>SSNP01000161.1:13007-68791 GCA_006937955.1 Pachypanchax playfairii
ATTAAGATCAAGTGCAAAGAAGGCCGGGAAGGCAAAGACGAGCGCCCAGGTGTGCAGATCCCCGGTGGCATAAACTGATTCCTGAACATAGAATGTTACTTTCCTGTCGAGAGAGGAGCCAGAGCTGATAAGTGAGATTGAGAGGTACCAGGTAGATAAAGGTGAGTTCACCTTTACTCACAGCTTAGGTTCTGGAACCAAACTCCTGAAGAGAGGCTGGACTCTCTCTTAGTCTGGAGGGACCCTGGAGGGGGTGAGCTGTTGGGCGGGTGTGGGCGTACTCACAAGACCCAGGCTGAGTGTTGGAGTTCTTCCTGGTGAATGAGAGGGTTGCCTCTTTGTGGCTTTGACTTGCAGGAGGTGAATTTGCATATTAGTTAAATATTTAGGTTGGAACTAAATATGTAATTTAGAAAATAAATATTTAGGTCAGACCTAAATATTTAACTTTCAAAATTAAATAATTAGTTTGAAAATTAAATATTTAATTTTGAAAATATTTATTTTGTAAAATACACATTTAACTTTAAATTAAATATTTAGCTTGCTAACTAAACATTTAGTTAGTAAATGTAACATTTATAAATAAATGAGCAACAAGGTGAAAATAAGATAAATAATCAAAATTATTGCTGTTAATTTTGGACTATGTAACTTTACAAACAGCACCCCATAGTTAACTCTATAAAGTGCAGTAACCATGACGACAGCTAGGAGGAAACAACCTCTGTCATTAAATACGAACTTTAACAGGTGATAATAAAATATTTAACTATATGCATTTCCCTCCCAACAGTGTATCACTGGTCAGTCTGAAAGAGTTTCATTATGTGATAGAAATAATTCCTCAGTCAAACATTAAAATATGATCATCTACAGATTGTTACAAGTAGTAAATGTTGAAACTTTGAATCAACACAAATTCTGTCTGTTTGCTGAAAGACACAAGAAAGAAGAAATGAACTTTATTCTAAACATTTATTAGAACTAACAGTCTTCACACGTTTACCATCTTTGTTAGAGACTCAGAACTAAAGTGACCAGCAGTTTGTGAGGAAGTGGTGAGTGTCAGGAAGTAGCTGCTGCATCTCTCAGACTGTTCTGAGTGAGACAAGCAGACACACGATGGCTGAACTCAGACAGGTTCACATGGTTTTACTTCTGATCCTGGAGCTTCAGGTTACAGGTAAGATCATAGAAAACTTTCAACATCATGTAGTATTCACTCTGCTTTCTGAACTAAATGAAGGTTCAACCTACTGACTCGAATTAAACACTCACTATGTTGGTTTTATGTAACTCAGTTAAATATAAAGAGAGACACGTTTACAATTAAACTTGATTAAAATGTTTTATTTTCTCTTCCATCTTTTTAACAGTCTGTAAATAACTAGAGATAAACTTTCTATATGATTCGTGTCTTTTTCTCATCTTATCAGCTGCAGCAGCTGGACAGATGTTTGACCTTGTTGTCAGAGATGGAGATGACGTCACTTTGCCCTCTAAATGTGTTAAACACAAACTGGATACATGTGATGGAACTATCTGGATGTTCATTGGTCTAAGACATGCAGCAGTAGTAGAACTGGTTAAACTCGGACGGATTAATGAAAACATTCATATTAAATCCAACAGACTGAGAGTTACAGAGAACTGTTCTCTGGTTCTAATGAAGGTCACAGAACAAGATGTTGGTCTTTACACCTGCAGACAGTTCAGTTCATCAGGACAATATGAAGACTCTGCATATGATCTGTCTGTTATTAAGAGTGAGTATTTACATCATAATGTTTTAACTCAAACTGTCCTGTTAGAAACAAAATCAGACAATATAATAACTATAATTACAGAGATGAAGTTGGTTTGTATCTTGTTGAATTCATGTCTCAATGTCTCCACCTTCACCAGTGTCTCAACATCAGGACAATGATGATGTCACCTTGACCTGCTCTGTGTGGAGTTATAGTGGGTGTCGACACAGAGTGAAGTGGCTTTATAATAATAAAGTTAAAGACTTAAAGACATCCGGATCCGACTGTTCAGACAGTCTGACCTTCAAAACCTCTCGTCATGTTCACACGTCCAAAAGTTCTGAATCATTCAAGTGTCAAGTGGGACCGTCCAACGGAGACATGAAGGAGTTTGTGTTCAAGGTTCAACGTCTGAGTGAGAAACAGTTCAATATTTTATAATATGACAATTTTATAATTAAAGTTTTAACTTAAGAAAATGTAAATTTAACAGACTGAAGATGTTTTTATAGTTAAAAGAACATGAACATTAAATGTTTTTTATTTTGTGATTATTTGTTTTAAATTTACTTTTTAGGTAAAACATCAAGACAAACAACAACACAAACAACAACAACACAAACAACAACAACACCAACAACAACACAAACAACAACTACAACAACACAAACAACAACAACACAAACAACAGCAAAACCAACAACAACACCAACAACAACAACACAAACAACAACAACAACAACACAAACAACAACAAAACCAACAACAACTACAACAACACAAACACCAACAACAGTTAAACCTACAGAAGAACCTGAAGAGACTAAATCAGTCCAACCCACATCAGGAAGTGATTCATCAAACTCTGAAGGTACCGACTGTCTTTATGTTTTAATGTTTTTGTGCACCGTGTCGTTCTTATGTTTTAATTTCATAAACAAAGTTCCATGTAGTTCTTTTCAATCTTTCTTTTTGGCTTTTTATGTTTTTATTATTTTTTGTCTCTTTCTATGGAGCCCTTTAGGGGACATGGGTGGAAAAACAAAGTTGGTTTCTGTTAGTATCTCGTGTACACTAGATACTTTCTCAAGCTCACCAGATACTTTACTAACTGGTGCTACTAGATATATACTAACTGCACAAAATACTAAGTGGTGCACATGAGAAAGTATCTTGGTGTTTTCACCATGTCCTCTAAAGGGTTCTGTAACTTTGTTCTCAAACAAAACTGAAAACTTTGTTTTCCAAAAACAATCAAAAACATCTGAAAACACATGATTTTTGTTTATTTATGTTGTAGTCAACTTTCTAATATTGTAATCTAGTTTAATTCTACTTTAACGTACTTTTAATGTGAAAAACCTCAGACTCTCTAACTGTGTCTCTCCTGCTGGAGTTCTTCTGCTTCTTCTGCTTTTATCAGGTTTTAAATGTGTTAATTTCCTCAGATAAGTTTTTCTGTTTATTTTGTGAGAGTTTAGATTCTTTTGAGTTTTTTTAAGTTTGTTTCTACTATTTCCTGTTACCTGTCTCTACCACTAGATGTCCTCAGTCACCTTAATGTCTCTAAATCACCTGTCTCTCATCTCTCACCTGTCTCTCTCTCCAGGATGGAAGGTTGCTGTTGGAGTTGTGGTTTCATTGCTGATTATAATTCTTGTTGTTGCCTCCATCTGCTGGAAGAAAACTAAAGGTCAGAGTGTTTACAATAACAGACTGTAAAGTTGAAATTAATCTGGATTTTCATCAGAGAAACTAAAGTTGTTCTTCTTTTTCTCAGGAAACAAAACTCAGATTAACGAAAACAATGTGAGTTTTTAAATTCTGTGTTTAAGTTTTTACATAAAAAGTTATTATTATCTGATAAGAATAAAAATACAGAAGAGATTCAGTCTGTGATCATCATCAGTTTGGGTTTGTCTTGTTTATTATCACTATAATCAGAATTTGTTCCGTCGACTTTGTGGACAGAACTTGATCCCTGCAGGGACTCAGTCTGCTGCAGGAACCTGTCAGGACTCTTGTTGTTGTCTGAAATGTAGAATCGACACTTCAGCGTGTTACTGAGTGATTATTGTGTTTGTCTTTACTGTGTAGGCTGATCCTGAAGATGCTGTTCCCTACGCCTCCATCAGCTACACCAGGAAGACCAACACAAACACCAAGGTGAGCGTCTGATTGGTTTGATGTTCTACAGGTAAACAAAAAAGACTTTGATTGACATGATTTCATCTGGAACTAAAGGTTCACTGTTCAGATTGTGGCTCAGGAGGTAGAGCAGGTCGTCTGGTAACCGGAGGGTCACCAGTTTGAATCCTTGCTCTCGCCTGGAAAAAAAGAATCTCTGGCCGTTGAATTTTTGCCTGTTTGGTGGTGGTCATTTCCATATTGTGTTATTAAACCTCTGCGTCTCTGTGTGTGTTATTTTCAGGTTCTGGGTAAATATGATGATGATGAAGTGACCTACAGCACAGTGAAACCTTCATCATCTTCAGCTGGAGTCTCAGCTGATCCCCAAAACTTCTATGCTACTGTCAATAATATGCATTTTGCTGTTTTGTAATAATTTTGTATTTTTTAGTCATTTAAAAATCTCTCTCAAATGTGCCCATGAATAAAAAAGAAAAGCCTGTTATAAATATGTGCATCATAACAACCACCTTCACACTGGAGGCTGTGTTGACTACTTCCACCTCAAATCCAGCAGGGGGCGCTACCACTTTATCTTGGTGGTAGTTTATCATACTTCTGCCAACGAGGTTGTGTTTTTATCACGGTTTGTTAATTTATTAACAAGATAACTCAAAAGTTCTGGATGGATTTTGATTAAATTTTCAGTAAAGATCATAAATTTCCATTAAATTTTGCAGGTTGAGGGTCAGAATCCAGCTAATGTAAAAACAGACTGACAGGATAAAGCACAGGGCTGAAAGTATGAAGCGTTTGACAAGCAAGCAGTGATCTGGTGAACTACAGGGAAATAAAAAGGGAACCTAACAGGTGTGTGGTGTGAATGTAAGTGATGAGTGAGCAGGTACATGGCATGAAACCTGATTACTGGACTTTTTTTTTAATGTTCTAATTTCGTCCATATATGTACCTGGTACCAGGCCACTTTGGACTGAAGGTTGATCAATTTCATAATTGTATCATTAGACCCAGATCTTGTGTCTTAGGCAAAGAGAGGAGCAGATTAACTGACTACCACTTGATGGTGAGCTGGATCCGGTGACGGGAGGATGCCGTACAGACCTGGTAAACCAAAACGAGTCATGAGGTTGAACTGGGAACTGTCCAGGACGCCTACATCTCCTGGAAATGGTTTTCCTGCATTTTGGGGGAAGTTGGGGACATCAGAGTGGTCCATGTTCAAATCCTCCATTGTTGATGCAACTCCCAGGATTTGTGGCCAGAAAGTAATTGGTGGCAACAGGAAGACCTGATGGTAGACCTCAGCAATGATGGAGGCCGTCAAGCTGAAGAAGGAAGCCTTTGAGACCTGGTTGTCTCAGAGGACCTCTGAAGCGGCTGATAGGTACCGCATGGCTAGAAGGACAGCAAGTTCTGTGGTGGTGGAACCTACAACCTGAGTGTGGAAGGATTTCGGGGAGACCATGAAGAAGGTCTTGCATTTGGCCTCAAAGAGGTTCTGGCAAACTGTTTGTTGGCTCAGAATGGAAAAGTGTATCTCATCCCAGGTTGTGTTTTGTTTAGGTGGGGAACTGCTGACTCGTACTGGCGATATTGTTCGGACGGTGGAAGGACCATGTCCTCCACTGTAGAGTCAGAGGACTTGGGCGGGAGTTGAGTCCATCACAATGACTGAGGTCACTGAAATAGTCGTCATGGATGACACACTTATTCTGTGTTTCATGGAGGACAACACTGGTGGAGTGGCAGACTGGGGTGGTGGTTCCAATTTTCAAACCTGCTCCCGAGCAGGTTATGTTCAGAGACTTAGTTGTTATGGTTACTAATACCTTGAAAGATACCTCCGTTTTTGGAACCGAAAACTCAGGTTATCTACAAACTTACCCTCAAACTTAACCGGTTATGTCACATAACCTGCTTTCTGGAACGGACCTGATGTACGATCTTTATGTTGCACTTGTTTACTAACTTAAAAACTAATTCTTAGTTGGGTGAAAACTTTAAGCCACGTGTTGTTATTGTAGGACTTCTTTGTGTGCGATGTCGTTGTTGAAGTTAAAACCTTCAGAGCAACATTCTCAACAAATACTTCTGCTTTAGCTCAAAGGATAAAACAAAAAGAAGGAAGTAACAGGTCTCAGATCAGAGAAACATCTTAATGATGTGATGTATTTTAACAGTTTGAGAGGTGAGAAGATGTGCTGCGTATTTGTACATTTATATCTAAACTGAGAGTTTTTACACAGTCGTCATCTTCCTCCTTTTAAAACATTAAACTGTCACGAATGTTACTGGATGCAAATACACACACTGTGTTCCTGCAGAGTCTCAACATGACTTCAAATATATTTGTTGTTGCCTCAAACACATTAAAAGTCTGAAAATTATCTATATAGTCATTATTATTTAATAAATATTTAATGTTAGGTGTAAATTCAGTAATAAAACGTAAATAAAATTAAATCATTTTAATAGTCATAATAAATGAATATAAATTCAATAATTTTACTGACTCTTCGTCAGTCTGCTGGGACCTTTGGCATGTTTGAAATTGATTGATTAATTGATTAATTGGTTAGTTAATTAATCTAATGTCTCTAAACAAGAAAAAACCTGAAAGTCCAAAAGGATGAATGTAAGATGAGAGGTGGTTTTTGTGTTCTGATAAGATTCTTTCACTTCCCTAAAAACTCACTGAGGAAGTGACTTCATAAGATTCAAAAGAAGTAGCTGCTGCATCTCTGTACAGTCGGTCACAGCTGTAAGTGTGAGAATGAGATGCTCAGTGACTGAATTCATGAGGATTAAAATGTGTTTCTTAATGCTGCTGATCCTTCAGTTTACAGGTAAGAACAGATTTACAATCAGAAGAATTGAGATTATTATTGAAACTAACTTTATTAGAATCAGAATCAGCTTTATTTAACCAAGTATCTTGCACATACATGGAATTTGGTTCCGGCACATTTTCTACTTGTACTTGCAGACAAACATACAGATAAATAGACCGTGTTAGACATAGAACACATATGAGATACCTTAGCTGTATTTTTCACCATAAATATCTGATTGGTGGTTTGAGGTCAGGTGGTACAGTACAGATAGATATAATTATTTTTATGATAGAACAGGTTATTTCTTCATTGGTGTTAAACATGTTTGTTCAACATGGTGATGGTCTGGGGGACGAAACTGGTCCTGGGTCTTGTGGTTTTGGTGTTCAGTGATATTTAGCTCCATCCAGAGGGGAGAGAAGAGGTGAGATCCTGGATGAGAAGGTCCCTTCTGATGCTTCCAGCCCTTTTCCTAACTCTGGAGGAGTCCAGGTCCTGGATGGAGGGCAGATGAGCACCAGTGATTCTCTCTGCAGTCTAGTTTGGTTGCGGAACCAAACCAGACTGTGATGGACTGGCAGAGGACGGACTCGGTGATGGCTCTGTAGTAAGTTTGTGTAGGTTCTCATCCAGGATGTAGTCATCTTAAAAAAGGTAATAAAAACAACTGGACTACTGTGTTTTTCTTGAAGATGTTTTGCCTTTCATCCAAAAGGCTTCTTCAGTTCTGGAATAAGGATTGGGACTAGCAGGTTTTGAGCTGACCACACCTAGGAGCAACTAACGAGGTCATTGTTTTTATAATGGTAGCTCGTTAGGGCCTTGACTATCCCTCAGTTCATTCCCAAATACGGTTGTAGAGTCTCACGACCCTACCAGGTCCACATCAAAGCCAGCCTTGGCTCTGATCTGATCACCTTTGAGTTTCTGTGAAACTGCTACTCCCAATCCTTACTCCAGAACTGAAGAAGTCTTTGGATGAAAGGCCAAACATCTTCAAGAAGAACACAGTAGAACCAGCTGGTCCATTTCCCGTCTGTAACCAGCTGGTCCATTTCCCGTCTGTAAGCAGCTGGTCCATTTCCCGTCTGTAACCAGCTGGTCCATTTCCCGTCTGTAAGCAGCTGGTCCATTTCCCGTCTGTAACCAGCTGGTCCATTTCCCGTCTGTAACCAGCTGGTCCATTTCCCGTCTGTAACCAGCTGCATTGGTGGAGAACAGAGGCTGATATCCATACAGGTGCAAGGTGTGAAGGACAGCTGGGGGGTTGGGTTCCTGTAATTATTGAGTTTTTTCAGACCATGCCACTGTGAATAGGTATTGTTTGTAGATTTTTTTTTTCAATTTATCAGAGTAGCATTTCTTAGCCGCTCTGATTTCTGTGTTAACATTACACAAATATAATTGAACTAAACATTAAAATGTGTGTTTATGAATAAATGGGCTGTTGGAAGATAAAAAAAGATAAATAAAATCCTACTATCGATAAAATTAATGTGTAAATAACTAGAGATAAACTTTACGTGTGATTTGTGTCTTATCAGCTGCAGCAGCTGGACAGATGTTTGACCTTGTTGTCAGAGATGGAGATGACGTCACTTTGCCTTGTGAATGTGTTAAACACAAACCGGATACATGTGATGGAACTACCTGGATGTTCAGTGGTTCAACACATACAGCAGCAGTTACTCTGTTTGAAGATGGTCAAACTAAATCCAACAGACTGAGAGTTACAGAGAACTGTTCTCTGGTTCTAATGAAGGTCACAAAACAAGATGCTGGTCGTTACACCTGCAGACAGTTCAATTCATCAGGACAACAAGAAGGACCAGAGTCTCATTATGATCTGTCTGTTATTAAGAGTGAGTATTTACATCATAATGTTTTAACTCAAACTGTCCTGTTAGAAACAAAATGAGACAATATAATAACTATAATTACAGAGATGAAGTTGGTTTGAATCTTGTTGAGAAGGTAAAGGACCTGGGTGTTATCTTTGACCAGGACATGTCCTTTAGCTCTCTTATAAAACATGTTACCATGACGACCTTCTTCCACCTGCGTAACGTTGGTAAAATTAGGAGCATTTTGAATCAAAGAGATGCAGAAACATTAGTTCATGTATTTATTACTTAATTAATGTAATTCTTGATTATCAGGATGTTCTAATAGTTCTGTTAAAGGCCTCCAGCTGATCCAAAATGCTGCTGCCAGAGTTCTGATGAGAGTTAGAAGGAGAGACCATATTTCTCCTGTTTTAGCATCACTTTATTGGCTCCCTGTAAGGTCTAGGATAAAGTTTAAAATGTTACTTTTGACGTATAAGGCCTTGAAAGACCAAGCTCCAGCTTATATTAACGAGTCCCTTCAATTAAAAACGTTTCTTCTGAGGTTCCTGTTGAATATTTTAGCTCCACAGGTGTTCTTACCTTCATAGTGGGTGTGAAAACAGGTCAACAACTTCTCTTTCAGTTTTAATCTCTCAAACTACGCAGGTGGTGATAAAACCCGAGTTCTCCAGAGTTCTAACGGCCTGTATCTGTTTCATCACAACTCCTTTGTTCATTAGTATTCATCAGCTCCCGCAGTAGAAACCACACCTAGCATGCTGCTGGCTAAAAGCTGTTAGCATAAGACGTAGCAAACAGGAAGAGATATCGTCTGACGTTGCCATGTGCAGCGGGGCAGGAAACAGTATACCTTGCTCTCATAGGCTAGTTTGTTAGCCAATCAGAGTCCAGCAAATTAAAATAATGAATATGAATGAGCTGCTGCTCGAGGCCTGACGGAAGCAGCCGGAACCACCCAAATTTTAATGCAGACAGATTGAAAGGTCTGTTAATCAGTGTTTCCTGACGTTTTTTAGATATAAAATGTTTCATATTACTGGTTAATACTTAAGAAATAACCAAAGTCCTGAAATTTGTATGAAATGGACTCTTTAAAGATCATATTGTTCCATATGTTCCTAACAGAACACTTCGCTCTCAGACTGCAGGTCTGCTTCTGGTTCCTAGAGGTTCTAAAAGTAGAACAGGAGGAAGAGCTTTTAGTTATCAGGCTCCTCTCCTGTGGAACCAGCTTCCACTTTTTATCTGTGAGGCAGACACCTTGTGTAGTTTTAAGAATAGACTTAAAACTTTCCTTTTTACACAATCCTATAGTCAGGGTTAGCTTGGGTTCTCCTGGTCCATCCCTTTAGTTATGCTGCTACAGTCTCAGACTGCTGGAGGACACACTGTCCACATGTCTTCACTCTGCTGTCTCTCTTTACTCTCCATGTTTGTATTGATTGTTACAGCTGCCATTAACTGTTTCTCTGTTTAACTTTCTATAGACATGACGACTGGCCCAAACCCATCGGTGTTTGTCTCTTTCCTGTCAGCTCAGACCCCAGTTGGCCATCCTGAGCCGGGTTCTGGTTCTGGTTCTGCTAGAGGTTTCTTCCCGTTAAAAGGGAGTCGTTCCTTTCCACTGTCACCAATCGTGCTGCTCAGGATGGAGGATTGCACTGAATTAACAATTCAACCCAATCGGCTGGTTCCTTAGATAGAAAATGTTTTATTATTAATTGGTTGATTCTTCTGTAAAGTGCCTTGAAATGACTTTATCATGAACTGGAGATTTATAAATAAATAAACTTGAATTCATGTCTCAATGTCTCCACCTTCACCAGTGTCTCAACATCAGGACAATGATGATGTCACCTTGACCTGCTCTGTGTGGAGTGATGGTGGGTGTCGACACAGAGTGAAGTGTCTTTATAATAATAAAGTTAAAGACTTAAAGACATCCGGATCCGACTGTTCAGACAGTCTGACCTTCAAAACCTCTCGTCATGTTCACACGTCCAAAAGTTCTGAATCATTCAAGTGTCAAGTGGGACCGTCCAACGGAGACATGAAGGAGTTTGTGTTCAAGGTTCAACATCTGAGTGAGAAACAGTTCAATATTTTCTAATATGACAATTTTATAATTAAAGTTTTAACTTAAGAAAATGTGAATTTAACCGACTGAAGATGTTTTATAGTTAAAAGAACATGAACATTAAATGTTTTTCATTTTTTATTGTTTTTTTTATTTTACTCTTTAGGTAAAACAACAAGACAAACAAAAACAACCACAACAACACAAACAACAACAAAACCAACAACAACAAGAAAAACAACAACAAAACAAACAAAAAAACAAACAACAACAACAGTTAAACCTACAGAAGAACCTGAAGAGACTAAATCAGTCCAACCCACATCAGGAAGTGGTTCAACAAACTCTGAAGGTACCGACTGTCTTTATGTTTTAATGTTATTGTGAAAACAGAGCTCTGTGTTTTTATTAGGAATTTATATATCACTTTTTTTATTTTTTATTGCCATTTTTTGGCTCTTTTAAGTTTTCAATATTTTTTAGCATTTTGTGCTCAAAAAATGGAAACGTTGTTGTTGTTATGTTGTAATCAACATTCTAATACTGAAATCTAGTACTTGAATTCTACTTTAACTTCTAATTTTAAGATTATAAAACCTCCGACTTCCTGTGTCTCTCCTGCTGGAGTTCTTCTACTTCTTCTGGTTTTTATCAGTTTTTAAATGTGTTAAATTCCTCAGATAAGTTTTTTTGTTTATTTTGTGAGAGTTTAGATTTTTGTGTGTTGCTTGAAGTTAGTTTCTACCATTTTCTGTTACCTGTCTCTACCACTAGATGTCCTCAGTCACCTTAATGTCTCTAAATCACCTGTCTCTCTCTCCAGGATGGAAGGTTGCTGTTGGAGTTGTGGTTTCATTGCTGATTATAATTCTTGTTGTTGCCTCCATCTGCTGGAAGAAAACTAAAGGTCAGAGTGTTTACAATAACAGACTGTAAAGTTGAAATTAATCTGGATTTTCATCAGAGAAACTAAAGTTGTTCTTCTTTTTCTCAGGAAACAAAACTCAGATTAACGAAAACAATGTGAGTTTTTGAATTCCGTGTTTAAAGTTTATATAAAAAGTCAGTAAATTAAAACACAGAAGAGAATAATCAGTGTGTGATCATCAGTTGATCCTGACGAGGTTCGCTTTCTCGATTGAATGTTTGTTCCGTCGACTTTGGGGACAGAACTTGATCCCTGCAGGGACTCAGTCTGCTGCAGGAACCTGTCAGGACTCTTGTTGTTGTCTGAAATGTAGAATCGACACTTCAGCGTGTTACTGAGTGATTATTGTGTTTGTCTTTACTGTGTAGGCTGATCCTGAAGATGCTGTTCCCTACGCCTCCATCAGCTACACCAGGAAGACCAACACAGACACCAAGGTGAGCGTCTGATTGGTTTCATGTTCTACAGGTAAACAAAAAAGACTTTAATTGACATGATTTCATCTGGAACTAAAGGTTCACTGTTAAGACTGAGATAAAATCCCTGAATAGTCGTGATGTTTCCTCACGTGTTCAAGTTGTGTTAGTTTAGTGTTTTTGTGTCACAGTGTTTGTTTTGTATCATTTACTTTCACTCTCATATTGTGTTATTAAACCTTCGTGTATCTGTGTGTTAATTCTCAGGTTCTGGGTAAATATGATGATGATGATGATGATGATGATGATGATGATGATGATGATGATGATGATGAAGTGATCTACAGCACAGTGAAACCTTCATCATCTGCTTGAGTCTCAGCTGATCCCCAAAAACATTTATTCAACTGTCAACAAACCAAAAAAATAAGACACGTCATCATGTTATTCATCTGGTTTGTACACATGTATGTATCTATGTATGTATGTATGTATGTATGTACAGTGGGGCAAAAAAGTATTTAGTCAGCCACCAATTGTGTAAGTTCTCCCACTTAAAAAGATCAGAGAGGCCTGTAATTTTCATCATAGGTATACCTCAACTATGAGAGACAAAATGAGGAAAAAAAATCCAGAAAATCACATTGTCTGATTTTTAAAGAATTTATTTGCAAATTATGGTGGAAAATAAGTATTTGGTCAGCTACAAACAAGTAAGATTTCTGGCTTTCACAGACCTGTAACTTCTTTAAGAGGCTCCTCGGTCCTCCACTCGTTACCTGTATTAATGGCACCTGTGTGAACTCGTTATCAGTATAAAAGACACCTGTCCACAACCTCAAACAGTCACGCTCCAAACTCCACTATGGCCAAGACCAAAGAGCTGTCAAAGGACACCAGAAACAAAATTGTAGACCTTCACCAGGCTGGGAAGACTGAATCTGCAATAGGTAAGCAGCTTGGTGTGAAGAAATCAACTGTGGGAGCAATTATTAGAAAATGGAAGACATACAAGACCACTGATAATCTCCCTCGATCTGGGGCTCCACGCAAGATCTCACCCTGTGGGGTCAAAATGATCACAAGAACGGTGAGCAAAAATCCCAGAACCACACGGAGGGACCTAGTGAATGACCTGCAGAGAGCTGGGACCAAAGTAACAAAGGCTACCATCAGTAACACACTACGCCGCCAGGGACTCAAATCCTGCAGTGCCAGACGTGTCCCCCTGCTGAAGCCAGGACACGTCCAGGCCCGTCTGCGGTTTGCTAGAGAGCATTTGGATGATCCAGAAGAGGATTGGGAGAACATCATATGGTCAGATGAAACCAAAATAGAACTTTTTGGTAGAAACTCAACTTGTCGTGTTTGGAGGGGAAAGAATGCTGAGTTGGATCCAAAGAACACCATACCTACTGTAAAGCATGGGGGTGGAAACATCATGCTTTGGGGCTGTTTTTCTGCAAGGGGACCAGGACGACTGATCCGTGTAAAGGAAAGAATGAATGGGGCCATGTATCATAAGATTTTGAGTCAAAACCTCCTTCCATCAGCAAGGGCATTGAAAATGAGACGTGGCTGGGTCTTTCAGCATGACAATGATCCCAAACACACCGCCCGGGCAATGAAGGAGTGGCTTCGTAAGAAGCATTTCAAGGTCCTGGAGTGGCCTAGCCAGTCTCCAGATCTCAACCCCATAGAAAATCTCTGGAGGGAGTTGAAAGTCCGTGTTGCCCAGCATCAGCCCCAAAACATCACTGCTCTAGAGGAGATCTGCATGGAGGAATGGGCCAAAATACCAGCAACAGTGTGTGAAAACCTTGTGAAGACTTACAGAAAACGTTTGACCTCTGTCATTGCCAACAAAGGCTATATAACAAAGTATTGAGATTAACTTTTGTTATTGACCAAATACTTATTTTCCACCATAATTTGCAAATAAATTCTTTAAAAATCAGACAATGTGATTTTCTGGATTTTTTTTCCTCATTTTGTCTCTCATAGTTGAGGTATACCTATGATGAAAATTACAGGCCTCTCTGATCTTTTTAAGTGGGAGAACTTACACAATTGGTGGCTGACTAAATACTTTTTTGTCCCACTGTATGTATGTATGTATGTATGTATGTATGTATGTATGTATGTATGTATGTATGTATACGGACCCTCTGCTGCCTCGGAGAGTGAAGGTCAAGCTGTTTTCTGTATCTCCATGTAATTTGAGACAGTAAAAGCAAATCAAATCACATGCTTCTGATTACTCATAAATGTATTATTGTATTGTTGATGTTCATGAAAAGACAAAAAAGAACTTAGTTTTTAAAGCTTTGATTAGAATCAGAATCAGATTTATTGGTCAAATATCATTTGCATAAGAAATTTGACTTGGAAGAGAAACACAGACGTTTTCTCATTGAGGCAGACATTTTTCAGCACAAAGTTAACCTTCAACTCTGAGTTCATCTTTATGCGTTTGGCTGTTTTGTAATATATTTTTTTTAGTCATTTAAAAAAATCTCACTAGAATGTGCCCATAAATAAAAAAGAAAAGCCTGTTATAAATATATGCGTCCATGTGCATCATAACTAGAGCGTCTGTTGCCTAGAGCGCCATCTGCTGGAGGGGGCACCAAATCCCAGTTATTATTATTGACATAAAGTAAAGACATTTTACAGAGAACTGTTCTCTAACCACAGCCAAGCAAAAAATATTCTATAAATTCTCTGTTTAACTTTAGTGTCATCAGACTGGTTGAGACTCGTCATTGTGTCGGTGGGTTTAACAGCTCTGACAGCAGCTGTCGCTCTCGTCAGCATATGGACAAAAACTATGTCTTTTGAACTATGTAAACATCAGAACATCTGCAGTTTGATCCTCTCGCCTCCGTCAGACTCCAACATCTAACTCAACTGAATATTTCATCACTCGTTGCAGCTGGACTTTATAATTGTTGTTATTTACTTGCAAGTTTGCAGAAGTTCAGTTTAGTTTTGTGTCACTTTGTGTGGAGAATTTAAATGGAATAAAGAGCTTTAATACTCTTATGTTTTATTCTACAGTTTTTAAAGTCAGTTTAATTTCCAGTGTTAGCAGCAGGAGGGATCTTTCATTGTAGCATCAGCTTAATTTGAATCTTTTTCTGTTTTCTGTATAAATGAAGTTTGGAGTGTGGAGTGAGTCTAACTCGGGGGAAGATGGTGTCAAGAAAAGTCTCATTCTTTAACTTTGTACTGACCAATACAGGAACATCAACGATGGCTCAACATTTCTGAATAAAAATAACAGCAGTGAAACAACAAGCGAGTCATAATAAGGAAGTCGGTCATTTCAGGAAGTGACAACATTTTTCAAATGAAAAGCTTTTGTAATAAATGTGAAAGCTTTTAGAAGGAAACAGAGATGACCTCAATGGCACCAGGTCCTTGTACCCAGATGAAGAAACTGATTAACAAGAATCACCAAGAGAGCGTGAATTTATATTTTCTGTTGATACTTAATTATTACATACACAGAGAAATATTACAGACCCAGATCTGGGACTCTTTAGTCCTGGAAGCCTCGTCAGTTAGTCCCAGTGGAATCAAAAGAGCTCAGATCTCATGTTGTTTGATACTATATAATCTTGGCTCCCTGACCCATCACAGTGGGAGGGCCGTTTCCTGTCATGGATCAGTAGTCTTATCGCGTCGCCTCATAACTGGATGGAGCATGTGACTCAAATGGGTGTCTGCAAAACTATTCAGCTGTAGTTTTGTCTCAGTATGAGGTTGTTTTTAGTTCATGTCTAACAAATGAAGGAAACCAGACTGATGAAAATGTTTGTATTCTTTATCCTGCTGCTGCAGTTTACAGATAAAGTTACAAAATGTTGGTGAGTGTTAAACTGAACTTTGTTTGATGAACATGATGTCTTCAGAAATCAGATTAAATTTACATGTAACATTCAGGCTGAAGTGATGAACAATATTTATATCTGCGATCGGAACTTTTCAAACTTCATGTTACATTTAACATGAAAAACATCCAGGTGGTTCATAGTGACTCATTTTTACTCAAGAAAACAGTGGCATGTAGCATGAAGACCTTGAGGAAGAAGTTATTACCTCAATAAATACAGGAAGTAGATAGACTGATGGTTTTAGAGACACAGGAAGCAAAGAGAGACGAGGAAGCAGAGACGAGCGATGGAGGAATCTAGACGGACTGAAATGTTTCTGTTCTTCATCTTCTTGCTGCAGTTTACAGGTAAAAAGTGTCAAATTGTTTTTAAAAGTTATTTTAATGCTGCTGTAAATATTATTTAATCAACTTAGTCACGTTGTTGGTTTCATCAATGTGGAACTGACTTTATGTTCAACAACCAAACTAAAACTTTAACATCTGCAGCTGGAACTTTACAAATTTAAACATGTGGCATTTTACATGTTATTAACATGTTTGATTGTGTGTCATTTTCTCAGGAGCTCTGAGCAGAAATCAGCTCGTCTTCACTATCAGAGCTGGAGACGACGTCCCTTTACCTTGTGAAAATGTGATTAAAAGTCCCAGTCACTGTTTCAGCACAAACTGGATCTACACTAATTTAAGACTAACAGCAACAGAGGAGCTGGTTGTTCATGGGAAGATTAAAAACTCCAGATCAAACAGACTGAGTGTTCCACAGAACTGTTCTCTGGTTATAAATAACGTCACACCTGAGGATGTTGGTCGTTACATCTGCAGACAGTTTGAGACAGAAGGAGGAAAACAATCAGGTTCAGATGCTGATGTTGATCTTTATGTTGTTACCTGTAAGTATCATGTTCAGTTTAAATATTTAGCTACAGCTTAAAGTTTAATAACTGTGTTAGAAAATAAAATAACTTACTGTGTTTCTTATTCTATCTTCAGTAACTGAACAGGAGGATGAAGGTGAGGCGACATTAACCTGCTCTGTGCTGACAGATAGAGAATGTAAACACTCAGTAAAGTGGTTGTTTAACGGTAACGATGTGGACAAAAATCATCCATATGTAAAGAAATTATCTGCAACTTCCTGCTCTGCTGCTGTGATCGTTCAGACCTCTCATCACATTTACACGTCAAGGTTTAACTTCTTAAAGTGTGAAGTAAAAACAGATGGTAAAAAAGTCGAGAAATTCAGCTTCAACTCTCGTTTATCAGGTGAGAAATAATGACGACTTGTTTAGAAATAATTTATAATCATATTAATTACAACCACTAAATAGTTTATCAGATAAATTTTATTCTGGCATGTTTGTTTGTTTAGATAAGAAAACACCAACAACAATAACACCAACAACAACATCAGTCTCTGTTCCACCTGGAGGAAAAACATCTGCATGTACAAACACAACAACATTTGAGATTTACACGGTAATAAATCACATCCCAACAGGTAAAAACCACGATAGAGTCAAAGACACTGAAATAAAACTTTTACTTTTTATAGTTTGTCTCATTTTTCCTGTTTAACTTTAGTGTCATCAGACTGGTTGAGGCTCGTCATTGTGTCGGTGGGTTTAACAGCTCTGACAGCAGCTGTTGTTCTCGTCAGCATATGGACAAAAACTAAAGGTGAACATGTTCATGTGGAAATATGAAGGTCTGATAAAACATGATTACTTTGTAAAAACTCATGTTTTATTTTGTTTTACAGGAAGAAAAACTCAGACAGATTCAAACATTGTAAGTTTTTATTATTTTTCCCAGTTGATTGATTTCAGAACAAACTGACTAGAGTTTAGGGGTGGACTGAAACAATAATTCAGGCCGGTAATTTTGATATCATCCTGGGCCACCACCACCCAATTATTGCAATATGCCAAGATGGAGTTCGGTTGGATGCCTGTTGATGTAAGACTGTAAAATAATAAAGCTACACATGCATCCACATACAGTTTTTTCTATTTAATTCCCTTACGTAATAAATATTTTGTTCTCCTGTAATAACCTGCTCAAACACATAAACTAAAATTCTATTTAATCTACTACTAAACTGGTAAATATGCAGCCTGCACATTTACCATTTACAATAACTTGTATAAAAGTTATTGTGTCACATTGTTATATTTTAGTATTAAATGTATATTAAATGTGTAAATGTCTGGTGGGGTCGTGGTTCGGCCTGCGCTGTTCTTCCGGGGACTCCTCTGCCTTTGGAGGGTCCTTGGGTGTCCCGGGTCTCGGTCTCTTGTGGTCCGCTTCAGGGCTTGTGGGATGTAACTTAGCTTTTTTTGCACGTCATTGTTAAAATATTCAATGTTGAAATTCCGCAAACACAAGCACGTCACTGCACTCAGGTGTTCACTCAGGTGTTTGCATATATTAAATCTGGCTATGACATCACTAAAGCAGTGTTTAGCATGATTTAGTGTCATTTAGGTGTGTGTTTATGTAAAATTATCCTTTTTTTTTAGCATAAATGTTTGCTGTTGCCGTGTTCTCTCTGTTCTTGTTTTTGTGTCTCCCCAGGTGTTGAAGCAGATATTTTCTTTTCTATCTATATTTAATATTTTTTCTCTAATTTTTCATCTTTCTCTCCTTTTCTAGCTTCTTGTCTCCTCTGTCTTCTGTTGAAAGATGCTTTTTTCAACATGGCAATGGGTTTTCTTTTTCATTGGTGTTTAAATTCATATAAAAAAAATGCTACAGCCATGATGCAAGTTTTAAAGCAAGAGTACAATGAAAATCTGAAGGAATATCAGATACAGCATGATATACTGATAGGAATCTCCTCTGGTTCTCTTTATCTGAGCTATAACAAAAAGAAAAAAAAAGTATTAAATGTGTAAAAATGAGGAACATGAAGTTTTAATAGTTTGAGTTTGTCACAGTCTGACTGTGTGTATTTGTTTGTTCAGGTGTATGATGATGATGATGGTGACGGTACAGTGAACTATGAAAACATTAAAACATCTGCAGTTTGATCCTCTCGCCTCCTTCAGACTCCAACATCAAACTTAACATACTGAATATTTCGTCACTTGTTGCAGCTGGACTTTATGATTGTTGTTAATTCTCTGAATGTAGCTTGAGCTTATTTTCATATTAGTGTGTAATAAAAAAAGAATGACAAACTAAAATGGAGAATTTTGTTGAAATTTTGATTTTTAAAGAGCTTTAAACATCTTCATGTTTACTGTGTTTAAGTCAAACACTGTTTACAAAGATGGATGATGCACATCTGACTATTTCCACAGTTCAAAGTGAATCGATGAAATCCTGTTTACAGGTGCTGCCGTGTTCAGACCAGTGTCATGGTGCAGGAAGTCCCGCCCACTCACCTGGACACAACGATGGTGTTTTTAAGCATTAAATCAGTTAGTACAACTAAATCTATTACAACATTCAGCAGCAAGTTAAATGCTACATTAAGAAAACAGCTGTAAAAATGATCTGAGGTGTATTTTCATCTTTAGCTGTAAATGGCGCCATTTGTTTACACATAGAGGGCGGGGCTAGGCAGGGCGGGGCAGCTGGATGTGTGTCCTGTTTTTCAGGTTAAAATAAAAGTCTCCAAACCTTTCCTCCAAAGATGGTGATTCAGTGGAGTCTATGCACCTTTTGTACACCAAAGGTGTTTGTACATTTAATCACTTCCTGTTTATAAGAGCTGACATCACTAGCATCATCACGTGGGACTCAGTATGATCTTCATGTCTCTGTCACATTTTCCTCCCAGTTTAACATCATGTCTCCTGAAACATGGACATTAACACTCTGTCAGTATAAAGTTCTCACATTTTGATCAATAAATATGTAATTAAACAATCACTGAATGTCTCATTAAAATTAGAAAATAATCACAGAAACAACTGCTAAAATAAAACTAATAGTCCTTTTTAAATATGTATAATAAAAAAAGATGCTATTGTTTAAATAGGAATCAGTTTTAATTATTTCAGCAGCTGATGTTCATGATTTGTTGCTTCAGAGCATCATGAACTTGTTTTGATCTCTCAGTCTCTCAGAAGCGGAAGTCAAAGTGTGACCAGCAACCAAACAGCATCAAAACAAAGAGAATCATGACTATCGCCCCCTAGTGGCGCTTTGATGGAACTACAACATGTTTAATGAATTGGAAAAGAAACTGGATGTGTTTAAATTAAGATGAATAAGTAATAAATTACACTATGTTCATTAATAATCTCCATTTTTATCACTGACTCTTTTAAATGCAGACTTTTCCTGCAGCTCTGTTTTACAAAACACCTGATTAAACCTCAGCTAGTCAGTTCTGTGACATCATCTCTCTGAGCCCATGCAGTCTTCACACCAAGATGTCATCATAACCACGTCCCTCCATGTCCTCAGAGCAGGTTCAAGTTAAATAAAACTTGTTCTGTTTCTATTAAAAGTCAAATATCATCAGAGTTCACCTCCTTCCTCCATCACATCCATTTTAATAAACCTGACAGAAATCAGCTGTTGCTTCTACAAAACTAACTTTAAATCTAGAGATTGTTGATGTGAACTAGACTGATTGTTTTTGTTTGAGGCCTCAAAACTACTTTTGTTATAAACTGATGTTAAATGAAACTAAACTGAGATTAAATTAATTTCATATGAAATCAGTCTATAAAGTGTCGACAGTTACTGACTGTTTCATGAACACACATGAAATAAAGTTCTAATACAGACACAAACTCCAAACTGATTCAACCTGTAACATCTTTTAAAAACCCAGAAAGAAGCTCAGAAACTTAAAAAATGCTGTTTTTTTTTTCAGTTTGCTGTTTTTTCACACCATCTCAGTGTTTATGGAAAACCAGCTCAGACTAAAAGGGGAAGGTGAAGAATGTCTCAATATCTTTACTTAGAAAACAGTGGCATGTAGCATGAAGACCTTGAGGAAGAAGTTATTACCTCAATAAATACAGGAAGTAGGTAGACTGATGGTTTTAGAGACACAGGAAGCAAAGAGAGACGAGGAAGCAGAGACGAGCGATGGAGGAATCTAGACGGACTGAAATGTTTCTGTTCTTCATCTTCTTGCTGCAGTTTACAGGTAAAAAGTGTCAAATTGTTTTTAAAAGTTATTTTAATGCTGCTGTAAATATTATTTAATCAACTTAGTCACGTTGTTGGTTTCATCAATGTGGAACTGACTTTATGTTCAACAACCAAACTAAAACTTTAACATCTGCAGCTGGAACTTTACAAACTTAAACATGTGGCATTTTACATGTTATTAACATGTTTGATTCTGTGTCATTTTCTCAGGAGCTCTGAGCAGAAATCAGCTCGTCTTCATTTTCAGAGCTGGAGACGACGTCCCTTTACCTTGTGAAAATGTGATTAAAAGTCACAGTAACTGTTTCAGTACAACTTGGATCTACACTAATTTAAGACTAACAGCAACAGAGGAGCTGGTTGTTCATGGGAAGATTAAAAACTCCAGATCAAACAGACTGAGTGTTCCACAGAACTGTTCTCTGGTTATAAATAACGTCACACCTGAGGATGCTGGTCATTACATCTGCAGACAGTTTGAGACAGAAGGAGGAAAACAATCAGGTTCAGATGCTGATGTTGATCTTTATGTTGTTACCTGTAAGTATCATGTTCAGTTTAAATATTTAGCTACAGCTTAAAGTTTAATAACTGTGTTAGAAAATAAAATAACTTACTGTGTTTCTTATTCTATCTTCAGTAACTGAACAGGAGGATGAAGGTGAGGCGACATTAACCTGCTCTGTGCTGACAGATAGAGAATGTAAACACTCAGTAAAGTGGTTGTTTAACGGTAACGATGTGGACAAAAATCATCCAGATGTAAAGAAATTATCTGCAACTTCCTGCTCTGCTGCTGTGACCGTTCAGACCTCTCATCACATTTACACGTCAAGGTTTAACTTCTTAAAGTGTGAAGTAAAAACAGATGGTAAAAAAGTCGAGAAATTCAGCTTCAACTCTCGTTTATCAGGTGAGAAATAATGACGACTTGTTTAGAAATAATTTATAATCATATTAATTACAACCACTAAATAGTTTATCAGATTACTTTTATTGTGGCGTGTTTGTTTGGTCAGATAAGAAAACACCAACAACAATAACACCAACAACAACATCAGTCTCTGTTCCACCTGGAGGAAAAACATCTGACACAGAATCAGGTACAACATTTATTGAGATTTACACAGTAACGACTCGAGCAAGTGACACTTTAGCTCAGTTTTCTTCCTTGTTAACATTTTTTTATGTTTTAAGAACATTTTTAAAGCATCATCTAAAGTTAAATGACTGTTTTTATTTACATGTTGCTGAAAACTGAGATGAAAATCAAACTCTTCAGAAATCTTTGTTCAGACACATTTTATTTTGAGTCACATGCAGTTTTTTAAATAATTTAATGTTTGGAGGTGAAAACTTGAAGCTTCTTCCAGTAAATATTTGATTTAACTTTCTCAGATAGATTGTGGCTGTACATCACGCTGCCTGTGGTTATTGTCCTCATTATAATAATTATTACAATCATCATACTGAGAAGAACTAAAGGTAAGAGATGAATCATCCTGATGATTCTGCAGTTAAACTTTCAAAATTAATCAGTTTAAATTCATTATTAATAATATTTAACTTTGTTTTTAGAGAAGAAAAACCAACAACATTCAAATAAGGTAAGTTTATTCAATTTTCATGAAGGTTCTTATATTATAAATTCCAATTTCACACCATCAGAAATTATTTTCTTAGTTTATTCTGACATAAACACAATTTACATCTTTTAAAATGACACAGTATCAGATTTTTAAAATTCTTCTCAAGTCTCATTCAAACAGAGTTAAAGTGGATTCGACTGTAATTTTCTGTTCAGGTTTATTTTTGTTTAACTTCATCTAAAACAGACTGTAACGTTTTTGACAGCTGGTTAAATCTCTAATCTAATTTAACTGAATATAATCTCACTGGATTTATTTCAGGGTGTGAATTTGAACCAAGCGGTGACTCAGTCTGCAGCGGAAACGAAAGAGGAAACGGTACAAATGAACTTAAAATCCCACATGAAACATTTTAAAACGTGACAATTATCTAGAGATTAAACCGAAGCTTAACGCTGCAGGAAACTAAACGGGATGATCTGAAACAAGAAGTGCTGAGTCATGATACGAGCTGATTTAAAGAGTAATGAGTCTGTCCGTGCACGTCAGCCTGATACTGAGCAGCTTTTCTGTTGTGCAGGTTGAACCTGAAGATGGTGTTTCTTACGCCTCCATCAGCTACACCAAGAACTCCAACAGCAAGGTAACCTGTCTGATCTGTGGTGTTTTCATTCTAGTATCACATGATCATCATATTTTTTCTCTTTTGTTTCTTCCAGGTTAAACATGGTGATGAAAGTGATACGGTGACCTACAGCACTGTGAAGGCTTCATCAGCTGATCCCAGCAGCCTCTATGCTTCAGTCAGATAACCAAACCAGATATGTTAGGAGTCAAACAAACTAGAAGAAAAGGATGTTGTTGAGCTCTTTGCTTTGATACACATAGAAGACTGAATGAAGGAACTGACGTGAGACGCAGTCCAGCAGTAAAACCACAAGATGTCGAAACCGAGAAGTAACAGAGAAACTAAGAAACTAGAAAGATTACGAAAAGAAAGATAATGATTCTAATAATAACTGAAAGTCACTTCTTGATAATGATGATGATGTGTGTGTGTGTGTGTGTGTGGGTTTGTATTTCTGACCTCCTGGGGACCCGTTTCCTGACTTTTACTATCTTTCTGGGGTCCGAGGGTTCTTGTGGGGACCGAAGCCTGGTCCCCATGAGGGGGACTCCCCTTTTTAGGGTTAGGGGTTAGGTTTATAGGTATGGTGTGAATAGAGTTTTAGTTAGTCTTAGGGTTAGTTATAGATCAGTAATGGTTAAGGTTAGTAAAAGGGTTTGGGTTAGGTATAAATCTAGTTACTAAAATCAATGGAAGTCAATGGACGGTCCCCATAAGGATAACAAAACACACTTGTGTGTGTGTGTGTGTGTGTGTGTGTGTTAAAAAAAAAACTTATCTTACCATCTTGTTTCACAGTCACAAAGTTCCAGATAGTCGAGCTCATTGTTTGCCTCCTGCTTGTTAAACATGTAGTTTAGATGCATTTTGTTTTGGTTTATAAATTCAGCTTTTAGTTTTGTTTTTCTTGACCATTAATTATAGATAGCTGCAACAGAGCTAATATAAGTGTAAATAACAACAAACAACATGTTTTTATTTGTTTTTGTTTTTTATTGCATAAACTTTGTTTGTGAGTGTTCAATTAATAAACAAGATCAATTTATGAGTTTCTTTCACTCCAGCAACAATTAATAAAACACAAGAGAAATGAAAAAAAAAACATAAATTTATGGTATTAGATCATTTTTGAGACTGAATCAATAAAAAACTGCAGTAACAAAAAGGAAAGTAGATAAAAATGTAAATATAACCAAGTGGGTGTATATAATGATACATATTAAAATATTTATTTATAAATTTGCAGAAATCAGGAAGTGAAAGTGAGGAAGGCAGAATTATTTTTATTTAATGTGGGAAATACTCAGCTCATCCAGCAGGTGGCGGTACTACATGTGTAGAACTGTAAGAAGAACCGGAAGTTGTTGTGTGTCGTTTCATCGGTATCAGTTTCCGATGCTGTGATGGTGGAAGGATCGTCAGTTTGGTGCAGAATTTGTTTCTTCATGTGGGACACATGAACCCGTGCTGCTTGTTTTAAATGAAACTTATCGTGAAGACCGGAGTGAATGAAAACCGCTCGGTGAGTCTGAAACGCAAAGAGGCGCCAGTTAGCTGTTAGCGGAATGTCAGTTGCTTCACGCCGGACAAACACCAGGATTCTCTGCTGTTTGTATTATGTTAAATGCCTAAAAAATGTGGTGAAGAAGTCTTAATCTATGAGCATTTAGCATGAATTAACAGCAGCAGAAGGTTTCAGGTGTATGTTGTTTCTGTTGCTGCGGCTGTGACTGACGTTCACCTTTTCGTGTTCTCGGTGATAGATGTAACTTCCACCATGAGCAACAGCCATCCTCTTCGTCCTTTGGCCTCCGTGTCTGAGATCGACCACATCCATCTGCTGTCGGAGCAGCTGGGAGCGCTGGTGCTGGCGGAGGAGTACAGCGATGTCACCTTCATCGTGGAGGGAAAACGGTTCCCGGCGCACCGGGTCATCCTGGCTGCTCGCTGCCACTACTTCAGGTATGTATGCATGTGGAGTCACAGTGTATAGGTGAATCTGTTCCTGAGTCACAGCGTTCAGGTGAATCTGTTTCTGAGTCACAGCGTTCAGGTGAATCTGTTTCTGAGTCACTGCGTTCAGGTGAATCTGTTTCTGAGTCACTGCGTTCAGGTGAATCTGTTTCTGAGTTGCAGCGTTCAGGTGAATCGGTTCCTGAGTCACAGCTTTCAGGTGAATCTGTTTCTGAGTCACTGCGTTCAGGTGAATCTGTTTCTGAGTCACTGCGTTCAGGTGAATCTGTTTCTGAGTTGCAGCGTTCAGGTGAATCTGTTTCTGAGTCACAGCTCTCAGGTGACTCAGTCTTGTGGTTTCTGTGTGAACCTGCATGAACCTCCTGGTATTTGATTCTGACAGAAAAGCAACATGAAACTTATTAACCTCTAACCTTTCTGTGGACTCTGACTCCTTTAGGGCTCTGCTGTACGGCGGGATGAAGGAGTCCCAACCTCAGGCAGAGGTGCGTTTGGAGGAGACACGGGCTGAAGCTTTCTCAATGCTGCTAAACTACCTGTACACGGGCCGGGCCAGCCTCAGTTCTGCACGAGAAGAGGTGCTGCTGGACTTCCTGGGCTTGGCTCACCGCTACGGCCTCCAGCCTCTGGAGGACTCCACCTGTGAGTTCCTCCGCACTATCCTGCACACCAACAACGTCTGTTTGGTCTTCGATGTGGCCAGTCTCTACTGTTTGAGCATGCTGAGTGAAGCCTGCTGCGCCTACATGGACAAACACGCACCTGAAGTGTTGAATTCAGACGGTTTCCTCTCACTTTCAAAGGTAAGAAGAGACAAACTGATGGACTTGTGTCAATGTGTTGTGGTTTCTGTCAGCTGGGTGCTTCACTGTTTTTCTTCTCCAGTTAAATGTTGAAGCAGAAGTACCTGAAACTTCCTCCAATAATTGCTCATTTTGCAGTCTTAAAAAACTGAAATATTCAGCTTTAATTTAGATAAAATACTAAAGCCTCTCGTGTGTTTAGTGTTGTTGAGTTACCTGTGGGAGACTTACCTGTGTTTGTGTTTGCAGACGGCTCTGCTGACGGTGGTCACGCGGGACTCGTTTGCTGCCAGTGAGAAGGAGATCTTCCAGGCTTTGAGTCGTTGGTGCCAGCAGCACGAAGACGCGGCTCAAACACAGGAAGTCATGTTGGCCGTGCGCCTCCCGCTCATGACTCTGACAGAGATGCTGAACGTGGTGCGACCGTCTGGCCTGGTGAGCCCAGACGACCTGCTGGACGCCATTAAAACCCGCTCAGAAAGCCGCAACATGGACCTGAACTACCGCGGGATGCTGAGTTAGTCCTGCTTGTCTTTTCTCTTCATATGTTCTTAATATGAATCATATTAAACACAAATCAAACATGGTGTGTATGTTAATGTTTCAGGTGTTTTATATCAATGAATCCTTGTTTACAGTCTTGATCTAATCCTCCTTTTCCTGGATTTCAGTCCCGGAGGAGAACATCGCCACCATGAAACACGGAGCTCAGGTGGTGAAAGGAGAGCTGAAGTCTGCGCTGCTGGATGGAGACACACAGAACTACGACCTGGACCACGGTTTCTCCAGACATCCTATCGAAGAAGATGGTCGATCTGGAATCCAGGTCAAACTGGGTCAACCGTCAATCATCAACCACATCCGTCTCCTGCTCTGGGACAGAGACAGTCGGTACGTCTGTCTCATCCGGCAGAAACTGTTTCAGATCCTAGAGAGACTGATTCTTCAAAAAGCTTCTCTAACTGATTAATATAATCCTGATAATCTTAATATAATCTGGTTTTATTTGTACTAAAAGAGGTTGTTTTTGTTTATTTAAGATCATATTCGTACTACATCGAGGTGTCCATGGACGAGCTGGACTGGGTACGCGTAGTTGATCACTCCAAGTTTCTGTGTCGCTCGTGGCAGAATCTTTACTTCACACCACGAGTCTGCAGGTAAACAACAACAACTTTTACTCACTGTGGGATTATTCTTTGGCTTAATGGTGGAAATATTTACTGCTCTCAGCTTCTCAGATGAATCTAGATTTGGATGTTTAGCTGTTAATACCATGAAAACACCTAAACTATTATCAAAAGATCTGAGTCAGATGTTCTGAAAACAGTCAAGATGTTTCATCAGATATATTTAAAGATGTATAAACATCCCAGTTATTGTTTCAGGTTCAGGAATCTGTAAGTGGATCTTGATAACGGACCTTTTATTCTGGGTTTTTGGATGTGGAACTTAGTTTTCTTCCATGTTGTCCAGCGGGTTCTTTTTCTTGTCCTGTCCTCTGAGAGCTGGTGGTTTTTCTTTGTGTCTCAGGTATGTTCGTATCGTTGGAACACACAATACGGTGAACAAGGTCTTTCACCTCGTAGCTTTTGAATGTATGTACACCAACCGTCTATTTACCCTGGAGAATGGACTCGTAGGTACGTTTAAAACACGGACAGTTTGTTGTGTTACTGTTAATGCATGCATGCATGTATCTCCGTGTTTATCTCCTTCATCTTTATAACTGACCATTTAGTTCTGGGGTTTAGAACCTTAACACTCAGTGAAGAACGTGTTTGTCCTGTTCCTCGTGTCCACAGTTCCCATTGAGAACGTGGCCACCGTCGCAGCCTGCGCCAGCGTCATCGAAGGTGTGAGTCGAAGCAGAAACGCTTTGCTCAACGGCGACACGCGTAACTATGACTGGGACTCTGGATACACGTGTCATCAGCTGGGCTCAGGAGCCATCGTCATCCAGCTCGCTCAGCCCTTTTCCATCGGATCTTTAAGGTACGTCCAGTTAGACTGAGTTAAATCAAACGGCTTGAGTTGAACCAGTTAGACATGTTTTTTAAACCTTGATTTGGTTCTAATTATTCAATAAGTTTGACTTCTTTAACTGTTGCATCACTTTTGGTGATTTAAAACAAATTTTTTTATTCTTTATATTTTGGTTTATTTGAGTTTTTACAGTGTAAAACAAGCGTTTTAACTTTTCCACTTGTGTAATCCAGACTGCTCCTGTGGGACTGTGACGAGCGCTCCTACAGTTACTACATTGAAGTTTCCACCAACCAGCAGCAGTGGACCAAGGTGGTCGATCGCACCCGGGTGCCGTGTCGGTGAGAAGCTGCTCGCTACTGTTTACATTAAAGTCAGAATGCCACACAGCTGGATTAACTTGATTATTTGAAACTTTTCTCTGTTTGAATTCCTGAACATTAAATCAGCAGATGAATCAGCTGTTTTCTACAAACAATCAGCTTTTAAATTCACCTTCAATCACTGCTTTAGTTTTTTATTTTAATCAGCTGTTTTCTACGAGCTGCTTCTGATGATGCGTCCTTAAGATTCCCTGTAGCTCCTCCCACCAGGGGGCGTCTCAGTCTAAGCCAGGACATTGCCAGAGGAGTCAGTAGAGCTTTGAGTCTGACTCCTCACTGAGGACCAGGTCCTGCTGTTAGACCCTTAACTGGGGCTCCTGACAGCATCATGAGGATCTGTTACTCTAACCTGCATGATGAAGATGAGAAACTGACCCAGAACGAGCAGGAGAGATTTTCTGTTTAGAGGCACTCTGGTGTCCCTCCTGGATCAGTTGGATAAGGAGGTGCAGGTGTGAGTGGTTCTGCTCAGACGTCCCCTTTGAGACCCAAACCTGGTGACAGAAGACACTTTCTTTTGTTTCAGATCTTGGCAAACGCTGAAGTTTGAAAATCAACCTGCTTCCTTCATCCGGATTGTTGGAACTCACAACACGGCTAACGAGGTAGAAACTGATCTATTTATGTTAATACTGGAGAACGAGTAGCTGTTTGTAAACCTGTTTACATAGAACCAGTTTGGCATTAAATTCTACAACTTCACTCAAACTGAATAATCCTGATCAAATCTCTCAGTATTTAAAATGTTTTAACATGCAGCCGGATTATTAGGAGAATCTTTGAAGCTGCTAACAGAATGATGTGCGTGTAAATCTCTCGTATCCTGATCTGTCTGCAGGTGTTTCACTGTGTTCACTTCGAGTGTCCGTCCCAGGTGGACACAGAGGTCACGGAGGTCAGTCCAGCTTTAGATCCGTCTGATTCAGGGTCTGTCAGCCTGCAACCGCGACCCCAACGACCCTCTCGCACACACAGCCTGCAGCCCACCCAGCCCTCATCATCATCCTCTCACCATTAGGAGCCCCTCGTGACCTCAGATTGCCATTTTGCACAGCTTCCATCATCCAGACTGCACTGCTCCAACGCTGCTAAGGCCATCGTCTCGTCATCGGTCCCCGTCACGTGTGCAACAATAAACTGATGTATGTGTAGCAGCTGATCTGTCTTCCCACTTTTAGACTGAAATTGGGTGTTTAATGTACTGATTTGTACATTTTTATGAAGGTACTTTCTAGCCACTGAGATTCTCCAAAGATGAGACAGATACTGTACTGTATCACTCAAGCAGTGAGGTTGGAGTGAGAATGGGGTCAGCATCCTAATTTGATAGATTCATAGTAAGAACTTTAAAGAAAAATAGTTTTATCCTTCTCAAGAAATGTTTTTAAACTCTTTAAAAAGAAAATATTCAACATAGTTTTCATACCATCAGACTAACAGAGTAGCAGTCAGGTATTTTTTCAAAGTTTAAAGCTTCATTCTAGAAAAGTTTAACAATCCTGGTCATTGAATGCATCCTGATGCTTTTTGGATGCAAATTAAACTGAATCTTATAGTGTTTTTGCATATTAATAACTGCAAATATTCACACTCAAAAATGAAACTTTTCTGATATCTCATGTGACTTTTTGATACTTATTACCTCAAAACACTGTCAGAAATATATTTTAGGTTTTTGACTTTAAATAATTGGGAATAAGAGTGTTATCTAATGGGGTTCAGAGGCTTGGACCAAATCATTTCTGCACTAGTGCTGCCCAGGCTGCTGTTTGTATACACGTGGAAGAGGAAGAGCAGCTGACACTGACACTTTATTTTGGTACACAAATAAAGGCTGCAGCTCGGGTTTTCGGACTGAATTACAGTATGTTAGTGCTGAATTTTCTGTTTGTGTTAATTTAACTGGAACTTTTATCCACTAGGTATTTAACTCTTAGGATTTCTGTTGTGTTTTTGAAAATTAGCTTTTGTTTGAAGCTTCTGTGTTTTGTGTGTTTGATTGTTGTACTTTTTGTTTTAAAAAAGATATCCTTATTAGAATGTTACATAACCTGAGATTACTAACCAGTCTGGGTGAGCCACTGTTTGTTTCTTTAAACAACTGATTATAGGTTAGATTACAGATTAGTTGGATAATGTCTTCCTGAACTCAACTCAGATAAAGCTCTGTTCAACTTATAATGTAGATGTGACTCAATAACTTTTAGAGTTTTGCTTAATATATCTGTAGTTTCTGATTGTGGATGTGTGATTGTGCTTTACAGCCTCTCGTTCTACACACTGCCTGTCAAAAATGTGATTTTTCAGAACTGACATTGTTAATTAACATGTTCATGAGGGGTTCAGTATCTTTATTTCTGTTACAGAACAAACAGTGTGGGTTGATTAGTTGATGTGTTCATTCTGCTCAAGGCACTAAACGTCCATGCTACCCAATGTAAGGTTCTTATTAAATCTTAGAATTTGGAAACTGGAGTGGATGTTTCATGTTTATGGTTTTGATGTATTTTCTTTGTCCCAGCTGGAGGAATGAGGGTGAGAAAAGTCCCTGATTCAACTGGTTATACAAACTGGACATGAGCCTGCATTTGCAAATGAACTGTACACATAGTTGTAGGAAAATAGTTCTTTTCTCATTTCAAAGTTCTGAGAGTTTGATCTAGTTTTTAATGAGTTATTTAGTTTTCTACTGTATTTCCACTTTACAAATACAAGATAAAGCCATCAGTTGGATTTTGACCCACTGAGACACTTAATGATAGACTTGAACAACATTTAATTATAACAATTGTCCAACATTTTCAAAATGTGCTTAAAATTACATCAAAGATGTTTAGCACAATAATGCACTGATATTAAATACTAGATTTAAAATGAAAATAAACCTCTAATAAATACTAATAAGTCAAATTTTTATTTATTGTTGCTCCTGATTTGAATATATGAGTACATTTAGACATATACATGATTAAAATTGTCAATGTGCAATTAAATGGGCAAATAATCGCAGTAAAGTTGATTTTCTTGAATAATCAAAGTGAAATGATAAACATTAAATCATAAAAACTTTATTTCAAGCAAAAGCCAGTGATTAAAGCAGATTACTTCTCCAACATGTCCGCCTCATGTTAGTGACAAATACTGACTTATTTTACTCTCTTTAAGTTTCATCGGGGTTGATGGTGTAATGTTTGAATATTTTCTGAGTTTTTCACATTATTTGGCTTTTCTTTCGTTAGCCAATATTGACACTTCTGGTTTGATGGACGCGTTTCCGGTGTAACGACGTGTGAATGGGGGTGGGCTTGAACTGTCGACAGGGGAAGGCCTTCACATATTTATTTTTTTCTTTTATCGCACCCTCCCACGTATTTAACGTCGCCATAATTGTGTTTTATTCGTGTTACCGGGCAGCTGGTGGGCTTTTTAGTTAGTTTTTTTTCGTGTGAAACACCTGGACGCCCCCTCATTCCGTTTGTCGTTCGTAACGTCCGAATGTCCAGCTGATCGCTTTAAGCTCCGTTCCAGTTCAAACGGAGCCGTTTTGTTCCACTTAACGGAAGCTTTTCTGGCACAAACGGTTAGACTTCACCTCCCTCACCCAGCTTGTGGACTTTAAAGGAAACGGACGTTTTTTTAAGTTTAGTTTTGTTTAACTTGATTGTCGGACCGTGTTCCTCTGTGAAGGACCAGGCCCAGGACTCATCCCCATCCTCGCGTTTCCATATCGGGTTTTTTCTTTTCTTTTTTTAGTTGGAAGTCATGGGAGACACAAGTGAACGAAGCAAACCTTCGACTCTACCTCCCAGGTGTCCCTGTGGATTTTGGGGGTAAGTGTTTAACCCGATGTAAACTGGATTAAACCCACTATCTGTCAGCAAAAGGTAAATCCGGATGAAATGTACTCAACGGGTTCAGACCCATTGTTGTTGTTCTGTCGTGCAGGCCGAGGGTGGGGGGTTGGGAAGTTAGCTAATAAATAAACCTTCGTGTGTGAAAACCAACTGAATTCCATCAGATACGTGATGTATGAACAGAAAAATGTCCGTTGGTCGGAGAGTATTGTTTGTGACCAGGCTTCACGGTGTTTTAAATCAGTTTGTATACCCAGGAGATGACGTCCCCGAGACACACAATGATTTATTACCAGCAGGTTCCTTTTAAACGTGTCGTGTTTCCGGCATTCCAGTTGAAAAACGGGGAAAAATAGAACTAACGTGTATTTGTTATTAAATCCACTAACATAGATCTGAATCTAAAGTTAATTTGACTCATTTTACACCCTTTTTCATTCGGGCTTGTCAAAGTGGTGGATGTGTGTTGCATACCGGATGTGATTCACTCATCTGTTACCCTGTAGGGAAACGACTCAAAGCAACGGCTAATCTTTAAAACGACATCGAAACGCGACCGTTTGTCCCTCGGAACTGGTCTGGAAGTCACCGAACCGAGTGATACGCTCGTCACCGCTTTCTAAACGAACACAGAGACACTTTAGTCCCGTTAATACTCGATCCAGTTCTGATTTCATGGTGGTACGTTACAACCAGGAAGATCTTGTTTTGAGCTGCTATCAGTGCAAAACATGATTAAATGACTTTATATTTGATAATCAGACTCTGTAACAGTTTTAGCCTCCATTTGTTTTTATGTTGTGAGTCCAGGTAGCTCACTAGAACCTACCTGTCAATGTCACGTGACTCTAATGGCAAAGTAACGTGCTAATGACTCTGCTGCCTGGAGCTGCTGCTCTCCTCTACTGTCTCATGTCCTTTCCTGTCCTCTCCTTTCATCTCCTGTCCTCTTCTTCTATCTCCTCCTGTCCCTTCTTGTCCTGTCCTGTCCTCTGCTGTCCCAAACAAACTTACATTAATATGTCACCCAACACTAGTTCTGGGTTCAGATTTCATTCCACTGACCAGATTCATGCATACTGAGTTAATTGGTGACTCCAGGTTGGTGTGAGTGTCTGTGAGGGACTGGTGGTTCCAGGTGAAGCCCGCCTCTCACTCACTGGTGTGACATGGTTGATTCATTCATTTATTCACCGCAGAGTTTCCTGTGAACTAGCAGTTCTTCTTAACAACATGGGACATGATTTATTATCAGCTCTGGTCTTCATGTTTCTGTTTAATCAAGGTTGATAGATTGTTTTAAACAATGACGTAGCTCATCATCGGTGTCTTTAGAAGAACTAAAATATTTAAAAACTAGTTTAAATCTTTGTGATATTTCATTTAGGTAATTAAAGAGTTGAAAACAATCATTAACTTAATGAAGGTTAAATAATCAATGAAAAGTCTTCGTCCTGTAGCTCCTGTTAGAACAATGATCAGAAAATCCCACTAAGTTCCAGTTTACAGACTATTGAGAGGATGAAAACTGAACGGTTGGTTCAATGTGGCTTATTGTGACGTGAGGACAATGAAGACACGTCCAGAAGGTGTGGGGAAGGACCCACCTGAAGCTCAGGTCCCATCATTCACTGGGGGATAATAAACACACAGGAGACACATCATTTCTTGTTTATTGATTATTGATTGTTTGATTACTGACAGGCTGATAGAAGTTGATCTTCTGTGTCACAGGAAGTGATGAAGTTAATTCAGTTTTCAGAATAATTTCACTCTATCCTTTAGATGAAGGTTGACTCAGGAAAACATGATCAGATTCTTCCTGATCTATATTGATTGGTCTATTTTATGGTTGATTATTTTCTTGAAACATAAAGTTTATTTAAACAAGTGTTTCATTAAAGACCAGATGTGTAAAGTTACATTCAGTCTCATGTTAACGTTCTTCTTTCTTTTCTCAGGTCGAGTAAAACCATGAACCTTTGCTCCAAATGTTTTGCTGGTGAGTCACTTTTTCAAAGTGTCTTTAAAAACCAAAAGTTGATTTTTAGCTCATCGTGAAGTTTCCATGATGAGTTTTTGATATTATTGTTGTTAAGGAAGTATCAGACGGCAGGTCTGTTGGTATAAACTCAGGAACTGTTGCTTCCTGCTGCCTGAGTGGCATCATTCATCTCAGCCTTTAAACTAACAGTCAAACTTTATTAATAGAAACTCTTTCACTCTGTTTTCATCTGCTGATGTTTCAGTCTGAATATTTGTTGATAATTAGATCTGGTTTGTAGTTCTGTTTGACAGAAACACTCAGATTACTGCTGGTGAGAGTTTGAGACGTGACGGATCCGCTTTGTTTTATAAAGTCTGACAGTATGAAAAGCAGGAAGTTCTTAGTGAAGAACTGTTTCATACTCAACAGTTTGTTTCTGTTTGAAGAAGTTTGTGCATTTTCACTGCAGTGATTCACCTGCACAGCTGTAGTTTAACTGCAGAGTCGTTGGGTTTAGTTTCACAGTTCAGTTCCCTGCATGACTGCTTGGATCTACATGGGTCTGAGCGGATGTACATGGGTCTGAGCGGATGTACATGGGTCTGAGCGGATGTACATGGGTCTGAGTGGATCTACATGGGTCTGAGTGGATCTACATGGGTCTGCGTGGATCTACATGGATCTGCGTGGATCTGCATTGATCTACATGGGTCTGCGTGGATCTACATGGATCTGCATGGATCAGTGTGGATCTGCGTGGATCTGTGTCAGTAAGTTGCAGCTTGTCTGATCTCGTATCATCGGTTGAAGCAGTCGCTGGTTGTCCTGCAGTTTTTCTCCCTGACAGCCAGCAGCAGGTTGGAGCTGGAAGCAGATCCCAGATCAGGAATAGAACCAGTTAATGCAGCTGCAGTTTGAAGGAAAACAGTCCTGAGATTAGTGATGTGTTCATGAGGTTTCAGTATATTAGATAAACACTAGATGTTCTTTAAAAAGGAATAATGAAGTCAGATTGTAAAACAGTCTTTTTTTTGTTGTTCCAGTCAGGAATATGTTTGGATCTTCAAGTTCTTACTGAGAATGTCTCTGTTTAAAGTTTGAAACATGTCTGGAAACGGCTGAAGTTTTCTCAGAGACATCTTCAGTCTGGTTCAGGTGGATGGGCTGAAGATGCTGTGCTGCCCTGTCTGTGACCATGGCAACCACTACAGTACTGCAGACGGAGGACCTAAGGGCCCGGGTCTGAGTCTATCATCAGAGACAACACCGATGCTTAGAATAGACTCGGTACACATGAGTAAAGCTGCTGAGCAGAAGTAGGTTGTTGCTCTGACATCCTTCAACCTCTTAAAGAGAAGATGTAAATACTGAATACATGGAGGAGTTCAGCATGTCTGTGTCACCTGATCGTCTTGACCTTCTCTAACTAAAACGCTTCAGTTAGAACGTTACCTTGTTGTGATTAAGAGATGTTTAATAGTTTCATTCATGGGATTCTTGAAAAGATGCAGCATGTTCTGTTTACACAATAATCTGTTTATGGATTATTCAGATTAAAATGGTTCCTGGTGCATTTACCTGCTGTAAATAGATTTAGTTCTGTTTGCTTTGACAGCTGCAGTTAAATGTGAATTTTGTCTTTTAAAACAAACATCATGAGGAGATCAGGAAGCCCGCGACACATTACAGAACTCAGAATCCATGACTTCACTTTACAGATTAAAAACAATGTTTTAAAGAGAATAAAGGAGTAAAATGTTGTCAGATTGAGTCGGTTATTCCCTGAAAGTAAATATGAAACAAATACTTCCAGTTTTTTCTACTTGTGTTTGAACAGGATTGAACTGATGAGTTGTGATCTGATTGTTTTGACATCTTCTCTGTGCTTCTCCCTCCCACTTGGACCTCCTCACCCCCTTGTCTTACTGTCTTCCACCTCAGACGTCCAGAAGAAGCAGCCTGAGGAGGACTGCACCTCCAATCCAATCCAAAGCACTGGCAGTAGCCAATCACCTGTTTTCAGTAGCGAGACGAGCAGTAGCCAATCGCGATCGTTGTCGCTGCCCTCCAGCTCCGAGCAGCTGTCGACCGAAGAGCCCTCGTCCATGTTTTCCAGCAGGAGGGAAGGTAGGAGGAGCTGGTGGTTTCTTTAGCTTTAATTATTCATTTCTTCAAATTGAGACTAAAAGCGATCAGCTGACTGGATGATTGTCCTTGGGGTCAGTAAAATTTGGCCAAAATTTACCATCCAGTTTTATCAGATGCATCTTTTAATGTCTCTGCTGCAACATGTTGGAAAAAGATTGGACTTTGTGTTCTTTTTGTTTTGTATCCAGTGGGAAAGTACAGACATGTAGAGCATGGCTGACCTAGGAAATAAAGCTTTGACTGGACACAAGATGATGGGACTGAAACTTTGAAGCACTCACAAAAAGAAGCTGATTTTAAATGTTTTCTGCAGAACTCAGTCACTTCATCTGCATTTATTCTGATCTGAGAGCTGCTCGTCACACACGGCAGCAGCTCCGTGTCTTTTAACCTTTACACTTACTGAAGCCTTCCAGCTTTAAATAGGTCTGCAGAGTCCAGGAAACAGTGTAGATGGGACTTTTGATCTTGTTCAGGGTGGGTGGGGGCGGGGGCGGGGGGGTAGTTGAACTAGATGACATGCCATCCTACATACTGGATTTTTAATGGGACTTTCCAGTCAGATAAACTCCACTGAGTAGTTTAATAACAATATCATCCTGTTACTAATGAATTTATTTAAAAAAAGAACATCTGAAGAGTAACTAGTAGTTTTAAAGTCCTGACATTTCCTGGAAAACTCTCATGTCCAACAAGACTCCAGAACTCTGAAGGTAACATCTTCTTTTGATAACACAAAATTAAATTCAGTGTTTTTATTCTAAGCATGTTGCTTTTTGAAATCCGTTGATGTTTGTTGGTTTTATTTAAGGTTGTTTCTCCCCAAACAGGATGTACGTGTTGGAAGCAGGTCATTTCACCTCATGCATCACTCATCCTGTAATTCTCCATCTGCAGGCGTGACATCCACAGAAACGGCCCAAGGCACACTCTGCACACCCACAAAACGTCCACGTGAATCAGGTACAGCCTCGTCTGCCTGCCAGCAGCTCCGTGTGATCCGTCCCACTTTACGTGCCAACTCGTAACCCCGCTGTTTGTTTCCAGCCTCGGGCCCAGAGAGCGAGGCGACGCCAGAGAAACGACCACGAACAGAAGAGAAGGAGGGAAGCTGTGAAGAAGCCCGCGGGACGCCCAAACAGAAGAACCGTCGGCGCTGCTTCCGCTGCCAAACCAAACTGGAGCTGGTGCAGCAGGAACTGGGATCCTGTCGCTGTGGTCAGTTTTACACTCCGACGTGCAGATCAGAAACTCCAGATCAGTCCTGTTTGTAGAGGACGAACCCTGTTTGGGTTTTACAAACATCAGTCTGTTTTTATTTGATCTCTGTTGCTTGTAAGATTTGCAATTAGAAAAAAAAAAAGATTTTAAAAAGCGTTAAACCCTTGACCCCCCCGTTCCATTCTCACTGCTGTGCTTGTTTGTTCCAGGCTACGTGTTCTGCATGCTTCATCGTCTACCCGAGCAGCACGACTGCTTGTTCGACCATCTGGGCCGCGGGCGCGAGGAGGCCGTCCTCAAGATGGTGAAGCTGGACCGTAAGGTGGGCCGCTCGTGCCAACGCATCGGGGAGGAGTGCTCCTGATTGGTCACATGGTGACCAGCCATCCTGTCAGAGATGAGGCACTTAAAGAGGAGGAGAAGGAAAGGGGGGGAGGGGGTGAAGGTTAGGAAAAGAAGAGGGGGAGGGGGGTGGGTTAAACATGGACATGGGGTGGGGGTGGGGGGGTTATGGTTGTAAAATCCTGTATCTGACCCAATGATTCTGGATCTGAGCTTGTCGCCACTCTGAAGTCCTGGTTTCCTGTCAGGAGCATCTGTTCAGACTCTGCGCTGGTCGAGGCCTCTCAGGGCCACTAGGGGGCGCAGCGGCTGTCCTGCAGAGCCACATTCAGTATCGCATGTTCACACACACAGCCTTAACCCCTCCCCCTTCAGAGGACGGACAGAGACAGATCCAGTCAGACACACGTGCACAGTTCTGCTGCATCTCGCCATGGTTGTTTCCTCTCAACTCGTTTCTTCGTTCAATACAGGAAGTCCTGACAAACTGTTCTAGTGTTCTGCTGATTCTTTATTTCATTAATTGGTGGTCACGTCTAGATTTTACACAGCTGTTCCTCAGGTCACCATCAGGGTGTTGGAAGACCACACCCACCCCTAACCCCTCCTTCTTTTCTTCCTCTGATGTTTGGGTCTGTGCGCAGCATCGTGATCATGTCTAACAGCAGCACAGCTGTGCAGGTAGGAGCATCTCCCGTGATGATGTTGTCTGGGTTTTGTGGTGCCCTGATGGTGATTGGCTGTTTATCTGCGTAACGATGCTGATGTGGAGGACGGTACAGCCAATCCCTGCCTCCGCTCACACGGGCTGAACACCTGATGAAAATAACCAGATTAAAATACAGAAAAACACTAATGGACAAGAATCAGTCAGATGAATCCTCTGTAGCAGATCCGTTTCTCCTGCGTTCCCTGTGGTACTGTCGTTCTTAACACACAAACACAACTTAACGTTTGTCTTCAGGAAAAAGTTTTGCCAAAATTCAAAGAATCAGTGAAGTCGTAATCAATTTTGGGGGATTTTTGTTTTGAATGTAATAATTTAAATATTTTCTTTTCTTTGCCGCGTGAGGCACCATTACTGCTCGTGAGCTTTCAATAAATCAGTGAAGCAGGTTGAAATGTGTGATGTCATCATGATGTAAGAATAGGAGCTGAAATCCGGTTGATCTGGAACAGACATGCTGGGGGTTCAAACGTGAGAAAAGTTCTGATTTCTGCTGAAGTTTAATTGTATTTACGTAGAAACTCGAACCTTCTTGATACCATGTGATTTATGAGTTCTGACATCCCAGATTTGAACCCTGTTTGCTCTCAGGTGTGTGATGATGTCTCAGCTGGCCCGGTCCGGCTGTCGACCCCCGGTTCTGGAGCAGTTTGGACTCTGTGCTGTGCATATTGTTCGACATTTTCTTCCTCACCTAATTTAGAATTTGGGCATTTAGCACCTGTTTGTGTGCATTAAAATTAGAAGTTGATCTGTTAAAAACAGATTGTTAATCTCAAACGTACTGCAGCATCTTCTGAAGTGCAACTTGATGATGTTGAGCTGTATGTTGTTTTAAGGTTTGGAGAACTGAAACATGAAGCGGTGGATTATCTGGAGACTCGATCTTTAGCAGAGTAACGTCATAAAACTTGATCTGGGTTAAAAACCCTTAAACACCACTTTACTATGCTAATCCTCATGCACAGTTATTAGTTCTTCTCCTTCACCATCCCGTCTTCTCCGGTGATCACAGCATGGAGGATTTGGATCGGTGCTGTGGCTCCTTCTTAAACTCACATCTGAATTTCTTTTTTTTTCGAGTGCTAACGAGAAACAGAAAAACGACTATCTTTCTGTACCTTTTTAAAGAGTTTATTTAACCATATATCGGTTTGAGTTACTTACACCTTTTAGCATAGAGTGGCATATTTAGTTATATGTATAAATCAAGAACATAATTCTGTCTTTTGTTTTTTCCTTTTAATTTTATCGTGTTCCATTTTTCTGCTGAGGAAATTAAACTGGATTAGAGGATGCTGGATGTGTGTTCGTGTCTGTTTATTCCTAAAGCTGCATGTCTTGATTTATTTATTTCAGGTGGATTCATCAAAACATTTAATGTCTTTTATTCTGTTAAATATCAGGATGTAGATTAAACTTCCTGCTTGCAGATAACCAACGATGTCTGAGGTTCTAATGGAACATTTATCAGTAACAAACCGACTCGTGTCAGTCTGAAGCTTTAGCAGATATTAATTTAGTTTGGAAAATAATCAGTAAAATAAGAAATGTTTTGATATTCACTTTTTAATTTGAAACTTTTTTCTTTTAACGTTAAATCCTTTTTTTTTTTTTTCTTCACTCAGCAGATAATTCAATAAGATTTCTATGCAGTTAATTGGAGAGTTGCTATAAAACTATACACTGGAGCCATTGCTGTAGTTTCATCAATAATTAACGGATGAGTCATTTCTCTGGTCGTCTGAGGTTCTGGTGGTGCTGGTGGACTAGCAGCCTCGTCTCTGTCCATGTCCTCCAGGGCAGCAGCTGTAGCTACAACATGTAGCTTATCTCTGTGTGTGTGACAGAACTGTAGCGTGAAGCACTTTGGGAGTCTTCAGACTTGATGTAAGTTCACAATATTTACTTCCATGTCTGTAAAGATTGATGTGAACGACAGAAACAAACCCGGTAAAAACCTCAAGCAGCTTCTTTATTAAAATATGTACAACTGTGATGTCATCAGTGTGAAGCTTTAAATTCATATAATTCTCTAAACCTTAAACAGAAGATCTACAGTCTCAGGTTAGTATCAGGTTTAACATTTGCAGCTCAGTTCAGTTTCCAACCAGAGTCAGATGACTGAAGTTAAAACTGGTTTAGATTTTAACTATTTCTGTTGTGGAATTCTTTACAAACAATCCTTAAAACACCTGGTGACATCTGGAGCTGCGAGGAGAATGGATCAAACTACCAAAGTTACAGTTATATTTGCTATAAGTTGTAATTTTTCATGCATTTGTGGTGAGAAATGTCACTGAGCTCATCTGTCTGTAGCATATTAACATCATTTGATGTTATTTATCAGATGTTTTGGGCCAATTTTAGATTTTCTAGATGTAGACAAACTCCAAAAACAGAATCAGAATTACCAGTAAAACTCCTGAGAAGTTACTGTAACTTCTACAGTACAGAACGTGTTCTACTGCATGAATCCTTATTAGACAGTTCCATGCAGATCTTAATTCATATATTAATTACACTGATTGTAACAAGCTTTAGTTTGTATTCTGTAAAGTATCAGATGTGTAAATGAACTTTGTTCCAGCTGAAAATACACCTTAAATAAATTGAACGAGAACAATCTGCCTCTCACATGCTCAGATGACATTTCTACTGTCAACCTTCAAACCATCTTCTCCACAACTACAGATCTACAAACTGTAATTAATTACACACAATAATAAACCATGAAAAGATGGAGGAGAGAACTGAACCCAGAACCGTGATGGTTCCTTCATACATCTGGAGTCCAGCTAAAGTCACATCACAGTGATCCATCAGGAAGAAAATGAAAGTTTCAGAGAAGTTCATGAATCAGTTGGCGTCTGATGTTCAGCAGCGCCACCTAGAGACCATCAGTGATACGGTACCATGAGGCCCTTTATAAAACTCCAGTTCATCAAGAGATGAGTGTTATTACCAGAAACTGATTGTTTTACTTGGTTTAAAAAGGAGATGAAGAAACATTTTAAATAACTCATGATGTGAAAGTGACACATTCATTTTAAATAGAAACTTCTGTTAATTATAAACACGTTTATTTTATTAACTAATAGTATAATTTAACTTTGCTCATAAATGTAAGTCATTCAGCATTTATCAGGTGTTCCAGGACATGTTGCTGTAATTAAGATTTTGCAGCAGAGTTTGTTTTTATTATAAAAAGTTTGTATTATTTGTGGGGTTTTTTTAGACGTTGACAGTAGTTCTCCTTCTGACCACTGGGTGGCGTTCTAAGACAGCAGAAACACATTTTCTTTCCTTTCTGACATAATGGAGATTTTTTTTGTTCCTAATGTTTTATTTATAAACTCTGAGACAGAGATATACTCTCTGTGGAATGTCTCATAATTTATTGAAATAAACTTTTTTTCTGTCTATGACTTTGTTCATATGAAAATCATTCCAGCTTTCTCACTTTCCATTTTTCTCTGTTTTTAATTTTCTTACATTCTAATTTTCCCACTTTTCTTCACTCATTCTTCCTTCTTTACCAGCAGAGTTTAGAATGAATCCATCTGATTTCTGGACACAAACATCCTCCTGGGCTCAGTGAAAAACTGGACAGGTGTTAGTGATCCAAACTGAAGTGGACTGGACTTGGTGTCTCAGTCTAGTTGGTCTGTAGATCTCATGACGGAAACATCAACCTGGTCCATGTTCTGTGTGGTTTCTGTCCTCTGTTGTTAGTCTCCATGCTGAAAGAACCGAGGCTCCTCATGTGAGATAAAAAATCCAGTGACTTGTTCTGTTTTTTTTGGTTTGTTTGTTTTTGGGACATGAAACAGAATAATGCAAAAAAAAAAAAAGAGCTTTCACGTGACACCACGTCAATATAAACATGTGAAAAACAAAACATTAGGGTTTTATTAAATAACAGGTTCAGGACTGAGTTTTTCTTCTTCACCAGCCTGCAGTGGGACAAACATGTTCAGAGATGGTCCAGAGAGTCGAAATGACTTGTGAGTCCAGGTCTAGTTACCTTTAACCAGGTCCAGGTCTGCTTACCTGGTCTGGTTGATTCATTTCCTGATCCTTTCTGTATAAAACACCGGAAGTTTTGAGATTCTGATTTATTTGGCTGAAGGTCTTGGTGAGTCCTGCTGTTGACCCACGCGCACACAGTTTGATTGACATCTAAACGCGCACCTGTGAGGAGTCTTTCTTTCACGATTGCGTCACATTTTCCGTGCACTTCTTTAAAATCCTGAACATAATAAAGCGCGTGCAGGACACAGACGCACACCTCGGTTCCAGATGTGGACCTACAGCTGGACTCGTGGAGGTGGAGCTGAACCTTCAGGAGGGTCCAAGACTACCTCAGTCACACACACTCACGGACTCACACGCGCGCGCAAACCTCGCCCGCACGTGTGCTCGGCTGCCAGGCGTGTCTGAGAAGCGCTCGAGCTCCTGAGAGTTAAGAGTGAGCGCGCGCTCGGTGCGCAGCAGTCAGCGGGACCGGTCGGACTCGTGAGCTGGACGAGCCCGGCAGCGCACCGAAATTCTTTTATGTGTTTTCTCGCCGGTAGAAAATGGGATTCTGACATTTACCGGGCTGCGGGCGCCGCCGGCTCCTCCTGACTGGAAAATGAAGCGCCTCTGTCGGAGGCTGGCGGTGGCCGTGGCGGTGCTGGTGTGGCTGGGAGCGCTGGTTTACCTGCTGGTGCTGAGTCGGAGGAAGTTACCGGAGCTCGGTACCGGAGGAGGGGCAGCGGGAGGCGGAGAGACTGCGTACAACCAGGTGAAGTCCAAACACCAGCACATGAAACCTTCATTTGAACCCCAAAGTTCACTGCAGTCTCACAAAGTGCACGTGCTGAAGCTGTAAAATCAGCTCGTGCTGGAAGTTTGAGGAAATCTAGAAGCGCCTTTTTATGTTTCATGGATTTTAAATCCTTAAATCTTCACTTTTATTGTTATTTATTCAGTTTTCTCCCAAATCTAAAACATCAAAAAGGCGTAAAAGCAAAAAAAAAAAAAAAAAAAAAAACTAATTTATTTTAATCTGATTAGTACAAGTCTAAATATGAAGTTCTGTGAGGAAGTTATTATTAGAGGGATGATGGTAAATCTTCAGGACTGCAACTAACTGCACACTTAAATGTTTTCTTTATTTATAAGGTCGGTTCTTTATCTGCTAAGTGTTTTGGTCATTCAGGAGGAACCTAAAACGGTGGTTAAAGTAATTAGTATAATAAATTTAAAGATTAAATGTGACTCCAGCCTATTAAAAGAGCCACATTTATTCTCAGAAAAGCATTTTATTGTGTCTAAGAGTTAGTTTAGTTTAAGTTAGTGATGATGCAACATACTGAGAGCTGCATGGAGTTTATGAACTCTGATAACTGAAGCTTGTAAAATATAGATGTTCTGATCTCGGACCTCCTTCAGGTCTTCAGTCAGGTTCATGTTCCCTGATCTAAGACAGACTCTGATTGGCTCCTCTCTGTTTGTACTCAGCTTTCAGAAAGGTCAGAGTTTAACTGTGTGTTTTCTGCTGGACTGTGTTTAGATTTCTGTGATAAATCTGTTGCATTAACGAGGTTTTTGGGCTGTAAAATGAGTGTTTGGATGTTTAATGCAGTAGGTGTTCTGTCTCAGGTCCGGCAGCGGGACTCGGCTCAGTGATGGTTCAGATGAACTCTGTATTCAGACTGAGGTGAATGTTTTCAGCTCTGTGATATTAGTTATGTTTCATATAACAGAGTGAATCTCACTCTCTGAACCGACCTTGTAAAGTTCATTCTGAACGCTGAAGTTCCAGTTTAATGTTTCATCATGAATTTAGCTGTTTGTGACTTCCAGGCTGAAAAGTGAAGCCAATTATTACCTGATTAAACCTCCTTAAACAGCTACTAGAGGTGAAACTACCAACAGACCTGAACATCAAAGTACACAGCAGCTGATCATATAATGATGTAGACTGATGTAACTTTCTCTCTTCTTGTTGTTTTTGATGTCTTTTTGAAGGATTTTCCCTCCTGAACTTGTTTTATTGTGGTTACATTAAGTTTAATGTTCAGTCTTTCTCTTGTATTTTACTCGTAACAGCAAAAAATGTGAGCTGACAAAAGCAAAATGCCTTTAAATATGAATCCAGTCCCTGAACTTCAGTCCTCCTCGGTGAGGTTTTACCTCAAACTTCACTCGTTTTTCACTTCGTTTTATTGTCTTACAGTCGCCTTTTGGTGGATTTACTCATTTTAAATGGTTCTGTTTCAGAAAGCGTCATACAGAAACTTTATTAAAAGGTAGATTTCTGTGTGCTCTGTGTGATGGAGGCATCCTGGAGGGCATCAGACAATCTGCACCAGATTGTCTGAAACTTTCAGTTTGACAGTCGGTTTCATAAATCTGCAGCTTTCTAAGAATTAAAATCTGTTTAATTTCTTGTTTTTGTCAGTTTTTTCTCTTTTTTAACTTCAGCTGTTAGTATTTTTGTTCCAAACCTTGAGGTTGTTTAAACTGTTACAGTTTCTTACCATGCGAATGCTGCTACTCACCAGATTTAATCTTGGATTCTAAAATGAAAAACAGATTTGAAATTATTTGGAAATACTTTGATTTATTGGATTTTAATCTGTGTGTAAAAGAAAACCAACAAATATTAAGATTCAGCTGTTCATCTTCTAGAATAGATCTTAAAAACCTTCAACATGTTTGTGTAGTTTCTTCATGTTAGTGTGTGAAGGAAGTGGGATTTTAGTTTTTTAATTCAGGCTGTAGAATCTAATTATCTGTTTCTCTCACTGTAAGTTGACCTGAAAACGATTCTCAGCTAAATGTCGTCAGTTTGAAACACAAAATGTAATTAAACTACTTCAGCTGAAGAGAGAAACAGATGCAACCACTTTAGTCTATGAAGACCGGAGGAAGGAAAAACAGCCGCTTGTGTGAACTTGTTCTGCAAGCGATGAGCTAATGAGAAAATCTCTGTTAACTCTGCTGGTTTTTCAGTGTATCCACATTAGTGTGTTGCTAAACGCATCGTTTCGACGCTCGTGCTTTAAAGCCTCCGAGCTAAAACTTGTGCCAGATACAAACCTGCCAACTTAATCCCACAGATTTTCACCCCAGCAGTGTGATTTCAGTCAGCAGGTAAAGGTGGACTTGTTAGATCATTACTGTGCTGTTCGTGTTCCAGTAACACAAAAACATCCGGCTCTTCTGTGGAGGCTCATTATTCAGACACGAGTTCAAACATGAGTTCATTTAAACTCACAGTTTTGGACCAGAAACAAAAGTTTTAGTGAAAGTAAATAATACATTTCTTCTGCTGTATCATGTGTAAATGTAGCGCAGCGTCCTGCCAGATGTGTCGGTAAAGGATTCCTGTTTTTGTAAAGATCCAGAATAAATAAGTTGTTCAGTTCCAAATTAAAAAACTTACTAACGTATTAATAGAAACACTTTTGTTTCCCTCTGAAAATCTTTAAGTCTTGATAATGAGAGCGACCTTTTTAAAATGGACAGATGAATATTTTAGTGTTTTATTTCCTGCTGGAACTTTCTTTTATTTTCACTCTGAAATAAGAGAAACATTTTGATTGGACTCTTTAGTCCAGACTTGGTTCTGTAGATCCTCTCAGACCTGCGATCAGATACTACAGTATATTTCACTATATCTGGTCAGTTTTGGATCTGCATAATTCATTACGTGGTGTTATGAATTTTCTTCTCAGGTTCTTGTTTATTCTCATTAATTTCACTCTTTTACACATGAATTAGATTCTCATTCAGGATTTTTTTAGTATAAAAATTAAAATTTGAACCTGCTGTTAAAGTTATACATTTCTAAAACATATTAACGTGCACACTCAGGTGGATGTTTCCTAGGAAACACACACTTGTTTCAGTTGTTACAGATCCAGTTTCTGTTTTACAAGCAGCTGACGGTGAACCAGGTTCAGCTTCATGTAGGTAGACTGGACTCTGACTGATGTCTCTTATTAAAACATCTCAAACATCTGGTGAGAGAAACGTAGAGAAGTGTCAGAATCCCAGAACCTCAGCACACCCTGACAGGTGCGTTTCCATCATTTAAATTTGTATTTCTGCTTCATGCAGGAAGTAAAAACTGACATTTTCACTACTGGATATATTTAACATGTGAAGCTTCCTGCAGAAAGATCCTTTGAAAAGTTTTTGAAAAGTTTGAGTGTTTTGGTCTCATGTGACTTAGCTGACTGGTGCACTGAACCCAGCAGCCCGAGCCGCTCGGTCACGCTCACGCCCAACGAGGTCATACGATCTGACCTGTGAACTCTACCCTGATTGTTTCTGGGTTATAGAGACTTCCTCTCCTGATGTAGATGTTATTGTTCATGGAGTCTGAATATAAATATCTAAACATTTTTATTGTCTAGGAAATAAAAACATCTTAAACTAAACGGAAGACGTGAGCAGAAAAAATCAGGATCAGGAATCATAAATATAAACCAGTCACATGTTTGTATGTAATCAGATGTTGTTTACATCTGTTCTTAGTCACATTATTGGCCTAATTACATAGTCATCATGTTAATACCATGTATGTAGTTGCGTGTGACATGTCAGAAGCCTTCTGTGGTTAATCAGTGTTTATTCTTTAAAAGATGCACATTGTGTAGGATCATGTTTATTATTTACCCCTATGATTCATGCTGAAGACATTCCTCTCATCTGCATCTACACACAATAAAATGTGAATCTTCCTCAGAGGCAGGGTGGTGCACGCACACATGCACACACGTGCACACACACGTTGTGTTTTGAAGAAGCTCTTTAAGCAGCTTGTTTGGAGTGTGCCTCGTGTTCTCCAGAAGGTTGGCACAGTGTTTATGGAGTTTCCACCTTTAGAAGTGCAAACATGAGAGGAAATCTGGTTGAAGACAGATTTATGGAGGACAGTTTAGATGAAAACACTTTCCGTGTTACTAGTTTTTAACTCACTCTGGTACTTAGTGGAAGTTCCTTTCAGACTATCTGCAGATCTTTTTAGCTTCTGCTTCAGTTTATGTTTTAGATGTGACTCTGATGATCACAGCTGTCGATATAAATCTGTTGTGTTGAAGCAGGTAAACATGCATGACGGTGTTACTCCAGGTCTGAACTGAGAAACATTCACTGTCTGTATGATTATCTGATTGAGCCATAAATCGCTGGTATTAATCGCTCAGTTCTTTAACTAATGTTCTTCTGCAGCGCAGCGATTTTTCACATCAATTAAACCATCTCACTCTTGTCAGCATGTAATACAGACGTCACAAAGCAGTGCAATATTTCAGTCTCATGTTCTTGTTAAATTTAAAACAGTGGATTTATCTTTATATTCTGGCTGCAAACAGAATATTTTCTCTCTGATTCGTGTTGAGGTTTCTCTCTTGTTGCACTAGAAAAACAAGATTGATGCTCCAATCGCAGCGCTCGCCTTGTGTATCACAACACCCAGTAGCTCTACAAAAGGACAGGACACACGCACTACCGCACACTGCACTAAATGCCACAATTACACACACACGCGCGCGCACACACAAAGTTGAAATTATTCATTTCCCTGTATGAAATGCGGTTATTGTTCTTTTCTCCTTCCCTCTTCCTATCAGGAGGTATTCACATGGACAAGAGGAGAGGGAAATGAGTTTTCACAGCAGCTATGAGCAGTTTCCAGGGAGGAATAATGGTAATAATGTTTTCTATGGGGCTCACAGTGCAGCGGGACCCACAGGTTGGATAACTGGACTGGCCTCTGGTACCGGGGGCCTCCTTTATGTAACAGTCTGATGGAAACAAACCTGACTGTTGTTCAACAGCTCTGACAGCTGATAAATCACTAGTGGACCGATTTTACACAACCTCAAAGAGAAAAATACCTACTAAATATTTTAAAGGTGAATTTAGCAGCTGATGTTTCCAGTTTCATTCTTCTCTTTAGAGTTGAAGTTGAATCTTGTTTAAAAGGGAGATTTTTCTTTTTTTTTTTGTCTTGATGACTATAAGGAACTTGATGCTAAACACGAGCCTGTTCCTGATATGAAACATTATTAAATTGTCTGTGTTAAACATCAAACAGAATAAAGCCAAACATGTTGCTGCAAACAGAGTTATGTTTCATTCATGCAGCTGGTTCTTCAGCATCATGTGTGACATGACAGGAGGAGAAGAAGAGGTTAAAGTCGATCCTCTGTGGATACGACTGTCAGCTGGAGGGAGTCGCAGCGTGTAAAGGATAACCAGCATCACTGCACAAGGTGGGAAGGACTGAGGATGTAACGTCTCACCAGCTGGCTGAAAGATTTAAAAATAGAAACTATCAGTAAGAGACTCAGTTTAAACCTTCATGCAGAGTGAATTTATCCAACCAGCAGAAGAATCTAGATCAGAGTTCATCCTTTATAGACTTGAAATGAGCATCATGTTTCTTCTCCTTTGGTACTGCCCTGCTTGATTTATCTTATTTTTATTTAAACTTTATTTATCCGTTCAGGACAGATTAAGAATTATATTTTTATTTACAGCTGTGGTCTGACAAAGACAGAAACCTCTTGAGGAATAGAAACAGGCTTTGTGTGTTTAAGCTCTAATCGTCTTGACATTTGGTCAGTTTGATTCATGTGTGAACAAACTGAAGCAGCTTAAAGACGAGATCATCTGAGCAGCCCGAGTATAAAAAACTTTTACCCTATGAAAAATAATTATTTTCCAAAAGTATGAATGGAATTTGTCCTCCAACAAAATCCTTTACAGTCTCTTTAATTTCTGATCCTGGTTCAGTTCCCTCACAATCACCAGGAACATGACGTCTTATTACACTCACTGGTTTCATTCCAGATTCCACAGCTGGGAATTTGATTTCACTTTGGGTAAATTTGTGATTGTTTGTGAATTTAATGGTGTTGGTTTGAAACCCATCCAAGTTCAGCCTGTTTCAGGTCCCATGTTGGTCTGAATTAGCACCACCAGCAAGCTAACAGTGATAGTATCAAGGTGTACAAGTTACCACACAGTCATGTCCTCATACAATATAAAGTTTCTTCCTTGTATTTATTCATCACATTTTTTTTTGCTGGTACAAATATGTAAAGTAATAATGTGGCATATCAGCTGCGTTTTCTTTGATTCTCCTGTAGAAACACATTTATTATTTATTTAAAAATCGTTTGTTTTTCTCTGGAGTACCGACATTATTCTATTTACTAAAATGAGATTAATACACAGTAAATAGGAGGCAGTTGATGGTGAGCATATAAATCACGTCTCTAGTTTCTGTAAAGTCTGAAGATAAAGAGGTCAAAAGCTTCCAGACAGAATAAAAGCTGCACCTGTAGAGAAGTTCACATTGAGAAAAGGTTTTAGAGCCGTAGTGATTTCTTCCTTTGCTGCTGCAGCTTCATCTAAATGTACAGTCAGTCACTCTTATTATACAGAGAGCCATTTGCAATCACTGTGTCATTACTGCATGAGTGAGTGTGTTTCTCATAAAAGCACAAGAAAGGGTGTTTTGCATTTTTAGCCTTCTCGTTCCTCCTTCCTTTATAAATGATTCAGTCGATTCAGAAAAGAAATCGGCAAGAATCAGCATAAATGGGATTATTTTTTTTTTAAGTTGGGGATGCGGCACAATCAAACATGTTTGACTGCAGATTTCATAGTGTTCACATTTGTCTCTTATACAGATAAACACATGCAGTAAATACTAAAAGCATTTGGTTGTTCTGTATTTCATTGAATTTAATTCAAGTTAATTATACTGATACTTTACTGATATCAGTATAATTAAACCCTGTTATTTAACATAAAGAAGCTGCAGGTGAGAATCTAAAATTATCAATGATCAGTTCATGGACGATGCATCTCTCAGATCCCGTCAGGTTAAAGTCCTGATGAGACTGACTGGTTGATCATGTGAGTAAACATTGTTCTATTAAAATACAAGTTATCATAAAATCTCTTAAAGAAGACACCAGAGTTTTTTGTTTCATCTGTAAAGTTCTTCTCTCCTGAGTTAAATCAAATCTTATTCATTTATATGTTCCAGCATTTAATTTAAAGAGACAATTTCTTACAAATTTCAGGACTTTGTGGTTATTTCTTAAGTATTAACCAGTAATCTGAAACATTTTATATCTAAAAAACATCAGGAAACACTGATTAACAGACCTTTCAATCTGTCTGCATTAAAATTCGGGTGGTTCCGGCTCCTTACATCAGGCTTCGTTAGCAGCTCGTTCATATTCATTATTTGAATTTGGTGGACTCTGATTGGCTAACAAACTAGCCTATCAGAGCAAGGTATACTGTTTCCTGCCCCGCTGCGCATGGCAACATCAGATGTCATGTCTTCCTGTTTGTTACGTCTTATGCTAACAGCTTTTAGCCAGCAGCATGCTAGGCGAGGTTTCAACTGCAGGAGCTGATGAATACTAACAAACAAAGGAGTTGTGATGAAACAGATACAGGCCGTTAGAACTCAGGAGAACTCGGGTTTTATCACCACCTGCGTAGTTTGAGAGATTAAAACTGAAAGAGAAGTTGTTGACCTGTTTTCACCCACTATGAAGGTAAGAACACCTGTGGAGCTAAAATATTCAACAGATACCTCAGAAAAACTGTTTTTAATGGAAGGACCTCTTTAAAAAAGAAACATTTTTAAACTTTAAGTCCTATGTTTTGAAAATTTTGCGCACTGTTTTTGGAAAGGTTTTAAATTACAACATGACATTTAAAATGTGGCAATTTTTAGAAGAGGAGTCTGATAACTGGTCAGTATTTTTCTGATTTCCTGCTTGAAACTTGAATTTTATCAGCAACTAGGCTGTTTGTGTAAATGTCAGTATGGTCTGAGAGAGGAGAGGAGTGTGTGTGTGGGAAGTAAAGGCAAAGGCCGTGTGAATGGTGCTGTAATTGTCTACTGACATTTTGTGTGAGCTGGTGCGAAAATTGTAATTCTCACCTTGATGGATGTAGGATTGAGCTATCAATCTAGTTTATAGAGAGCAGAGAGGAAAATGAGGATAAAGAGACTAGAGAAGAAAAATAACTGCGATTCAAAGAGGGAGTGAGAAAAAATGTCTGTTAGTAAGAAAATCCCAAAAGAAAATGAAAAAATAACAATTATAAAATGACTGGAAGGGATGCCGTAACGCAGAGACGAGAATCTAAATATTTTTCTGTAAAAAGATGGAGAAAATGTAGAACATTTAGAAATTTAAAAGGTTGGAAGGAAATAAAGATGCAAGAAACACAATCACAAAAACAAACTAGTAGAACAACAGCGAGCTGACGGGGAGGAAATGAACTGGTTCAAATCCGACAGAGTACAAGCTGTTTTCACTGTCACCGGTCATTTAAGCTCCGTGTGTCGTTTCTCTCTTCAGGACCGAGTCTCCTGTTTTAACACAAGCTGGTATCAGAACTTCTACAGCTCGTTTGAACAGGTTATTAGTTAATACGTGTTAGAAATCACTTCCTGTTTGAGTGACTCTGCTCAGCAGTTTTAAACACAGTCAGGATGAAGTCCCAGTTTCTGAGTCAACACAGCAGGACAGCGTGGTTTATGACTTAGAGGAAAATGTTACAAAGTTTAAATTTTAACATAATTAATTAGAAACATCAAGAAGAATCAGATTATTCTTTACATTTAAATGTGTCTTGTCACCTGATAAACCACTGCTTGGTTTTCTGCATCACTCTGATTAAAGGGAAACTTCCTTTTAGATCATTAAATTCAGGTGTTTTTATCACTTTTATGTCCAAAGGTATATAAAATCAAGCTTCTAGACCAGTGGGCTGCTTCTATAGACATTTGAAGTTAGTGAAATTTCCTCACTGCTAATTATTAACTGTCAGTTGTATCATAATGGTGTAGAAGCAGCAACTCGGCTGTGAACTCAGAGCAGGTCAGCTCATGCTGAGTGAACAGATCTTTCTGCAGAGTCAGTAGCTTCAGACCTCCAGCTGTCACATGACCTTCAGATTAGATCAAAAACAATGTGTGTAGAGATCTTCATGTGTTTCCACATCGGAGCAGGTGAATCCAACCATCATACCACTGAGAGCAGAACAGATACTGTGACATGAATCCAGCTGCTGCTGGACTCTAGACTCATGGAGACGAGTTCTCTGGAGTCTGGAATCCTGCTTCTCTGTCCAACAATCAGCTGGATGGGTCTGGATCTGGGTCTTGGTCTGGGTCTGGTCTTGGTCTAGTCTAGTCTAGTCTAGTCGGGTCTGGGTCTGGGTCTGGGTCTGGGTCTGGGTCTGGGTCTGGGTCTAGTCTAGTCTAGTCTAGTCGGGTCCGGGTCTGGGTCTGGGTCTGGGTCTGGGTCTGGGTCTGGGTCTGGTCTGGGTCTAGTCTAGTCGGGTCCGGGTCCGGGTCCGGGTCTGGGTCGGGTCCGGGTCTGGGTCGGGTCGGGTCGGGTCCGGGTCCGGGTCCGGGTCTGGTGGTTCTAAGGAGGACGGTACTGTCCTGACCCGGATTGGGTCAAGTGTTGGGGGTTAAGGTAGTGGCTTGTTTTTCAGGGTTTAGGCTTCAGCCCATTTAACGTGGTAGGAACAGATTGGATTAGGGTTCCCTACTGTTCTAACAGGACCGCCAGCGGTGCCTCCAGATGTTTCTCATATGGGGTCACTAAAAATCTTGGGTCGACACACGATAACCAAAAACCATAGCTGAATATTGGGAATTCTGTTATTCTGCTGTAGACTTGTCTAAAACTGTGAGAATGAATAATAAATATCCTACTGATATACTTTGGTTTCTTATTTTACAGTTAATGTTACTCATGTGCACGTACGTGCATTGAGTTCCACAACAATCCCGTCTTTTATACATGTTTTAAACCTCCAGTTAATTTCAATATATTTATATTTGATAGTTTGTGTTTTTGTAAATAAAAACACAATAAACTTGCATTCAGCAGTTTAACATGAGATATTAATTAGAAGCATATTATGCAAAAGCAACTGGCCAATGTGGGCGGGGCGTCAGGAAACGTATCAGGGTGGCGATGGCCCCCTCGACCCCTCCCCTTGATGGTACCACTGATGACTGCACACCAGACCTACAGAGTTCTGATCCCAGCCTGGACTGTGAGGTTTCTTGTACAACATCTGAGTGCGTCTGGAAGAATGTTCCAAAATTCCCATAAACTCCTGAACCTTGTTGAAAACCTTCTTAGATATCCAGCTGTTACAGCTGCAAAGGGAACAACTCCATATTAAACCCGTCAGATGAACAAACGCAGGTCAGCAGATGTAAAAGCAGATGCTTCAATACTTTCAGCTGTTTAAGATTTTTAATTTTGAAATGAAAAAAATGGAACTAAAAATAATGTAACATCATTTTTATTAAAACTAAAATTAACAAAACGATCCTGTAGAAAGATCTTCTTTCCTAAAACGATACATTCAGATCTTCGACATGATTCTATAATCTGCTGGACGAGATAAACAGAAACAAAAACAGTATTTTCATGCTTTGAATATTTATTTCAGTGTTTGTTTGTTGATGTATTGCTTTAATTCATAAACACATTACTGTGCCAGTGTTTAGTTAATTAGTTTCAAACCTTGTTGTGTTTAAGATAAGCAGGTTTTTATGAAGTTACTACTTCAGCATATTTACAGAAGTTCATTGAAAGTCCATTTCTAAGAAATCAGCAACAGTTTCATCCTTCAGCGTTTTACATTCAGTTAGAAATCGTCTCCTCCGAGCCTTCAGACATTGTTTTGTGTTTCTGATAAAAGTCTTTTATCTTAAGAAGGATGCTGTCAGCCATGATGCTGCTTGTCTGCTGTATATAATGCTGTTCTAACCATCATCATCAGTGCAGCTTCAAGCTAACAATAGCTATGTTTACATGGGCACATTTAATCGGAATAAACGCCCAATCGGAAAAAAAAGACGTCATGTAAACATGTCAATCAGAATGTTTTGATCCGATGCAGCCTGATCAGAATGAAATTTACTTCCGATCGAGAGGGGTGGTTTTGTCCGATCTTCATTCGGATAGACGTGCATGTATACACCCATTCGGAAAGAAAGGGTGAAAAAAGCCCACTGCGCATGCGTACAACTTCAGCGTGACGTCTTTCTGCTTTCGCAGACCCAAGTAGAAAACATAGCGGGAAGTAAACAGAAGTGGTCTGCTGGTGCAGTCATCCTGTCATCCTGCTCTCCTCTCCTGTGGCGGAGGAGCAGTAGTAATATGTATTCAGCCTCTAGCTTGGTTAATGCGACCAGTAAAAACCCAAACATAAAGGTAATCACCCGCAGAAGGTCCATATTGGGGATAACGTGAGTCAGCTCGAGCACACGATGGGGCGGGAAAGACGTGCAGAAAGGACGGAGTTTGTTTACTTTTTTTTCTTCCCCCAGAAAGACAACTCGCTGTGCGCATGCTCAACTCATTTAACCTGATTGAGTGCTTGGTGCATGTGTACTCATGGCATGATAAGATCATTTCAGTTAGTGTCCATGTAAACAGGGATTTGGGAATTCAGATCGACCAAGATTTTAATCAGATCGGGGAAATTTGGCGCATGTAAACGTAGCTAGTGTTGTTGTTGCTGTTGGGGCTAATAGCAGATAGATCCCGTCCTTTTGCTGTTAATCTATTTGCCAAGAGTGTGAAGGAAGTCATATTACCAGGAGGATTTATAGGAGAACTCCTATATCTCACACCTCCTCTTCCTCCTGCTCTTCATCACCCTCATGAAAACCTTTTATTATTATTTGTCATCTGCAGTAACACACAGATATGGTTGTGTATTACCTGATTGGCAGAACAACTCGACACACACCTCTAACAAACACACATCTGCTGTTGTGAGACCGCTCAGTAGCTACGTTTACATGCGCCAAATTTCCCCAATCTGATTAAAATCTTGGTCGATCTGAATTCCCAAATCCCTGTTTACATGGACACTAACTGAAATGATCTGATCATGTCATGAGTACACATGCACCAAGCACTCAATCAGGTTAAATGAGTTGAGCATGCGCACAGCGAGTTGTCTTTCCGGGGGAAGAAAAAAAAGTAAACAAACTCCGTCCTTTCTGCACGTCTTTCCCGCCCCATCGTGTGCTCGA
>SSNP01000161.1:69402-116916 GCA_006937955.1 Pachypanchax playfairii
CACACACACAGTCCTGGGTGTTTCTTCTTGCAGTGAAGGAGGATTTTAAGAGGACGGTGAGGAATTTCAAACAGTTCTGATTGGATAAACAGTTTCTGAGCCTGTCGTCTTCTGGGACGGATGTATGAACAGAATACAGAGACACGCAGAGCTGAAATATCTCATCTATAGAACATGAATAAAATTGTTGATACTCTTCTGTTAAAGACAGAAAACACCACAATGATCAATCTGAAATAACTCAAAACAGAGTTATTAAAATTCACTGAAAATCAGACATTGTGGGGCAGCAGAATAATAAAAACTTCATGAAACTAACAGAATAAACATGATTTTAAATTTATTATTTAACCTTTTGATCCCGTCACTACAATGAAGTGGTTTCTGTAACTCTCACTGAGACTCATGCACCTGTCCACAGGTGTTCCTCATGATCAAACTGCTCCAGATCAGGGTTTCAGAACAGTCACATGTTTTGTTCTGATTCAGTCTGGGTTTTTAGATCATTATCCAGTTAGAGGACTCATAATCTGCAGATTTCACTCCAGAAGGTCTTTAGTCTTGAGATTTCATTGTAACCTGCACAGATTCTGGACATCCTGCACCAGGTACAGCAACGCAGCTCCAGAACCAAACCGAGTCCCTCCATGTTTCACTGTAGGGCTTTTCTTTTTCATTCTGTAAACATATTTGTTCCTTTTAAACAGGCTGAATGTCTGATGAGAAGCTTGAAGACACCTGAGATACACCTGAGTTTAACATGTTCCTGTGGTCGCGTCATTTTTAATCTTTTCTGAGGTTGCTGTCAATTTTTGTCCTGATCAGTTTCAATATTTGTCTTTAAAATGATTCTAATCCACAATTAAAAAAAACAAAGTTTGATTTTCAGTAGTTTTTAGTAAATTTCAATTTTAGTAAATTTACTTTTGTATTTCAGGTTTTTCTTAAGTCGTCGTGTACCAACAGTTTTATCTGTTACAGTCCAAAAAATCATCATTAAACTGACTAGAAGCATGGAAATGCTCATATTTTCTAGTATTTACTGCAGCAAGGTTACAGGAAAACATTGAAAAATATGTGTTTAATTCAAGGTCAGCTAGAATTCAGCTGAGGCTCATTTCACTGACAAATAGCAAAAACCTCTTTAAAGCACCTCTAAAGAGTGTAGCTGGACGGCTGAAGGCAGCAGAGCTTTGAAATTCTCTTGTGTTCAGACCAAACTGATGTGAAGTTCCACTGCTCATCGTCTAAACACGACCTTGAAAAATAAACAAAAACTTGTTTTTACCAGAAAACATCACATCTAACATTGTCTGTTCATTTCCTGGAAGTAAGTCCAGAATCCACTCGCTGTCTTCACTCATGTCTTTAGAATTGCTCTTTCTTTTCACTACAGAGGACACATTTTTTATAATTTTAATCAGCTATTTAAACACTTAGATATAATATTAAATATTTCCTGTTTACGTTAAAGGTACAGTATGTAAGAATTTGACCTGGTTGTCAAATCCGAGTCCCGCAGTTCATGTAGGAAACAAAAACGTCCGCTCTCAGCCATTCACAACCTCCCCTCACAGATTTTTCCGCCGGGTTGCCAGTTCTGATGTTGATCCTCGTTAGTTTCTCTTGTATTTGTTTAATTTTTGGGAATATCTGAAGGTCTATTTGTTCAGCGTTGAGTTTTCCTAAGTGTGTTTGAACGCCCCATCACGTGCAGCTCGGCTGATCAGTTGGAAGGATGTGGTGGTTTCTTACTTTTTGCTGCTGCTCGTTGTTGAATTACAGCTGCTTGTGTTGAAGACTTGTCAGCCTTGCAGACTCACATGTGATTCGTTATGGAACCAGGAAGTCTGGACGTGTAAATAATGATTCTGGTCCGGACCAGAAACTAGAGACCACCCAGCTGACTGAGACCCAGATCTGTTACAATGTGACTTTATTTTCAACATCGGTGGGACATTAAACTGTTGTGTGAATATTTCATTGTACAATTCTTACATATTGTAACTTTAACTGTATAATATCATCACAAAGCTTATCAATGAAAGATTTTATAATCTAAAAAGTCTTGTAGCCTGCAGAGGACCTCATAATAAGGGTTAATCTATTTTATAGGGAAACGTTTCTAAAAAGGTCATTTTAAAATCACATCTGACACAAATTCTTAAAGATGACGGTAGTGCTGAGATGTGGACAATAACAACAACAACAACAATAATCATTCAGGTTAAAAGTGACCAGTATTTTTTTTAAAGTCTTAATTAAACTAACTATAAGATCAACACTGCTCATGTGCAAAGTGCTGATTAATAAGAGCTGCTGCTGTTGACAGCTGAAGAAGAAATGTGCTGCAGCAGCAGGAAGGAAGTTCTTCTGATTGTTGATCACAAAATAAACACACTGAAAGAGAAAACCTTTTAAAAGTTGTTGAATCTGACAGTGAACTGAAGCTGTCAGCTGCACGTCACTACAACGATTACTTTACCTCCGAATGTCTCGAGTTCAAACCAAAACACCCAAGAATAAACATGAAGCGCAGCATGTTTTTATAGATATATATCTATACCTTGTGTTTGTTCAGGATTTTGTGGTTTAAGTTTTTATGCTGAGGCTTTTTATAAGTGTGTAAAAAGTAAAACAAGCATCTGTACAAGGTAACGTTAAATTACTTCCCATCTGGCAGCTCATCCATATGCATGCAGACACACACACAGAAAATCAGCCCTGCTTGTTTTTCATCAGTTCAGAACTCGATTGAACACAGACGGAAAGCCTCGCAGGGCTGGAGGAAAGAAGTATTTTAAATTCAAGACAAATTTTAGATGTAAACACCTACAAACACATTCCTAGTGTTTATCTCGCCTGCTCTCCACCGCTACTCATCGTCTTCCTCATCCGCTCGGCTGGATGCTTTTATCCCTGCTCTTTACTGGACCATGAATATGCAATGTGATCCTCTGTTGATCCCTGTGGGGACACTGTGCTTCAGCTCGTCTCTGCTGCCTACACAGGGAGGTTACAGGTCAGAGGTCAGCTGCAGAGCGTACACAACCTGAAGCTTTTTAGATCCACTTCCTGCTTTTACTGGGTCTGATTCTTAAACAGGAGACAGGTCGTGGGTTTATTTCCTTAAATCTTAAAGGATATTTAATCAAACTGATCACTAAACTACAGTAAATGTGAAAATGCTGCATGTATGTCAGATATTTACAGCAATTTGTACTAAATTAAAGTATAATGGGAAAGATGCAGTATATGTTTTTCTTCTGATGTTCAGAAACAGTTTTTTTTTATCCTGATTTGTGATTGAAACATTTAAGTGGATGATGAAATAAGATAAAAGGGTTAAATTTAATTAAAATTCTGTGTCTTTCTTAAAAGAAATTTATTTGACTGAATTTGAAAGAAATTATTTCTTCATCATCGCTGCATATTTTAAACTTCTTAATAGAATAAAATACAAATAAAGAGATTGGAATGTGACAGCAGATATTGATTGTATTAAATCTTACCAGCTCTAAATGTAACTGTCTTCTATTTGTTACTTCAGCGTCACAGCAGACATTTAAAACAAGCAAATGTGACTGAAAGGCAAAGAGGGAAATAAAGACCAGCAGCAGTTCAGACCATGTAGACCTGAAGGTTCTGGAGGACATTTTAAAATCAATATTTCAGTTTAAATAAACAATCAAATGTTGAGTTTCAAATGTTTTTATGCTTGAAGATTTACAATAAGAACTCCAACAAATGTGTTTCTGTAAAATCCGTACAGATAGTTGAGATTTTTGGATGAAATGTAATGAAGTCATATTTTAGTAGGATTCTAATGTGTGAAACAACATTTTCTTTATATCTTTATTATTTTGTAGCTGTTTTGTAGATTATTGCATCAAATTAATACACAAACAGTGAACTTTAAACACTTAATTACTTCCTTTAGACCCGTTCATGCAGAATGACCATGTGACCTTTTAGAATGCAACTGGATTGCAGGAAATTTGGAAAAACTCTCATGATGCTGTTTTGCTCTAAGCGCTCTGCTAAAAGGATTTTTCCTGCTTTTTCATTTCCCTGAGACGCTCGTCTGTGACCTCACTACTCTGTAAACATCAGCAGCAAGTTCCTGCACAGATCCCACCTCATACACCCTCCGATACACTTCCATTACTGCCACATGTGCCACCCAAAACCCAGATACGCCGCCACCACCCGCCACTCTGAACCGATACGCCACCACTATGAGACTAAACCTTAACCTCGTTACAAACATTTTCTACATGCTCAAAATCCACATGCAAAGACCATAAAATTAAATGATCTTTTTAACTGCGTTAAAGCCGACGTCTATAGTGACAGTCATAATCGCGCACCTGACCACATGCTCAGGCTCAGGTACAGTTCCTGAGTATTCTACGGTGCACTAAACTGTGGCGCCGTTATAAAATAGCCTGAATTAAAGCATTTCAAGTTGAAGATAAAACATGAGCTAATTAGAATTAGAATGCAATAATATATAAGTGCTTATAAAGGAATAAATATCAAGGAGTAAATTGAAGAAAATTTATTTATTGGTGGAAAAATATGCAACTTCTCGACCAATGAGAATGTCAGTCGGCATCGACCAATTAGTCAAGTAAACGACTAAAGTTAACAGCTTTAACACTGACTGTATTTTCTTCCTATGTGCTGTCAATGAGTTTCCTAAAAGCTGCATGTTTTGTTACCTGCATCAGCATTAACAGCTGAGTGTTTGATATGTGTTACAACCTTCATTAGGCTTCTGAGTATCAGGTTTCATCTCATGGTTTTTAAAGAAGCAGCATTTTAAATATCAAAACAGATACTAACATCTAGATGAATCAATCAAACCTCCCAAAGTTGATAAATGACACCCTGACAGTGCAGCTGTGTGTAGGTTTATGTTTGTGTAGCTGCGTCCAGGTCATAGACAGAAACGTATGAGCTGCAATAGAAAACAATGTAGCTAAACAAGCGCTGCTGCAGGGGGAGATCTATACACACCCTTAAATTGATGACTGAGCTGTTAGTGTGTCGACTTGTGTGTAAAACAAAGCTGAAGGAAGAAGAAGCAGACGAGAAGTTGTTTGTCTCAAAGTGTGTAGCTACAGTGTGTGTGTGTGTGTGTAGTATTGATGCAGTTTTATTCTCCTCAGACCTGAGCTCAATAAACCCTGAATTCAAACAAACAGCAGCCACTTCTCTCAGAAAGGAAGTGAAAAATAAATCAAGACAAAGGAATGATCAGATCATGAAATGATTGTCAGTCAGATCTGATGGATAAACATGTTAAAACATTAGAATAAAGTCTGGGATTAATGTAAATCAGCTGTTTAACACAGACCCAGTGTGAAAGTACAAACTGTTTCTGTGAGGTTTATCATTTAAATACAGACAATTGTGGGTTTTTACTACTTCCTGGTCCAGTGTTTCCCAGTCCGGATGTTGTCAACCGGATTCAAAGAACTGAAATACCTGAAAAATTAATCAAGTTCTGCTGAAGTCCTTTAATGACCCGTTGATTAAATCCGATGAGCGGAAGCAGGTTTTCATCTACAACATGCAGAGACCATCACCTGGACACTGGATGGAATCTGAATTCTACAAAACTCAGCTGTTAGATTTCATTTATATGATCCAGAGATCCAGAATTATTATTAGTGTTTTAGTAAACAAGGATCCACAAGCTCAATGTTTCAGCCACATTTCATTTCTAGTTGTAGAAAGCTGTGATTTAACACAATAATCTTATATCTCTCAACAAAATCCCAAATAAGATGGGAATTAAAAAAAAAACACAAAATATAAACAAAGCTGGTGTTTCAGAGCACGAACAGAAACGCTTTTCACTGACTTCAGTGGTTCTTAAAACATTCACATGATAATGGGTCTAGTGACAGAAGCTGAATAAAACTGAAAAATAATTATATTTACAACCGACACTGAAAAGAGATTCAGATTATCCACAGGAATTATCTGTAAAATCAGTTATTAGTGAAAAAACATTTGCATAAAGTCTGGAAACAAACCGAGAGGCTTGATTTTACTCGAAACATGAAAGATGTTTGATCATTTCTGGCAGCATGTTGTTCAGATGAAACCAAAATAAATGTGGTTGGATCAGATGAGGTTGTGTACGTTTGGCATGTTTCTACCAAACACTGGAGGAAAACCGAGTCCCAGTCTGAAGGAACTTGGCAGGCGAGGGTTTATTTTTAAAGACATCTATCTGAGCATCTAAAATAAATCTGATGATGATTGGCTGAGGAGCAGAACCAATGAAAAAGAATCTAAATAAATAAATAATATTTAGTGTTTCTTGCTTCTTTAAACTAAATTATGTTGTTTGTTTGTGACATTTTAAAATAAATTACTACTTTAGTACTTGGAGATGATTTCACAAATGAATTCTGACCATCAATAGATACTGAACTTCTGTCCATCTGTAATAAAGATGAATGATCTTGTTATCTGGAAACAGCAAAGTAGAAAATCTGCAGTTTGAACTGCTGAGTTTTCTGCCGCCTCCTACTTGATTAAAGCAGAATGTGATGCGGTGATCCATCTTTTCCATCGACTGCTGCTTTGGCTTTCCTTCACTGAGCTGAACTGAGAAGACTGATGGCACCCACGAGTCGCTCTGAAGCTGATCTCAAATCAGTCTTACACAGCAGTTTGCTGTTTTGTGGGATAAAAAGATAAGCGTAATCTGAAGAGAACAAAACGTGGATATCTTATTTCAGCATGAGACTAATTCAGACGTTCGTCTTTATGACACGCAGTTTCATTATCGTGCTGTTTGTTGGGTCAAGCTGAACCGGTCTGAACTCATATCTTTAGTTTTTATGTTTAATCGATCTTCTGGATGCTCATCTCCATCACGACTTTGAAATGAAGGATTTGTCACAGAAAACTTAATCTGCAGCTGAAAATCCACAATTTATTGGGGATTATTAAACCTCAAATAATCAACATTTCATGATTTTTATGCAGGAATTGACAAATTATTTGTGTTTATAATGACTGTAAACTATTAAATACAAATGTTTTGAGGTGATTATGATAAAAACCAAACTTTGTACATCAATTCAACGTATTTTACTTGATTCAGATCATTTTAAATGACAAGCGTCTCTGAGTTTCATTTGCCTACGAGCAACATGTTATTATCCCGATGATGGATCATAATAAGACGGAGAGGTTGAAAAGTGTCGATGTTGTGCTGCTGAACAGGAGATAATAAAGATACTGACAGGATTTATTTCTCTGATACAGACGATAATTCATCATCTCACTGCTTCACACACAACATAGACGTCACAATGTCTCATTAAAATATAACGCTATACATTTCACCTGCTCTGTCACTTGATTCTGGAGGGTCTTTGTATTCTCTTCCTTTACACCAAACGTGCTCACATCTTCAAAGTTTCTCATTAGCGGCTCTTTTTCTTCTTTCATTCTTCAGCTCTTTGCCGTCTGTGTGTGAATCCGCGTGACAAGCTCGTGACAAAGTGGCACGCTGAAAATATTCATGCTAAGATAGTTGATGCTGACAGCAGAACAAGAAAAACACTGTTGTAATTCTTAAATAAAGTCAGACTTTGGAATTGTGAGAAATATATAAATATCCCTCAACAAGAAGGATTAAGTAATGAGAAGTAAAACGACAGATAATCAGCTTTTTTTTCTTATATTCATGGAATTAAATTACTGTAAGAAAACAGTGTACTGAATGAATAATTAGTAGGAAAAATCTGCCTCTAGAATTTCTAAAAAAAAGGATTTCAGATTTAAATTTTGAGTTTTAACTTGTGACTTTAGTAATTAAATTAGTGGTAAAAGGACCTGAATGAAGGTCTAGCGAAATGTCAAAAAAATACAATACCCACGAGAACAAACAAGTTGGATAAACAATGATCCATAAATCACCAGAGAATCTGTCAGACAGAAGAAACTGTTCATGTTACTGAGAGGATGTCAAAACCTGGATGTTGCAGAACTTTTTACACTTAAATGACACCAAAACAGAAATTATAGTTTTTAACCCCCCCACTCATCAGCTGCTGATCTTAGTCCTCTGTCCAAACAGACAAAATTGGTAGTCCCTAGTCTTGGTGTCCAGTTGGACAGCATGCTGAACCTGGACAGACAGATAAGTGCCACTGTGAAGTCCAGCTTTTTCCATCTCAGGGGTTTAGCAAAGGCTAAACATTTTTTAACCCGGTGTGACCTGGAAACAGTAATCCACGCTTTCATCACCAGCAGACTAGATTACTGTAATGCACTTTTATTTGGCATACCTCAAAAACATCTTTCACGCCTTCAATTGGTCCAGAACGCTGCAGCACGGCTTCTGACAAACACCAAAAAAAGAGATCACATTTCCCCCATCCTGGCCTCTCTGCATTGGTTGCCCGTAACTTACCGCGTACATTTTAAGATTCTTTTATATGTTTTTAAATCTTTAAATGCTCTGGCCCCCTCCTATCTTTCGGAGCTTCTCCAGCTCCATGCTCCAGCTCGCCCCCTTCGGTCGGCTGAGATTGTGCTGCTGAAGGTGCCACGGTCTCGCCGGAGGATGTGGGGGGACAGAGCGTGTTCTGTAGCGGGTCCGAGGTTGTGGAACCTGCTACCGCTACAGATTCGACAAGCCTCGTCTCAACTTAAAACCTACTTGTTTGCCTTGGCTTTCCCCCCATCTTGAGCCTTTCTATCTTAATCATGTTATTTTATGTCTTTGTTTTTTTTATTGTTCATATATATTTAATGTTTCACATTCTTTTGTGGTGTTTTTATCTGTTTAACTTTGTTCAGCTGCCGCTGTTCTTAAAGCGCTATATAAATAAAGTTGACTTGACAAGATTAAACAAGTACCAACCCAAACGGCCTTTAGAACATTATTCCTCTGGTCACTCCAAACACAAAGTAAATAAAAACACGCCACATGGAACTAAACAGTATTTTTAAGATCCCTGAGCTGAAGGTTGATACTTAAACAATATATTGATCCTCCGATCTGATTATTTTGACTTTTCATAAACCGCTTGTTTGAATCTTTTCCAAAACATACTGATTAGTGATTTAAGCTGCAAGGTGAGTTTCTTTGCGACTTGGTGTTCTGATTAATCCTGCTGTGGTTACTGTGGTTGTATTACGTCATGTCAATCCCAGATCAATAATCTGAGCAGCATCGTGTTGCAAACGAACCCCTGCTGGTTGCTGCCTGCAAGCTGCACACTGTTTACAGGTAGAAACTGTGTCTTACTGAAAAAAATCATTTTATTCTTCATAATTTGTTAAGTGACTCTAATCAATAGTTGTTTATGTAACTCATGAGTCTGAAGAGATGATGTGCTGCTGTGTGTGATGCAGCTGAGTACCAGGAAGACCAGAACAGATCCACATCCAAACAGAACCAAACAGATCTGATCTCATCTCTCCGGACAGTCGACTCATCGCTTCAATTCTACTGAAAAACTGCATCAGCTGCTTGTGCAGATGTTTCGATACAAACAAGGAGGCCGTTTGGTTGAGATGAAATAATAAAACATATTTTATAAAACCTTGAAACATATGATAAAATACTGAGTTTAAATAGATGATGGCAGATTTAGGGGCTCGACACACGGGAGGCGGCAGCGACCTGCTCAGTTCCAGGGTGAACCGCGAGTCTTCTCTGGTTTTGATTGGCTGACAGACTGGAGGGAATTTTCAAGTATCAAAGCAGTTCAGGGGTAAAAAAAAAAAAAGCTAGATATGAATAATCTGAAATCTGTTATAAAAAGATAGTAAATGGATTCAATTAAATTTTTCCTCCATGTTTTCCTGGAGATGACCGAGTAACATCCTGTCAGCTCATTGGTCAGTCAATGAAACCTCCACTGATTGGTCCTCGTCTGAGCGACAACGATGGAAAGTTTCTGGGATGCAGGCAGGCGTGTGCACGGTACATGCATGAGCACAAAATTTCACATGCACAATTTTTGCATTTTGCTTAGCAGGATGGAGACCTTTGTTGCGCATGTTGCATTGAAAATGAATTGAGAGGCGACGTCGCCTCCCGTGTGTTGAGCCATTTATTTCTGCTGTTTGTAGCTGAAAGCTCCCTGATTCTCCAACTGAGATCACGTTGTCTGCTGCAGGTAGAACACTAACTACTCATAATGCAATCAGAAACACATCTGTTCATGTTGACTCTTTATTATTTACTTAGATATTTAAAACTTGACACGTTCAAATCAAACATCTTGTTTCAGCTTGCAGAGTTTGACTCTACAGATTTAAAGCTTTTCTCCTGCTGCATCTCGGCTGTGAGCTGTCAGAGTATATATACTGACCATGACACATGGTGTGTGTGTGCATGCTTCAACTTTCTCATTAAAATTCTGAATGTATCATTCTGTCTCGTCTGAATGAATTAATAGGATCCCTTGGTGGTACAACACACACACGGCCGCGCAGCGTTTGTCCAGCGGTTTGTGCCTCAGGTTTGTTAATTGAATGTCTGTGTTCATGTAAGCGTCCGTGAGAGGCATTGAGAGGATGCCACGGTGCATTAAGGAGACAAGCCGTGTGTGTGTCTTTGTGTAAATAGGATTGAATTCAGAGGACCTTGAAAGCAGATTCTCCTGAGCTCCCAGTGAGACGAGACACAAACGAATCATACGGAGACGAGGGCCGCAGGTGTTTGTGTTTTTCTGTTAAATAGAGAAAAGCTTAATTGTACCGTGTTCCTGTTGTCCTTTAGCTTTTAGTTTATACCAGCGTTCCTTTGTTCTTACCTTTTGTTTTCATGTTCATGTTTTTATTCTCCTTTTTCCCCATTTAACGTCTTCTTTCTCTTCACTTTAAACCATTTTATACCTAATAAATATTTCTTCTTCTTTTGAGATTTTTTTAGTCATATTTTTACCATGTTTCTCTGTCTCGTGTTATTTCTTGTGTATATTCATTTTTTTTTTTTCATTTCTTCATCTCCATCTGAGAGCCTATCAGATGTTTGATGCTCCAAAACAGTTAAAATCTAACTGGAAATTGAACATGGAGTTCATCCTTATTTTACTTTGTTCTTTTTCCTTTTCAACATCTTGTTTTTCTGTTAAGTGATTGATCCTCTGACTCTTTCTGTCCTCTGTGTTTTACTGGATTTCTTCTCATTTATTTACTTCATTTTATCTTCTAGAACTTGTTTTTATTCTTCCTCATCTCTCAGCCTCCATTTCCTTCATATTTGGTTCCATTTATTTCTCTTTGTTGTTTTTTACTCTCTTTCTGCTCCGCTTTGTCACTCCAGTCCACCATCCTCATCTTTCCTAAAAATATATTTCCTCTATTTTCTCTCTTTACCCCTCCTTCACCTTTCCTTCTCGCCTGCGTTAGCCCCCCCCCTTTAATCTCGTTCTTCATGCTTTGTTGTTACAGCCACCAGGGGAAGAGCTTCCGACACAGAATAACACATTCACATTCACACACATGGACTCCAAACCCTCTAATGGCCCCATTTAGACAATGTGTCGCATCAGCAAGTCGTATGGCTGAATAATGAGAAGAAGAAGAAAAAAAGGAGAGCAAGGGAAGGAAGAGAAGTGCACGTTGTTTGCTGCATCCCTCCATCCAGACAGCTGTTTAACTGTAAATGTTGTTCTGTTACACACACCGTGGATGCTGTGACCCTGTGTGTGTGTGTATGTGTCCATTCATCTCTTTTATATGCCGGTGTGTGTGATCGTTGGGGAGAAATATGGCCTCTGGGGGATTCAGCTGAACCTGTGTTGTGTTTATGATGCAGAAAGTGCAGCAGAGAACACATTCTTTATACGTCTCACCCTCAAAGAGACATCTTGTCTCTCTCATGTGGGACAGAAAGACGCGCTGAAACACACACTTCCTGTAAAAGATACCGTGCACATGGTCATGAATGCACAAAAACACTTTTATTCTCTTGAACAACATCCTGTCTGTTAACAGGCTTTTATACTATAAATTACATTATTTTAATCTGCGCAGCTCTCGCTGCGTTTTTTAACAACAAGCAGCATTTGAGAGAAAAGTCTAATATTCTGTGTAACGTTTTATCTTTATGATGCCGTTTTCTAAAGAAGTTTGTTTCTTCTTCTGGGACTTTTTGCTTCTTCTGCAGAATAACTGATTTTTACTGTCGTTAACACCAGAAACCTACTTCCTAATTAGCATTTTAAAAGACCACATTGCTACTTAGGCATGCTTCAACCTATTAAGCACTAACTGCACGTTTTTCATCATTTGGGTCTGTTTTCCAAAGTGTAGCATTCTGCAGGTTTAAGGTTGATTTCAAGCCTTCCAGGCAGCAGTTTATGTTCAGAGACTGATTACGCAGGATACTTTTTACCTTTATTTTACCATCAAAGAAAGTTTTTGCTTCTGCAGTTTAAAGAAATCATTTTAAAGTCTCACTTTCTGATGTGTTCAGTGATTCTCTGCATCTCACCTGAAGGGAAAAGAGACACGTGCAGGAAATGACCGAGTGCTTTATTTCCATTCATGGTTATTATATGTTTTACTTCATTTTTCTGATACAAAGTCATAAAGGAACGACAGCCAACACTGTGTGAAAGGTGAGTTTCTGTCTGCACGTTTCTTTCAGTGAAACAAACTTTGACTACTGAATACTGTATTTGGAATCTACAAGATTTAAATTTATTGGTATAAACTCTTATGTAGAAATGCTTTCAAGGCAACATCAGTCCCATTTCATCAGGAGTCATCAGGCGGGAGGCGGGGTTTCTGCCTGGAGTCATCAGGCCGGAGGCGGGGTTTCGCCTGAGGTCATCAGGCCGGAGGCGGGGTTTCGGGGTCATCAGGCCGGAGGCGGGGTTTCACCTGGAGTCATCAGGCCGGAGGCGGGGTTTCACCTGGAGTCATCAGGCCGGAGGCGGGGTTTCGCCTGGAGTCATCAGGCCGGAGGCGGGGTTTCGCCTGGAGTCATCAGGCCGGAGGCGGGGTTTCGCTTGGAGTCATCAGGCAAGAGGCGGGGTTTCTGCCTGGAGTCATCAGGCAAGAGGCGGGGTTTCTGCCTGGAGTAATCAGGCCGGAAGCGGGGTTTCACCTGGAGTCATCAGGCCGGAGGCGGGGTTTCACCTGGAGTCATCAGGCCGGAGGCGGGGTTTTCACCTGGAGTCATCAGGCAGGAGGCGGGGTTTCACCTGGACAGGTCACCAGTTCATCACTTAGTTTCTGAAAGACATTGTTACACAAAGCACACTTAATTTTTCACTCTGATAAGCCCGACCAGATATTTAATTACCTTGTAAGATGTTGCAAAATAACAAGATCATGTTATATAAATGTTATATGACATTTAAACGTCGACATGCTGAGCAATGAAGCACCTACAAAAAGGCAGGTTCATTTACAGACATCTGCATGACTGAACAAACCCAAGAAGGTCCAGTTATTGAAACTATTTCTGGAACATGTTCAAGTTTAAACTGATGAAGTTTATTTTGGAATAATATCACTTTAGTGCAGATTTGCAGCTCTGGACAGTTTGTTGACCTCGTGACCAGTTCAGACACTGCATTACCTGCAACATCCAGGTACTCTCTGACCCTGAATCTGATAAATATTTATTTAATATTAAAACAAAGAAATCATTCGGTCACTCTTCACTGGTACATGTCAGGAACTAAAACTAGTTTTAATTCCTTCAAGCTTCATGTGTTCTAAAGAAAAAGCTGCACAGAGACACAAACACAGAAGCAGTGAGGATTAAATCCTGAGGTCCATCATCCATCTGTGTTAAATACCAAAGAGCTGGAGGTAACAACACCCTGAATCTGTCTTCGATAAAATGACCTATAAAAGCTTAGAGATAAAAAGCTCCTCGTCGTGGACGCAGCTGAGGATTCTGCGTCTGACTCTCGCAGTGTGACATTATGACTAAATCTCACTTCAACAGCTCTGATGAGTAATACAAAGAAAATATCACTCAGTAGTTAAAGCTGCTGCTTTAAGATGAAGTTACTTTTAAATGACCTTCTTTTAATTCCTGATTTAAGTGTTTAGTCATGTTGATTGCAGTCACCTGTTGGGGGCGGAGCATCAGAGCAGGCTGGTTCTGTTCTGGTTCTGATCTGGATCCTCTTGTCCAAAGGAGGATGAAGAAACAGACTCACTACAACATCTCATTTACCTTCAGAGTTCATGAATTCTGATTGAACTTAATTTAAATTTAAATTGAAGGTTTTATATTATCATATATTATATATATTATCATGATTAACAGGTAAATCAGTAAAACCTTGTTAACATAACACAATAAAAGTGTCTGCGAGGTGTTTGTGTTGTTTGTCATGAACATCCTGGTTATTTGTGGTTCATAGTAAAAGCTGCAGGAGTCGAACTCAAGGAGGTTCAGTGTTACTGTTAGTGATACAGCAAATACAAAAAACACTTGAAGCAGATTAGATTTGGGACGCCACACCTACATTGCTATGTATATTTATTATTAGCTGTATGTATCCAGCATGAAGAACGATGCAGGAAATGATGATTTGTTCTGTTTTTGATTTACAGATTTCAGATGCAGACTGGGAGGACATGTTGGAGGGTTTTGATGAGCGGAGTTACCTGAACGCTCGACGCTGGAAGCCAGGTGACGACCCGTACACACTGTATGCCTTCAACCAGAGAGAGAGCGAACGCATCCCCAGTGACCGAGCCCTGAAAGACACGCGACACTACAGGTAGGAAACCATGGAATCAGTGACATGAGCCACCTCATGATGTTCCTTCTACAAATAATCAGTGTGTGAAATGTCAGACTACGAGGAACAGAGACGTTTAGTGGTACAATCTGACCTCAGAACTAATATTTTTGTTCAACAAAAACTTTGCAGTTTGATGTATGAATCTGTCAAGGAGGCACTTTATAAGAAGAACTCTTATCAGCACACAGACGAGCTAAACTCCAGCAGCCTGCAGGCATAAACAAACACATCAGGAAACACGCGCATGACACTGCAGATCAGCTCTCAGCATCACAGGTAGAAGCACACAGCTGCATCTCCTGCAGCTTGTAATTATTCTGCTCCAAAACGAAATTTGATTATCAAACCGAACACCTTCTCATACAGAAACTAGCAAATTACAATCCGTCCGTCTGCTTAGAAATTAAATTAAACCAAAATAGAAATCCGCTTAGCGGCGTGCTGTTCTCATCTGTTTGAAAGACGCTCAGCAGGAAGATAAGAAGCTTGTTGCTCTGACTGCATCTGCCGCCTCTTATTTTAGGAGATAAAATGCTTCCAGGCACTTGTGGAAGGTGTTCGGGGGTCCAGTTGACTCGGGTTGGGACACAAACAAAACTTTTCTGCTGAGTTTCAGCTTCCAGTTTATTTTTAAAAGTCTTTTAGTTTTCTTTAAACTCTAAATCAGGAAACTGCTTTAACAAGATTTCACCTCATTAAACTGTCACACAAAGTTTCACAGGTTTCATTCCTGTTTGAAAAAATAAAAGTAAATCAGATTTAACAGCTAAATTAGAGATTTGGTTTTAACATCATGTAGCATATGTCAATCAAACTTGATATTATTCTTATTTTCCTATCATTTATTACCAGAGTTCTCCACCATGTTTTCACTAGCTTATATTTTTAGTGCGTGTAGAAACTATTTATTAGTAAATCAATATGATGTTAATTTACACGCTCGTGCATCTATTATTCATGAACATTCCGCAAGATTTATGTAAACAAATGAGAAATCCATGATTGATGTAAATTGAATGTTGTTGATTCAAATGAACAAATAAGACGTGAATGTCGTTGTGTCATTGCTGCAGAAATACACTGACAGGTGATGAATCTCTGACCAATCAGACGTCTGCAGTGTCTTTACATCAGCCAATGAAACTAGAGAAAGACGACTGCAGGAGTAGCAAAATAAAATACATTTAGTTTGTGTAGATGTTTATTAAAATTTCATTTTAAGCAAGATTTTGTTTGGATTGTTAAGAATTAATAACAACTCAAACAGATGTGGATTTCAAACAAATACATGTTTGTGATGCTGATGATCTCCTTTTCCCCTATTTTAAGAATAAAAAAAATCACGAGTCATGTTATCAGCACACTGTATTTTTCCATGTTACACACAACATTAGTGAAGATGGTCTTATCTAAACATTTCATCTGTAAAATATCAGTTTGAAAAATCATATATTTTCACATTGTTTTAATGAAAATAATATATTTTTTTGCACTTTTTGGTGGCTTAAAGCTTCTTTTAGTTGTTGAATTTCTGTCTCGTGTTCTTTGTGTTGTTTCATTCTAAGTTGTTCAGTAATAAGAGGCAAACTGCTTGAGCTGAATTTAGTTCTGAAGAATGAAATAACATTAAACATCTGGTGTTGTGCATAAATTGGGAACTTGTTTTTGTGTGCTGGTGACCACAGCTGGCTGCAGCATCACAGCTAACATCTAAAACTGTATTGGCTCCTATTAATCCTGTTGAATGTGTCTGTGTTATGACTGTTGCCTCTGACAATATGTGTGTGTGTGTGTGTCTGAGCACATTGTGTTGATCTGCAGCTTCTGCTGTGTTAACAGTAGATGGAGATTCAGGTCTGACATAAGACACTTTGTGTGTTGGAAAAGTGGGAACGATGTGTAGGAGGAGAAACCAGAGATCCACATACACATTCATCTGTTAGTAGGGAGGTAGAGGGCTGATGGTGCTCATTTATCTTTTATGGGACAGCAGTGTGTGTGTTTGTGTGTGTGTGTGTGTGTGTGTGTGTGTGTGTGTGTGTGTGTGTGTGTGGTGGTTGGGGGCTGCTGTTATGTGATTATCTGTTAACTCGGTTAGCATGTAGCTGGGGATTTCTGGGGCACTTGGCAGGGGAAATGATAGCACCTCATGCTCTGTTGGAAAAGAGGAGAAATTCTTGACTGAAGTCTTTGTGGTTCTGGATTCTTAGAAACACCTTGGTTTTTATTGCAGACTCTCTGCGCTGCTTCCTACACTCTGGCAAAGTTCCCATAAAGAAGTATTTGGCCTGAATTCAAGGAGGTTGTGACAGAAATTTGTGGAGAGAGAAAATGAGACAAAGTAAATGTTGAACGTGTGATAAGCCAAGAGAACTTTGTAAATTATAATTAGAAGATTAAAACTCTCATTTTCAAAGCTCTACACAACCTTTTGTCCTTCATATCTTTCTTGATATAATCCAACTTTTTTCTCTCACAAACTCTGAGATCGTCCTCGTCTTCTCAGCTCTTCATCCGTCTCTAAGGCTTCTAACTTTTGTTCCCTTCACCTCTGAAAATTCCTCCTTTTATCTATGAACTCCATCTTTACCCCTTTTAACCTCTTCCTGTATGAATTATGATCATTTTTGTAAAACCTTTTCACATTTTGAATGTTTTTTATTCATATTTAGGTGTAAAAATAATAATTTAAAGTGGCTTTTCTCCATGTTAATCAATATACCACCCATATATGTAGAAAAACCAGCTCATGTATAACCATCTACTATGTGATCAGCATGTAAAGGGTTAAAACCTCGAAGCTTTCTCTAACCGATCGAGTTCTGTTTCTACACCCACATGCGTTTCTTTTAATTTCCTTGTTTTTGCTCCGGTTGCTTGTTCAGATACACGTGTGTGTTCTGAAATGCAGCTCAGTCTGTCGTTCCTCAAAAATGTTTCAAAACATCAGGAGAAAAGCAGAAATTAATTTCAGCTGTGAAATGAGTTAATACAGTGGTTATAAATAAAGTTATGAAAACAGCATGTTTATGTTGTGGAAGTAAAAGTTGTATTTGGACTGACGAGCGATCCGACGGTGCAGAAACTGACTGAGAACAAAGTCGCAGTAACAAAGAAAACTTCCAGATTATCTCTCTGAAATAAATTGCCAGCAGAAAAAAGATTAAAAAAACACAGCAGGTTTAAAGAATCAACTTTAGGTTTGTTATTTTCTCAGTGAGGCAACAGTAAACTAAAGATAAGAGAAGCTTTTCACCTGAAGAAGCTGTTGGCCTCTCTAAACCCTCCAAACTGCAGGAACGCTGCAGCGCTCTGCGGGTAGACTTGATTAAAGCAGCTCAGGTGCATTTTATTTTTCTTCTGAGTGTGTGAAAGACTTTCCACATTAAAAGTCTTAACAAGCAAGAAAGATATGCCAGTTTTAGGATTTTAAACTCTCTGGAGAATCTTGTGAAACATAAATATCTCAAAATATATAAAACCTCTTCGTATTTCAGTTTGATTAATAAAAAGTTTGTTTTTTTGGTCTTTTCTATGAGTCTGGTTACCTCTCTTGTGTCTCACCTGGTTTTAGGTAAAAACAAATCATTTCACTGTCCCCATAAAGACTGGTAAGAGGGAAATGAAATAATTTCTACCCATCAGGTTGTTCTACTGTACATGGTGTGCAGCAGGGTTTTCTGACTGCACACACACACACTGTGCACGAACACACACTGTGCACGAACACACACTGTGCACGCCTTTGCAAAAATAACCCTCCCACTAATAAAGTGGCACCAGAGACAGAATACACACAACAAAGACTGCAGGTACAACCACAAGCTGCAAATAATAAACTTATTAGGCAATTAAAAAAATGTGCCACTATTTATGTTTTTGTATTTTTTGTGTGGATGCAGCTTGTCCTGGTTTTTACTTTAAACTAGAGGAGAGCTCTGTCACTCTTATGTTTGAAGGAGGAGCAGCAGATAGATGGGAGGATGGACAGGCAGATGGAAAAGAGAAGAAAGTTAGGATGAGATTAGTAAAATCAGAGAAGGAGAGGTGGAGAAAAGGATGGGAGATGAGGGAGATGCCACAAGCTGCTGAGAGGAGAGATAATTGCCACATGCAGAGCTTAAGAGACTGCATGTGTGTGTGCGTGTGTATAAACCACTCCACTTCAGTGCACTGCTATTATCTCAGTGAACAGGGGAACCTCCCTCCGTCTGCTCTGTGAATGTCTATAAATCCAGCAGCCGCTTCGCAACAGGGATTAGATCCAGGCTGGAAGACAATAGACTGAACAGTACAGGGAGCAAACACATCCTCCACCGGAGGTTGATATGGTAACAAGAACTGTAGGAAATGTATGTTTTAATGCCGGATGGAAGAAATGCCTCATCATGCATGAATTTAAGATAAATAGCTTTAGAAAACATGAAACAGTGAGAGGTTATTTCAAGGAACTCGTTTGTTGCTGCTTTGGTATTTAAAGGTGCTGTTCAACATTTTTATAGTTCTTCAAACTATAAAAATTGTTTCTGTACTGAAACAATTGAGGCAAGTTGTAGTTTGTGTTCCTAATTTTAGGTCCCACTTTACAGAAGGAGCTTCCTGGTGAGGAGAAGCAGCTGTGATGGAGTTCTACAGTCATTACTGTCACAGTCAAAACCTGAACCAGCAACACAGAAACCCTGTACGTAACAACCGTTAATATTAGCATCAAAACATGGAGGACCCTGAATTAAATGACTAGGAGTCGTCTACTCATCACTGACTGGACATTACATCATCTCAGTGTCTCTTAATGTGAAACAGACGTTATATTTTACTTTGAAGGGGCTTCACACTTCCTATAACTGAACCCCCTTGAAGTATTTAATACAAAAGCACCTAAACATGTGGGGTAAAGTTAAACAGTGTTTACTGCTGTCACCCTGGATGGTTTTTGTCTTTGCATGTCCTGTCTGTCCCTGCAGGGAATTCTCAGCCTTTTCCTGTTTCCCTCCATAGATGCATGTTACATGTGAGTGTGCATGGTGGTCAGTCACTCTGTGTTAGGTCTGTGATCGACTGGTGGCACATCAGGGTGTACGCTGCCTCCAGGCCTGATGTCAGCTGGGATCATCGGGGTCCACTCCTGCTCCAGCAGCACAGGGATGGATAGATTTGGTCCATTTTCACTCGGTTCTCAGCTGATTCTCCATCTCCGTCAGCACAAATTAAAATCTTGGGTTATTTGTTTTGTCTGTGACTGACGACCAGGTTTAAATAGAAATCTGTCAGTATCTTGGTGGGATAAACGCATGCTGTCACAGCAACACGCAGCTTCTGTTCGCTGTTTAAATGTGTAAATCATGTGACACACGTACATAAGATTTAGATTCGTGTTACTCCCACAAAAAACTAAAAAAAACCGCTCAAATCAGAAACTGAGGAACTCATTTCTTCTGCAGTAAGATTTTCTGGTCTGGATCTGACATAAAACACATCCTGTTCTTGTTTTTTACCACGTGTGTTTAAAATCCTACATTAATCATCCAGATGCAACTTTCCTAAAGCTGATTTATATTTTAGCTAAATGAAATATAATGTTTCCTCTGACCTGTGGAACATGTTTCAGACTTCTGTTGTGTTAAACGTTGAGTAATTAAGGAAGAAGCAAGTTGCAGTTGTATCAAAAGTGCTTTGAGTGTGATTGTTGCAACAAACTGCTGCTAAAAAGTGGCGCAATGTCTCACATGTGAATCCAGTTTCACGTACATTCTGCATCACTTTGGGTAATAAAACCAAATCTGTCAATATAGATTAATATCAGAGAATAACACGACGACTGGCTGTAGAGTTGGTGTCATCACTTTGAAAGTGTGACATTAAAAGGGTATAATATTATCATCCTTTTTCTTCTCTGACGCAGAGCGGAAAAACACAGCACGCTGCACACATTTGTCATCCTCTTTGTTTTGCCGGGGTGGAAAATGTGATAATGCAGCAGTGTTTTGTTGTCGTTGCTCCAAAATGGAGTCATCTTTCTTGGAAACATCAGCGCTTAAAAAAAAAAAAAAAAAAAAGCAAAACTCTACAATGGTCCATTCATTCAGTTAGAAATTATTTAATTTCATTTTGACCCAGTGATCCTTGAACACTTATCTCTAACTAGATCATGCCTCCTCTCTGTGGGAATGTGTGTTGCATGGCTGGCGTCAGAGTCCTTTCACACTCAGTCACCCATTTACTCATATTTCCATGAATCACAACATGCAGCTAAACATTAATCACTGTATTAGCTCTGGCAGCTCCCACGCAAACACTCCTCATGCTTTTCAGATCACAATCCCCCAAAATCCAGAGAAATCTCTCAACTTACCCCAAAGGATTTTATCGCTCATTGATTTGATTCCTCATGTAATAGATGAAGAATCAGTTTGAATCCAAAGCAAATGAAAACAAGTAACACTGAAACTTCACATGAACATTTTATAGGTTTAAAGTAAAAAAAAAAAAGTAGGTATAGACATTCTGCGAGTAAAAGAAATGTAATAAATGTAAATAAAAACCAGAAAAAGGAGTGAGACTGAAACTAGAAGGTTGTAAAAGATAGAATCAATGTTCTTTTTCTATCCGCTTCTGTTTCATCAACTTGATCCTTATGTCGTGTTCTTTAGTCCCAAAGCGTGAGACTCCTGTTTACACTGAGTTTAACAAACAGCGTGCCTGGCAGAGAGCTCTCTGTGAGGCGAGGAAATCCCCTTGGTGTATTGTGGGTAATCTGCTGATGTGGAACCTGAGCTCGAAAGCACCCGGTGCTCTACAGCAGTGGAGAGTGACAGTGATGCTAAGAAGCTTTACTGTTGCTAGCACCTAAGCTAACTGCCTCCGAGGCGGCAGCAGAAGATGTTTCTGCTCAGATACCTGATCAGATTAGTTTGACAGATGAGTTTACCTCCATTTTTCTGGATTCTGTCGTTTTTTTTTTTGGTTCAATCAGCTTTGGTTTTCCAATCCTTACTTTCATTATATGCTGTGGATGAGAATTCCAGGCAGACGGAGGATGTTTGAAACATGAGGCAGAGCTGCTCCCTGAAATAGACTGAGACGGTGGATCTGGGTGAAGCTCTGATGTTTCATTGATTTCACCTCTTAAATCCACTTTGTTGTAAAGGCAGGGTGGAGAGGAAGAGGAGGACGCAGATTAAAGAGGGTTTTAAAGCTTTGTATTTTTTAGGCATGACTAGTGGAACCTAACCAGCACGCAGCTCTTCAACACGCTGCTGTTGTGTTTTGTCCTTCTGTGTTTCTTCTCTCAGTAAAAACCAACAAGGCAGAAAGAAGAAAAGCTACAGTCCTCATGTTAACATTCATGCTCCGTGTGGCATATTGGGAAGTTGCTTTTCTTGATTTCTGGTTAACATGGAAAAACTTTTCTTTTCAAACCTTATTTGCTGCTCGAGCTTCTGGAGGATAAAAACATTAAACATCAGACGTGGAGTTGAATGTTTCAGCCTTCACTGTGGTTTTAATGACTGACTGAGTCTGCTTGTGATTCAGCTGATAGAACAGGTTTTTGTACATTCATACATAAAGTTAATAAAATTCCAACCCTGTCTGAACATTAAATGAAAGAATTTGTTGATAAAAGACAGAAATAATTTGAAAATGAACTGAGAAACGTAAAAGTTGAAGTCGGGTAAACAGCTTGTGAACATGTTTCAATAAAAAGCCAGTCACTTAAAGCAGTTACATCTTCTTTAACAGCTCTTTATTCTACTACAGCTAACAGAATTTATAACATTTAATTGAAACTGTAACATATAATGATGATATGAAGCTCCTGAAGGTGGATCAGTTCAAACCAGAGGTTTTAATGTGGGTTTACCTGCATGTACAGGTGTATGTGCAGGTTAACTATATTAACTAACATTTATTACTGGCAGATCCAACATGAAGCCTGAAACCCACTTACATTTAATTCTATTATATTTATATTGTTTAATTTGCTTCAAACCTTCATGTGTCTTTAATAAAGTCAATTAACTATCTAACTAAAATTTTCCTTTACCCACTATTGAATTGAGCCGTGCGTGTGTGTGTTTGTGTGTGTGTGTATGCGCGCGCGCGCCACATAGGTTGTGGCAGCCATCGATTAGTCTAGTCTCGTATTGATCGCTCTTCATCGATTGGCTGGTGTAAGTGCCTGTCAACCATCCTGTCACCACTGCTCTTCACAAGAAAGATTGTTGTTAAAGCTCGTCTCGTGTGTGTGTGTGTGTGTGTGTGTGTGTGTGTGTGTGTGTGTGTGTGTGTGTGTGTGTGTGTGTGTGTGTGTGTGTGTGTGTGTGTGTGTGTGTGTGTGTGTGTGTGTGTGTGTGTGTGTGTGTGTGTGTGTGTGTGTGTGTGTGTTCTCTTATTTTCTGACCTCCTGGGGACCCGTTTCCTGACTTTTACTATCTTTCTGGGGTCCGAGGGTTCTTGTGGGGACCGAAGCCTGGTCCCCATGGGGGGGAATCCCCTTTTTAGGGTTAGGGGTTAGGTTTATAGGTATGGTGTGAATAGAGTTTTAGTTAGTCTTAGGGTTAGTTATAGATCAGTAATGGTTAAGGTTAGTAAAAGGGTTTGGGTTAGGTATAAATCTAGTTACTAAAATCAATGGAAGTCAATGGACGGTCCCCATAAGGATACCAAAACACACTTGATTTCTGACCTCCTGGGGACCCGTTTCCTGACTTTTACTATCTTTCTGGGGTCCGAGGGTTCTTGTGGGGACCGAAGCCTGGTCCCCATGGGGGGGAATCCCCTTTTTAGGGTTAGGGGTTAGGTTTATAGGTATGGTGTGAATAGAGTTTTAGTTAGTCTTAGGGTTAGTTATAGATCAGTAATGGTTAAGGTTAGTAAAAGGGTTTGGGTTAGGTATAAATCTAGTTACTAAAATCAATGGAAGTCAATGGACGGTCCCCATAAGGATACCAAAACACACTTGTGTGTGTGTGTGTGCGTGTGTGTGTGTGTGTGTTACACTCCTGTCTTTTTATCACTTTCATCTCTCTGCTTGACTTCTTCTACTCTTCCTCCTCTTCCTCTTCCATCTCCTGACCTGTTTCTCATTCTCTTACAATTTGTCTCAGTTCTGCTTCGGGCCACATTAAAGCTGAACTGGACCCACAACCCGGTCAGAACCGTCTGATACCAGCAGGTGTGTGTTCTGTGTGTCGGGACTGTTTGTTTCTTTACTCTCTGTATTAAAGTGTGAGAAGGAGATGATTAAATAAAGAGAGTGACAGCTCAGCACTGATATGAATCAGCTGATATTACAAATCCAGCTTTCCATAAAAATGAGCCTGAAAAGTGAGTTTATAAAGGATCCACAAGAAAATACATAAATACTGAGATTGTCTGTTTCATTTAAAAACAGTTTGAAAACCTAAAATAAAGAAGTTTATTTTTCTGTAGATTTTTAAACAAATTAATCTGGAATCTGTTTAAAACATTTAAAAATTCAGTAAATAGTTTGTTTGAAATATTCATGCTCAGCTTTTTATTTTCCTCAAATGTTTTAACAAACCCAAATTCACCAGTCGGTTAGAAGCAGCTGCATTTTTACCTCATGAATATCTAATATTTCTTATTACAACTGGAACTAGTTCTTCTTTCCTTCCACTTGGCACAGACTTCTTTTATTATTGAAATCAGTTTTTGTTTTTCAGTGAAAGGAGCCATTTTTCTTGTCTGCTCGTGCAGTGCAGGGTTACAACTGATGATCCAGCAAACAGCTGGTTGTTACTTCCTGCTGAAGAGCTCCAACATTTTCATTATGCACGAGCACACAGACGCACAAACACACAACATATAAACCTTGAACTCAATTGCACACAAAAGCATCATTTTCCCTGCTGAGCTGTTGATAATTACAAGTAAAACACTGCAGTAAACACCCACCTACACACAGAGACGTACACAAACACACACACTTAAGTTGAGATGGAGTTTTATTGCAGTTTGGAGCTGCTGGGTGTCTGTTCTGGAAGCAGCATGCAGAGTTCACTAATTACCTTCAGGAGAGGAGAAAAAAAAGCTGCAGAGGCTGATCGGCAGATTAAACCCACGTATTATATCCGTGTATAAACAAATGATTGAGTTAGAGATTGGAGAGGAAAATAATTACACAAACTGATTAACAAGATCAGGAAGCAAACAAGAGAGATAATAAACACAGGTGAGAGGGAGGCGGGGGGGTTCGGTGCCAGAAACAATGAAGAAATTAGATTTTTAAAGCCTTCCAGCAGACAGACGTCAACATCAGTCTTTCAAAGTCTCTCGAAGTTCATTGTGGTTTTAACTTCATCAGTCTGACTGCGGTGGAGAAAAGTATTAACAAGACATTTGAATACTTATAACACACAATGAGCAGGAATAATAATCTTGTAGTTTTCTAAAATTTATTAAAGGGGAAATATGAGGAATATCTGAAAGAAACCAAAGTTTTATGGTTTTACATGAACTTTAAAATTATTTTTTCTCTTATTTGCAAACAAAGTAAAACTTTATTCTTATTAAAAGAAGCAGTGAGACATAAAAAGCTTTAAGAGTTGAATTGGAGTTCAACTCTTGTTGGATTTAATTTGGAAGTGCTAACAGACCAGTATGTGAGACCTGCGTTTTACTCTGAAGGGTTTAATAGGAAGCTGTAAATGATAATCAAACCTAATCCTATGTGATTAGTTTCCTTCAGAGTCAAGGAGGTTAATCCAGTTTGGACTCAAACAGACGGTGACACGCGTCCAACCACCTCGAGAAAATGCTTCATCCACACAGCTGACACTTATTTTCATTGTGACAGAAGCTTCTGGCAAATTAGGGATTCTGTGTAGGAGACGGTGCAAAATGAAGCGATATAAACAAATAAAATAATGATGATGATGGTCCGTCTATCACACGGAGCCACATGTGGCTGTTTGGATGTTCCAGGATCTCAAAGAAATGAAACCTCAGGATTTTCCTTAAATTTAAATCTACTCAGTTGTTAAATTCTAGAGATTATGAGTTATAATTTCAGGAATATTCAGTACATTGAAGACATAAATAAGATTTCTTGTTTCAGTGACAGATGTGACGTGTGCACAATTACATCAGTGAGGTTTTTACGTAACACTAATCCAATCCACACAGAACTGCAGTGCAGTTAAATCCCATTTAGTTTGAAACGGTGATTCACACAGTTATTTTATAGTGTCTGAAGTTAAAAGATGAAAAAAAGAGAAAATTGCATCACTGTTTAAAATTCAGTCACATGAGATCAGAGTTCATTTACATGCTGTCAGTACAGTTCATCATATTCCCTCTCAATTTAATGTTCTTTGGGATTTTACTTGTTTATTGTAATAAAACTATAAAGAAGCTGTTTGTTTGTAGATGAATCAGAAGTTTGGGTTGCACTATTTCATGTTTTTCTTTTTATAATAATAGTTTCAGTTTGAAGGTTTTATCATTCCAAGAAGGATTTCGTATAGGAAGTGAGAAAAAAACTGATCGGAGGGAATAAAACATTTAGTTTTTTTAGAATTGAACTGAAAAGAAACAGAGTTCCTGGGAGAAGCGGGCGGATGGGGATAAATAGTAAAAATTTAATGTAGAGGAAAGAAGAAATGGATCAACTGAAATCCTAAAATGACAGTTTCATTCCTGTGTGAGAGCGAGGTAGAGCGAGGTAGAGCGAGGAAGGAGAATGACACAAGAGGAAATGGTGCTGCCGGGATTGTCAGCTGTTGTGTCATTATCCTGCAGGGCTCTGTGCTGCTGTCTCCTTTTTCTCTGGTCTCATCTGCTCTGCTGTCCAGCCAACTAATAGAACAGTCCATGCAAATTGCTCGGGTTAATAGAGTGAAGGACAGGAGAGAGAGAGAGAGAGAGCACCACCCTGTCCTCAGCTGCCAAGTCACTTCCTCATCAAGCTGGATTTATTTTACAGATAATTGTCTCCTGTTATATTTTAATGAACATTATCTTCATTGTGCTTTTATTCTCACAACTTATGCATCTTTTTATTTGCGGTCACAAATTAAAAATCAGTCAGTTTGGCTGAAGCAGCGAAGGAAGATCCTGGTTGTTTTCGTAGTTCCTCCTCCTTCCAGGTGTCTGTAATCCATCTGAGGTCGTCTTTTATTAGATATTTTATAAGCTGCCCAAGGGGCAAATCTGGGACATAATATGGAGTTTTTTCTCATATCTGTGTGTCATTTATTACACCCTGCCAGAGATACATTAAGAAGTGTATCTCCAAAAATTTTCTGCAGTTGAATAACTTCCAATCAGAAATAATTATAGTGACACCCTGTAGGCACATTATTAAAAGCATTAACAGTCTTTCATCTAGTCTATTAAATAATTTAAAATCCAAGGCCTGTAACCTTGGTGGGATTTTTAACTTCTCTGAATGTTTAAGCTTCATGGTTCTGCATTGAGATGTCATCTCTTCACTGCAGAGATGGAAACATTATTCATGCTTTTTGATCTTTCAGACTTACTGATTACATCACGCATCAATCTGATTCAGCAGGTGTTTCTCTGTAAAATAACTATCAAATATCTTCCGGATTCTCTGGGTGTTGAGATGTTGTTGTGGAGTAAATAAACCGGACCAGAGAAGCTCATCATCACATCATTCAGCATCATTTTGTCTGTGGTTCGATTCAATAACACAGAATGTTCTGCCTGACGAACTGACTGAGTCTCTGACTCCATGGAAACTTAATGATAAATGTAAGTTTCTTCACAAATAAATCCCTCGGTCATGACCTGCGACCTTTAAACTACAGAACAGAGCAGTAAATATCTGTCGCAGTCCAGAGGAGGAGTTAACAAGCTGCGGTGACAGCAGCTAACAGCGCATCGATCTGTGTGACGAAGGCTTCAACCTCGGCTGGCTGAGGGCTGAACATCTCTAATTCCTCCTAATCAACTTCACCGCTGTAATACAGTCGCTCTGATTACAACAGATTGAATATGACTTTGTATCTTCATCCTTTTAGGAGCTTTTGATTTATTTTAACAAATTAATGTTGGTTTGTTGGTCAGTCCACACCGTAGAAAATACAGTGATGTCCATACAAGTAAAACAAGACAGAAAAAAACCCTAATTGCAGCATTTTTCTTCCAAATTAGTGAGTCTCTTTAACGAGCAGCAGAGTTCTTCAGTGGAGCTTTTAGAAAGTGCTTAGAAATAAATAAAATTAGAAGCTCTCAGAATAAAACCCTGTTCTGATGTTACAAACTCTACAGATTTAATAATGAGAGTAAAGCGTTAGCAGGATTTATCAACTGGCTGCGTTGCATAAGTATTTCTGAAAGTTTTTACGTGCTAGTATTAAAAAACATCCCTTATGTTTTTATATTTCTATATATTTATTATGTATTTTTATTTTTTAAATGAACTTGACCTAAAATGTAGATAATCTGTTAGAAATGTTACCAGAATACCTGGAGGAAGAAGAGTTTAAACCTCGAATGAATGAATGGATGAATGAATGGATGAATGAATGAATGAATGAATGAATGAATGAATGAATGAATGAATGAATGAATGAATGAATGAATGAATCACATGGTTGTGATTGGTTTTAAAAGGAGAAATAATGATAAAAATGATTTTATTTTCTCTCTAAAAACAAACAAAGCAGCATGTTGTATCATTTTGTTTAAATGAAGACATCTAGGTGGGACTGGACCATCTGCAGAACTTTACCTCTTGACATTATTGTATTAACTGGGAACACCTTGTTTTAAAATAGGTAAACTTGTTGTTCTTGGCTGTGAGCTTCATGATTGATGTGCTGGATCAGGTGGAGTTTTAGAATCTGAATACTTTCCCATTACTGGAATGTTAATTTCCATCGTTCCTCCTTTTTTTTTGTAACAAACCCGTCCTCCTGCCACGACTCTGAATCCTGATAACAGAGCGTTTCTTCCTGCCTGATGCCTTCAGGCTGAATCGTGGTGTTTTCCTAAAAAATGTAGATGACATGAGGCAAAGTGGACCCCCACATGGCTGTGAGAGCAGAGGAAATGGGACTTTCCATGTTAACGATGCTCACTTCCTCTCTTCGACTCTGAAGCTGGTTCAGGAAATGAGGAACAAGTCTCTGATTGTTCACTTTGATTCTAGGCAACATTAGCTTTTCATCCTCGCTGCTCTCTCATTCTCTTTATTGTTTCTCTTCCACATTCACTCCTTTATGTTTCATTTTGTTTTTCTTCACTCTGCTGCTCTCTGTCAGCAGATAAAGGGATGTAAATGTAGAGAGCTGGTGTTGACTGCTGGGCAGATGACCTGATAAGCAGAGTGGCTGCTGCAGCCCAGATAAAAGACATGCTTTGATGCTGGAACATTGAACTTATCTCTCCATCAAGAAGAACTGCTGCCCCCTTTACAATGTAAAACACCACAACTTGCACCAGTCTGATCTGAACTCATCTGGATCTTCTAATACTCTAAATGTAAATACCATCCAAAGCTTCCTGCTCGTGGACGAATAACCTTCTCGCATGGAAGCAGCTCTGAATGAGTGTAATATATGCATGGCCCTCGAAGAAAAATGATCCCGTCAGCGCACGTGCACGTGTGACTGCTGAATAAAAGAAAAACCTTAATATGCCTCGGGATGTCCTTTACTTATGGGTGGTTTGGTGTTGGACTTGTAATCACACAGAGGAACGTCCTCAGTCTCTCGCTGTGCCTTAAAGACTTCAGCACTACGATTTTACTGCAGTGTGTTTTATTTTTATAGCAGACAAGCTGCACATGTTGCTGTGGGAGTTAATTGACCCAAAATATTAACAGTTAACGTGTTCGTCTTTATATTGAGATCAATTCTGCAGACTTATGATTGTCACATCTTTAAATGTAACATTTATACACCAACTAACTGCAAATTCAACGTATAAAATACAACGTTTTACTGTTATAATGAAGTGAAATCCGTCTGTATGAGACGGTCTGTGTTCTTTAAAGACAGCTGTGGTAAAGGTGACTCAGTAGTACAGTGAGGGTGGTTGAATCAATTGTAATGTAGCAGCAGAGTTTGTTTAATCCCCGTCCCAGCACAACCTAATCCAAATGGAGCACTGAATAGTTCAGAAGCTAATAGCCTCCCAGGAGCTTCTCCATCGACTCTGGCTGCAGATTAATATGAGGTTTATTCCAGGCTGTTTTCAGCCTGTGATCCTGAAAACACGTCGATGTTTCATGAAATCACTTCAGAGATGATTCAAATATCAGGTTTTGGGATGAACCAGAAACAAATCTGTGAGTTTAGATTATACAAAAACAGCACAGAGTCATGTTTTTATACATCTGCTCAAATTCACATTCACATCATGCAAGACAGCGTTTACGTTACTAATATACTGTGTTATTAGCTGATATATTAGCAACAGAAACTGCTAGTTTTATGTTTTCTAATAGTTGTTTGTAACGTTTGTTTTGGTGACGAGGCTTAAATAAATTATAAGAGTTGCATAAACAATGTCCACACTGATGATGTCAAGTCCATTCAGTCCAACCATCAACCTCTCAGTCCGATTCTGACTCATATTTATACTGTTGGACATATTCAAATTATTTATTGCATCATTTTAACTGCAGAGATTAAAAACACTGAATATTAAAGGAGAGGACGAGCTTCAATGAGTTCAACATTTATTTATTTATTTATATTTTTCATTGTTTTCCTTCAAAGCATGAAGGATGTCTAAAAAGTGAAGCAGGTTGGTACTAGTATTAGCTCATACTGCAGTTAAACAACTATTTGTGACAAAATATGATAAAACTCTCATGGTTTGACCAGATCCTCCTCCGTCTCTTTTCTTTTAGCCCCGCCCCCGACCTCCTCACTCACCTCCTGTTAGGTGTAAAATACGTCTCTGAGTGATTTATAAATGGTGAAGGACCAATAAAGAGTTAATGCTGGAACCTTTCATCACATTATCTGCTCTCTTCAGTTTGTGCGTCTGAATTATGAGGTTTTTATGAATGAATAAGAACCATTTAAACTGCTTTGTTAATGAGTTCAGGCTTGACGGATGTCGTTTAAACTCGTCTTCTGGTTAAGCTTCTCCTGCAGGCTCAACATGTTTGTCTGAAGATTATTTTAGATGCTTTTTCAGAAAGATTCCCTCCAAAAAGAGAATAAAAACACAAGAATTCAGCTCCCACATACCTGCAAAACCGAACAGCTGAAAATGGTGAAAAACAACAACCCACACAAGTACAGATGACCCTCGTTCTTCACCAGCATATTCTGTTCTGCTGCAGAAAGCTGAGTGAATTTATCCATCGTGAGGCTTTTTACTGATGGAAACATTGATTAATTTAGATAATTCTGCACTTAACAATCACATCCTCTCGTTCTCTGTTCCTTTCCTCTGTTACTTTAACCGTTCCTGCTTCCTGTTGGGCCATTTATGCTGTAACTTATGAGCATTTTGTCGTTACCGACAGCCAAATGGTCGACACGGCTGCCGTCAAACTCTAAATGTGTAAATCGAAACTCTGTGCTCAGTGCGCCACAATCAATATCTCGCCCTCTGGACAGGAAGATATTATTTCTCTGCTCTGTGTATTATTGCATGCATGTGTTAGTGTGTGTTGGGGCTCACATTATGCCTCTTCCTGGGGGGCATGTTGAATACTGTCGAGATGACTACAGTATGGATGTGTGTCATTTATTTAGGTGTGAAGATCAATTCCAGTGATCGCTGTGGGCCAAAGTTTCAGGGAGATGGAGAGCGGTGAGATGGTGGATGTAAACAAACACAAACAGGAAGCTGGAATCTACATGAAGACACGCTGCCTGAGTGAATCAGATTGTCATGGGAGATAAAAAACCGCCTTTTAGTTTGAATTTTATTTATTTAAATTATAATTAAGTTTGTTCAAAAAGGTTCCCGTGAACATCTGAAATCTTTTAACAATTTAATTCTCTTCTATTTTCTTGAATATTTAATATGAAATCTTTTCTGTTATAATATCTGCAGCATATTAGGTTGAAACAGGCTGGATTAAGTTGTGTGTAACATTCTTACAAAGATTCATCTCAAACCTTGAAATCAATTAGTAACGGAGGAGGGGAAGTTCTCATTATAATGAACTAACTCCATAATCTAAGTCACAGGTGTGTGTATGAGTGTGTAAAAGCATTAATTCTCATTTATAAGGATTTATAACAGATATTCACTGTCAGATTTTTTAAAAAAGCTTCTTATAGTGAATCCGCTTCCTTCCTTTTATGTAACTTCTCTAAGATTCTGGGTCTTGGAGTAAATATAAATGCTTTTAATTTGATTGTTTAAGCGGCAGGCTGCACAGTGGTGCAGTGGGCAAAGAAGGTTCTGGGTTCAAAACCAGACTGGGACCTTTCTGCATGCAGGTTGCATGTTCTCCCCGTGCATGTGTGGGTTTTCTCGTGGGACTCTGACTTCCTCCCATAAAACATGCTTCAGGTTAATTGGCAGCTCTAAATGTAACCCTGTGATGTAGCCCCGCCTCCCACCCAGTGACCACTGGAGATAGACACCAGCTCCCTGAGACCCTGAACAGAAATAAGCAGGTACAGATAATGACTGACTGACTGTTTAACTGACACATAAAGAGTAAATGTCTTAAAAAAAGATCTGGAACTTAATCAAACACCTTCTAGACTTAACAACTTCCTGCCTGCAGCAGGATTGAAGCTTTAACATCTGACTGCTTCACCTTGTTTCTCTCAGAGTTCTGTCACAACCTGAGAGTTTAATAACATAAATAAACTGTAAACACTCGTCTGTGATGTGTTTCCTGACTCAACAGTTTCCAGATAGAAGGATCGCTGCTGTCCATTTATAGCGTCTCTGTCACTTCAGCCAAGAACAGAATTCCCAGAACAGTGTAGAAGATAAAAACTGGTTCTGCTCTCTCTGATGTGAGACACTGTTAATGTGCGAGTGACTGGATGCAAAGTGTTGAGGTTTTTTCTCCTTTACGGTTTTGGTGAATTGAGCAGCTGTGATGAAGGAGCTGCTCTCTGTGGATGGAAAGTCTGACATGCTCTTATGATGTTAAGGATTTCCTGCTCAGGCTGGTGATCCATCCTTCAAACTGATAGTAATGAAACGGTTCGGAACTAGAAAGCAGCTCGTGTCCTCAGAATACACAAAGATCATGATAAACCATCTTCTTTCTACCACTTTAGAGATGAATATAAAACTTCATAACAAACGCAGGATCATATATTCTCCTAAACACAATAATACTTCTTTAAAATACACTAAATCTTGTGTGAATTGGTTTCAAATCGGTGTAGTTTCCTTTTCTTTCTTCCTCTGGGTCAAAATTTATGGAGGCTGCAGTGTAAATTATTAATGAGAAGTTGAAGGCTCATCAAACTTCACAGTACTGTGAGTCACAGCGTTTCGGCTGGAGCTAGATGTTATTGTTGCAAATGTGGCTGAAAAGATCCGTTTGTGTTTAGAACTTAACTTAAAACTGTGTCAGACATTTATTCACAGAGTTGTTGGTTGATTGAAGGTTTCTGGACCATTTTCATCTTAAACATTCGTTTCCAACATTGTTAACAAGCTGCAGGTTTTATTATAGCTCACATAAAGAACAAAACATTGTGTTCAGGTTATTTTAGATTTCATTTATTAGTAAACAATCAGAATAAATGAAGAAGATGAAGGTTGTGGAATCCTCATCATTTTCATTAGTAACACAAACTTCTTGTCAGGATGGTTTTCTTTAAGTCCTGAATAGAATCTAGTTTGTCCTCATTAATTGGACCTTTTAGGAGCTTCCTGTTTTACTCAGGCTTCATTATGAGAAGATCCAGTTTTACTTACACCTGAGAAAACCTTGGGAATTTTAAAGAGCAGCTAGCTAGCAGACTGTGTCTGACGCTGATGTATGGTGGGTGTTTCATTAAAGCAAAGCTCTTTTTTTCTGCTGTGCTCTAAAACTCTGTCTCCCTCTCAGCGTGTCTCCCTGTGGACCTGCAGCTTTTCTTATACATCATTAACTCTGACAGACATTGTTTTGTTTTTGATTTAATGAAAGATTACAGTTAATGCCAATGTGTCTCTCTGGTTACCATGTTGTTTGTTATCCTTGTCTTTCATAAAAACAGACTTTATTCACTATCATGGATCTTTAATATGAATAAACTACTCGTGCTTGTGGAACTTATCGTTTCTTTTAGAGGCTTTCCAGTTGTATCACAGTTAAAGTTCAAGTGTGTTGAGATAAATTTATTTTGTACCAAAAAACATGATTGTTCCAACTCTCAGCTCTGTGAGCACGAGTAGAGTTTCATTTCTCTACAAAAATAAACCTGCCAAATAAACTTTAATACATCCGGTATGAAACAGTTGAGTATAAACATGGCAAACAAGTTTATAAATATTCAGTCACATGATCTTTACATGCATTTGTAGATCATTTATAAACATATGATAGTAATATCATCCCAGAAAATCATCCAGCTTCAACATCTGGAACCGACTCGTGGACACAACAGGTTTTATAGAAATCTCTGGGACTTTGTCCCACCAGATGGAGGGTCTGTCTGAGATCGCCACAGAACCAAGACCAGCTGTAGTCCAGTCCACAAAGAACTGTTCCCTTATGGTGTCACCTGGTGATTCTCATGCTGCTGGTTCAGACTGCCCAGCCGGACCCCCTTTCTGCAGACCTCGTGCTTATTGACGAGCCTCTTCTGCTCCAGAGATCTGCTGGATCTGGAGGAGGTTTTTTGATCCCTTTTTGAGGTCCTCCTTAGTGTAAGTCTGCAGAACCGATTTGTAATAAGACCCCACAGAAGAAAAACTGCCTCAGACAGCAGATCTTCCGGGGTACCAGGAACCCCTTCGTAACATATTCATGGGGCAGTGATACCAAAATGATATGAATTTTAACTGAAGGAACATCCCAAAATATACCCCCCCCCCCACATAGTTTGTCAATACTATTGTTGTATTATAATACACACAAAACAGTGTTTGAAATAAACAGTATTTGAAGTATTTCTGTGCATTGAGGGTAAATGTTTCTGTTTAAACTGGATTTTTTTCACATGCTCATTAATCTCAAATTGTGTTAATAGTATTTATAATAATTGAACATCATTATATAAAAGTCTTTTATCGTACACAGTTACAGTTTTATATTACAGTCTAAATGTTTTACAAGCAAAATATGGATTAAACCATCACAGATATGATGCTAGCAGCTCACAGTGGCGAAACTTCATCAGCTGCTTCACAATATCACTGTATGGGTTAATACACAGGTTAAAACAGGGACATTGTACAGAGAACATCGTTAGCGATGCTAATTAGGCGAATCAGAAGGAAATGACAGTCAGTGCTGCTGCTGCGAAACTGAATCTGTGATCTTTAGCTCACAGAGAGTCGAGGAGATGGGAGATAATTTAAATGTTCAGAAGCCCGAGGCTTCAGAAGCTGGTTTCATGTCATGTTAGGGGAGGCGAGAAGAGGAAATGTGATCTGTGTGAGAGCTGGTGTCAGTGTGTGTGTGTGTGTGTGTGTGTGTGTGTGTGTGGAGGCAGAGGGATACTGTAGTCACTCTCTGAGTCACAGACAGCCAATTATAAAAACCCAAAGGCCTCCTCTTCCTCTCTCTCCTCATCTGCCTTGCTCACTTCCTACCTCTCCCATCCTCCCTGTCTCACTCTCCATCACTCTCATATATGCTCTGTTGTTATCTGCGTCTCTAACTCCCCATCTCTCTGTGTGTGTATAGAATCCTCTACCTCATTAGTAAACCCCGATGGAGGTATACTGGAAAAGCATGAAACAAGTAAAGAAAGAAACGGAGTGGAGATGAAAGCAGAGGAGCGAGGTGAAGAGTTTAGAGGAGATAAAAAGAGAGGATGATATGAGGAGCAACGGAGACAGCAAGCAAAAGGAGAAGAGACAGTAGAGGAAGTAGAGCAAGGGGTAGATTTAGATTAGTTTGGACTTTATTCATGTTGAAATAAAAATGAGATTATTAGTTTCTCAATGGGAGGTGCACTAGTACAATATTACATCCCAGTTCAGCTACATTTCCTGTTTCAGCTTGTTTTTTTCTGTTCCTGCTAATTGCATCAGTTTAATCTGTTTTTCTGAGTGTATGTTAAAATAAATGGTTGAATGTGGGTTTAAACACAGAGTAAAGAATTTATAACACTAATAAGTCAGTAAACTGAGAATGATATGAACACTGTTTTAAAGATTAGATCATTTTTCTGCAAATTCTAACTTTTCAGAATGTTCCACCTCTTTATGGTCTTCTCTTTGTGGTATTTGTTTGCTGGATCTTTTTTATTCTGTATATTTTTCAGGTGTCAGTGTGAAATATATAATGTGTTTTCTTGTCTGTGTAGAGCAGCAGTTTCCTGAAGCTTCAACAAATCAGATATTTGCACTGAGTGAATAATTCCTCCTAATAGTCTCAGCAGCGTTTGCATTCATCAGATGAATTCGGGCTGCGCCGGCTGTTGTATCAGTGTAACTGTCAAACAGCTCTAATAAATATGTGAGTAGGTGTTTATGCACAACTTCTGTACACATCTATCAAGCATGTGTTGTAATCTCAGATGGAGATATGAGACGAGGTCACGCTGCTCTCATGTTTCCAAAACTCCTTTTCATCCTAATTCTCTTCTTTTAGTTTAAAGTTTACAACAATGTCCAGCTACAAAAACTGTCTTTGTCATCAGTGATGGTAGTTTAGCTTTTATTTAAACTCACCAGGTAGTTTTTACAAATGCTCTCACTATCTTTATTTTGACAGAATTACTTCCACATTCAAAACAAAAACAGTCATACATGTTAAAACAGTAGGATGTTAGTTAAGCTTCCTTTCTACTGAACGTACAACAGACGCGCAACATTAGTGATGCGTAATACGCGGCTGATAGCCGCCATTAAAGTCGTTGAGACCGTTCCCACTGCAGGCGAAGCAGCGCGCATGAGACGCGTCTCAGAAGCGTGTCGCGAGCATTACGTTGCAGTTCTGTTTTTTACGCGGTTCAGCAGTTTAGTTTGGACTAGACAGGAAATCAGGTGTTCGTGAGACGTAAAATACTCGTAACTTTCAAAATAAAAGGACAAGTGCGGATGTTGTTGTCTTTCTTCCAGGACCAGGTGGATGTAACGCTTGCGCGAGGGATAAACGTGTGTAAAACGCTCCTGGTCGGAAGGGACGCGCTGCTGATTGCACAAGCAAAACGCTACGTGCTGCTGACGCGTCCAGTGGAGGGGTTACACGTGTATATGTAACACCAGGAAATGTCTCAGGAACTCACTGGTCAGTTTAGATGAATGGCGCCTGCATCGAACCATCAGAACCAATTGAATTGAGTGGAAGTAACAAAATAATGTACATTTAGCATCGAGGTGTAAACTGAACGACTGTAGCAGTACTAGCAGTACTAGCAGCAGTACTGCAGTACTCTGCATGGACTCACAGAAAAGAAACAACAATTCTTGCAGTTTGACTCAAGGACTGAATGAATTACCTGATATTAGTAGATTTCTGCCCTGGAACTTGATTTACTATCACAAACAGTAAATGTCAGACAAAGTTTCTGGTTAAATGAAGTGATGTTTTTCCTCCTGTGGGTCACGGGGTCATTGAGTCTTGTACTTAAAGTGATAAAGGTTTTATAACGTCGAGCCTGACATTTAATATCACAAATTGTCTGGTTTGTGTCGAGATGCACGTCAGTTTTTACCACAATGCAACTTTAGTGTCTTTTTGTGATTGGTGTAAAATCAGTGATGTAAATTTTGGATGATGCAAATTAACATTGTTTGCATTATATTCTTTATCTTTTCCCAAAACAGTTGATTTCAGTTTGAAATAATAATCCGTAACTCACTTCTATGAGGCTGCTGACATCTTAAACCTGTTTGTTTAGGATGAAACATCAGAAAATCAAATCATTAAAGGTCTGAAGAGTGTTTACTCTCTCAGTTTGACTGTGTGTTTATGCCATAATTTAACTTGATGAAGAGGTGTGTGTCCAGTATTGCCTCCGACAGCTGTGCTGCTGATAGCAATACAGTCGTCACGCACCATCTGCAGTGCACACATGCCCACGCAAACACACACAGACTCATGCATGCATCAACACGTTGTGATTTAAGCAAACAGGCACATCCACCACCTGCTGTGGCTCTCAGCCACCTTCTGTTGTCTCCCTCCGTTCACCTCTCACACACACAGACTCACAACTACACACTTTTATGCAGGTAGTGTCAGTCTTTGTTTGGATGCTGCAGCTTTTCTCTAAGTTCTAGACTCTGTCTGATAATGTGGAGCCTGTCAAGGAAGGAATGTTTTTAATTAGCTTGTATGCTTCTGTAACTGTTGCTTCTAAACACCAGCGTCGCTCCCTGGAGCCGCTGAAAGGTGCAGCTGTGTTTTCTGTGTGTTTTGAGGAGGTTATTGGATTATTGTATCTCAGCATTTCAAAGAGTGTGTGTGTCACAAACAATAGAAAATTTAAGCTTAGATAGATGGCACAGTGCTTCAGCAATAAATCCGCAGGGACAGCAGCTCCTTTTTGGTAGTCTGTGCGTGTGTTTTATACCCAACGAGGATCCTCAACAACAGAACAGCCATTTCTACAGTGACAGTGAATCTGCAGAGTAATTGTTCAATGAACTGCTTCACTGACTGGTGGACACTGAATGTCTTCTTTAATCACCGCCTTGTTTTTACCTTCTAAAAACATGCTTCCATCACAATATATTGATCCATGATGATAACGTGTTTAACTTTAAAATGATCATTTTATTCCTTCATCACATAATGACATTGTTTTTTTTTTTTAAATAATATCAGCAGCAGAATGAAAATAGAAATGTAAACAGATTAAAGTAAAGTGTGTTAATATGCATTAGACTGAAGAAAAGTAAAAGTTTCCTATTTTTCCAACAAAGTTAAATAATTTACCTGGTTGACTGTTGAGCTTTTCATCATGTGCCCGTCTACTTCCTGTACTAATGATAAGAGATACTATTAGATAGATAGATAGATAGATAGATAGATAGATAGATAGATAGATAGATAGATAGATAGATAGATAGATAGATAGATAGATAGATAGATAGATAGATAGATAGATGGATGGATAACTATACTATTACTGCCATGATAACAATAATAATAGTATTATCATTAACTAGAACTACAACTACTAAGTAACTCATTTCCCCCCTGCTGTGATAACAGTGAATTTTTCAGACGTAATCTGGCTCAAAATTTAATCTGGTCGTAATGCAAATCCAACCTGTCCCAAAAATATCCTTCATTACAAAAAGCTGCATTACAGACAAACCAATTAAATAAACCAACGAGCACTCAGAGGACAGTCTTAGTCTTATATTTACATTCAGTTATATTCATTCATGCTATAAAAAGATATCAAATACTGTATGTGCAGGAAATATGTGACAGACTTCTGTTATTTAAGAACATTTTTTTTTTAAACAAAAGGACCATAAAAAGACATTTAAAAGAAGTTTGAATAGAGTGTTGGAGATTTGAGCTCCACCTCTGCAGCTGCAGACAGGTCACGTTCACCTGGATTCTTGAAAGCATTGTTTACTCCCTGTGTTGTTGTGTTTGTGAGCAGGTGTATGTTCAGGTCACATGACCCTGCATCCTTTTGCTGCAGCTACAGATGAACTGTTAGAGCTATTTGTTTTGCCTCCAACTGCCGAAGGCGGAGTCGCTTTTTAGCTTCAATAAATATTAAATACTATCTGTATTTTTTTATTTTTGTGCCTCTTTATTTTCTCATTTCTAATTTATCAGCTCAAGAAAATCATAATAAACAGGTTTGAATGATTTTTAACTATTATTTCTTTTTGGCTTCTGTCTGAGCTTGTTTGTGTTTCTACTTACTTAATCGTGGAAATGAGGTAAATTGTTCTGGTGATGGATTTAAAGTGACAGCGCTGTTTTGTTTTTGTCCATCACAGCAGCGAGGCAGTAGAAATAGACCATGTTGAAGTAAGCTTTTATTTCCTCTGTGTGATCGATTTGGAACGGCTGGTTTAATGACTAGTTTAATCACTAATGGATGTCTTATTTAAATGAACGGCTGCACAAAACTTTCAAACCAAATTCTGAAGCTTTTTTTTTTATTATTATTCTCATAAAAAGGCAGGAAGCCCAGAGGCTGCAAGCATTCATTATTTTACAGGAAAGGAACATTTATCACTGAGATTAACAACACGCAGAGCCATTTGCATATTGGGAAAATATATTTTTTTGGCTCAATAAGTCATTTGAAGCTCCAGGTTAGGAATTGCTGGTCTGCTAATCTTTCTGAAAATACACTGTAAAAGTTTCTGGGTGAATATCAGATTAGATTTGGTGGACTCTATTTTAAAGTTTAACTTTTGAGTTAAGCATGGCTTTAATATTCAAAATAATATTTATATTTAACCCATTTTTTTGTAATTGTAAGATTATTTTTAATTTCAGATGAATTCTTGGATGATAATGTTTTTGAGCATACAACTAATTAATCTATTAATCTAATTATTATCTAATTATCTCTTTGAAGATTAGTAATATATGTTTGATAGACTTGATGGCAGAGTGACTTTATGTAACCAAAGTGAACCTGTGTATGTGTCAACAGTTCAGTTTGTGTGTGTTTAGAGAAATAATGGAGAGTATTAGTGTTCTGACTGTTTTTTTTTTTGGTGTGTGTGTGTGTGTGTTGTTGTTGTTGTTGTGTGTGTTTGTGTGACTGTGAGTCTGGGAAGGACTCCAAAACAGGGCGATCACCCTCCAATCACCAGCTGTTTACCTCAGATAGCTCGCACTAAATTTGGAGCAACACACACACATTAACACTCTGTCACATGATGTCAATCACTTCGTCTCCCCGTCAGATTTGATTAGCTGATCTCTGATGACACCGAGGTGGAATCATAAGCGTGTGAGGTTGATGAGAGTTTGTACGTGTGTGTTCATGTGTATTTGGAGTCATCTTTCAGTTGATATAGTCAAACTGTGAGGAGTTTCCTCTGGTTTAAGAAGAAAAGGTTTCATCTAGATGATAAATAGTGAGTGTGATGTCCTCTGAAGCGATGGACACGCAGCTTGATGTGAGTTATGATTGTGCCTGATTAATGACTAAGCAGAGACCAGTGACTGTCTGACCAGATAACTAAATGTTTGTGTGTAATCACTTCACATTGCTCCATAAACTGGAGGCCAGATGGTCATTTGCTTCCTGAAATTGTCCCGAATCTTCAAGGTGACAGAGTTACTGATTCCTTATTTGTTCAGGGACACAAAACCTGATCTCTCTAATGATACTGCACAGGTCGAAGCATCAGTTCATCCATCTATAATACCTGTTTACCTACTGCAGGGTCACAGGAAGCTGGTGACGTGGGCTGAAGGCAGGAAACTCATCTCATTTCCACACAGAATAGAAACAAACCACACACTCTCACCTCCAGAAAATATTAATCTCTAATTGATTTAACACGTGTTTTTAGACTGTGAGAAGAAACTGGAATACCTGGATCTAATCTATGCAGAAAGACTCTGGTCAGGTGTTGAACCTTCAACCTGTCTTACAGTAAGAAAACAACTGCACTGCTGAGCAGCTTTGCATCACCTTAATACAGAAAAATATCAGTTCAACTAATAAATAAATATTAAACTTTTATTTTTATGTCATGTGTTCCAGATGATTTACATGTTAAAATGTTTTTATGTGGTAAAACAGGAAGTAGACAGTTTAAAATCACACTTCCTGTATAAAATCTCATTCAGTCAAAACTACAGAGTTACTTCTTATGACCAGATCAGACTGAAAGGATCATTCATCAGAGTTTTATTTCATTTCAATCTTACTAAACAGACAATACAGGTTAATGTGGGAAAGTAAAACTAATTTACTCCTGCTGTTTACAGCAAACGCACTTTAGTTTCCTACTGAAGAAGAACTGAGTTATTAATGCTTCATCAGTCTTTTTAATTTAGTTTTCATTAAACATTTCAAACAAAACGTCTCTTTAGATTTGCACATGATATTTGCAAATATAGGGTTTAAGAGCTGAGGTCGAGCCCTTGACAGATTTTTTGATTTGTTTCATGACAGCAGCAGGATTGACAGCAGCTCCTCTGCAGAACTCTGCTGGTTGAGTGTTGAAGACCTGCGAGGAAACATCAGCATTTAGAAGAAAAGGTCATCGTACTGCAGGAGAACTCAACACCTGTGTGTGTCTAAATATACACACACACAAGAATTACCTGTTTGAACTGTGTCTTCAGAGTCCTTCATAAGGTCGGCTGCTCTGATCAGTATCCAACATCACTGGAACATCCAGTAAACTGCAGGAAAAAGACCCTCAGGGGCCACTGTCGCTCCAGGGTCGCCCACTTCCAGACCTCGTTCAACATGCCACATTTCATTCATTCTATTTATTTATTTCCACCATCATAATAATTGAACCTAAAATTCACTAAATAAAACCATCAGATAGAAACTATTCCTAATATATCTTTTTAGTTATCAGATTTACTTTGGTTATGTGACATTTTGAATCCTTTAAAAAGAGAGCCATATTATTAAGAGTTTTAATGTAATTTAATGAACAGCACTCTAAAGGAAATCTACATTTTATTATTTTGCTGATAAACTTCTGAAGGTCATTAAATCTGGAATTCACCAACATCACTGAAAACACGACTTTACGTTGCCTTTTTCAGACACTTCCACTGTTTTCATCGGCTGTTCCGTTATCAGTGTGATCAGCTGGAAATCAGTGTTAATCATGAGCTCAGACTGTATATTCTAGAAAAAATCTCCACACATTTTAAAGTGTTAGATGAGATCTGCAGTAAAAAGGAGGAACGAGCCAACAGGGAGGATCCAGGAGGATCCAGGAGGACAGACGGACGCCTCCTGTGGATCTTCAGGTGTTTCAGAGACAGTTGCTTCCAAGTGTTGATGCTTCAGCATGTCTCCACTTTTATTGCTCATTTTTATCACAAACCTGTCAATAAACAGCTTCTTTACATCAGACAGTGAAGTTAAAACTCTGCACTTTAACCTTGTATTAATCATTTAACTGTTTTCAACTACAACAGCACAATATTTCTGTTTCTAATGATTCCAGGACAAATTTTCCTTTGTTTTCTTATTTCTAGTCAAGAAAAGTTCCTTATGAGGGCAAAGCAAGGAGTAAAGAATCAGGTTAAAGGACTCAAATATGATTAACTTTTATTAAGTCCACTTTTTTTCCAGGATCAGCCACATAGTTTGGAATAAATCAACATCAGCAGTGTTCCACTTTTAGCTCTGCGGTCAACCTGCAGCCTTTGGTGTAACGAACCACCTCGGCGTGCGTCTTAACCTACATACCTACAATACTTTAATCTTACATGACTTGGAATAATTTGACCTAAAATAAACACCAGATTATTCTGACTTAATTTGACATAAATTATAATCTGTTATTGTAAGTTTGTGTGCTGTCAAATCTTTGGGACTTTACTCTGAAATCCATCAGCACACACACTTTAATGCAGGTCTGTGTGTGTGTAGAAAACAGATAAAAGGAGGAGATAGCCAGAGGGAGAAACACCACTCTTTTCAGCATCACTTCCTGCAACATTCAGCCTCCAGGCATCACAAGACGAGACCTGAATCACAGATGAAGATCCAAGAAATATCAGAAAGCACATTTTCACGCTGCACTCTATGTGCATGGATGCAGATAGTGAAACAGAACTGTACAAAACTCCTCAGGGTTAAAACCATATTTTGTTTCATGAGACATTATGTGGATTCATTTAAGAATCAAAATTGTTTTTAAATCATTACGTTAAATATGCTTGAAAGAATTTAAAAGAATTTATGGTACAGATGTTCAGCCTTGAAGATTAGAGTTGGATAAATAATTTTAATTCTCTCTTTTTAAAAGATTATAATTTTAGTATCCACAAAAATATCTTTGTCTTTTTTCTTTGTCTTTTTTTCCAGACTGCAGATCCTGCAGGTTAGTCCGAGATATTAATGTTATCGGAAGCAGCTCTCAGGAGTAAAAGTGGCAGCGTAAATGATTTTTTTAAACAGAGGGCATGCTTCGGTGAATGCTTTCTGAGCCCATTAAAGCTGAATATTATTTCTAAATTATTACTGTGTGAGACTCGTGAGTATTTAAGATAAAAATTGGGTTAAAGCTTTGAGAAATTGGTTCTTAGCAGGTATCATCACTTGCTGGCATGTTTTGAGCAAACTGGGTCAGATTAACTTGCATGTCCCATGAGATGAAATTATTTAGACTTCAAACATCAGGCTGATTTTTTTCCCACCAGAAGCTCTCAGGTAGCTGAAACCTACCTGTGAGCAATCATTTCTCTGGTTCCTTCTCAGACCCTTCCTTTAAAAAAGAAATCCTGTGTTTCAGAGGATAAAATGCAGTAGAAAATAAACAGCAGCTTCATTGTTTCAGGTCTGTTATAACCTTGAAAAAGGCACTTAATATGCAACAGTAATGAATCTGTTCTCAGGAGTTTCACCATGAAAACATGTAACAGACTGTAAAGCTTCCAGCGTCAGTCGTATTCAGTTGGTTAACTTGGGATAAAATGGTTTATTTCTGATTTTCACTTCACTGACACACTCACACGTGTCATAAACCTGAACTTCCTAGTCCCGGTCTAGTTTCTCATGACATGAATAAAAACATGAACATTTCAGAGGAGGAGCATAAAAATTACATTTACACTTCTGAGACCTCAAAATCTGTGGATGCATTTCATTTAAATGTCTTCAGTCCATTAACGAGACATTAATAAACGTTATTCACCAACGTGTTTCAGAGAGAGATGTTTAATCTGTTGGATGACCAGATCACTTCAGGTTGACTGATAGTTGCATTTTTTTTAAAGATGATCAAAATTCTAATAAGAATAAAATTAAACCAGAATATGTGTCAGGTTCAGTTACCAGGTATGGGGGGTTGAGCTGAACTCCAAAGCGACCCAACTCCAAGACACACACACGAGATCCAGTAATCAGTGATAGTGAGTTTATTGTATAACATGCACAAGACAACAGTACAGTGAAACTGAAATGTGCACGATGAAAAACCCAGGACTGGAACGGCAGTGGGGTGGAGACTCGATCCTGGAGGAGAGGCTCGTTATTGACATGAAAACAGCCCGCTGCAGTGTGCGGGGATAGTGCTCGGATACTCACAGTGACGCGGTGACTGAAGCTGCGTGTGGTGAGATCCGAGGGACACTGCAGCGGGGTGGTGCTCCAGGAGTCGAGGCAGTACGGTGAGGTCCGGGACGCGGTGCTGTCGATGCCTGCGTGGGTCCAGCAGGGGAGGCAGCAGCGCGCTCACCGGAGAGGTGTGGATCCAGAGGCGACCAGGGACAGACAGGAGCCAGAGGGAAAGAGCCAGTCGCGTATCTCCGCAACTGAGCTCTAATTCTTCCGTGTCAAAAACCAGTGCTCACGATAGGCGGGTACTCACCACGCAGAGGCACTGGCTCTGGAGGATGCTCCAGGACACGGGTCCGATGACGGGGAAAGGAGAGCGGGTCGGAATGCTCACGACCGCTGAAACTCCGTCGGAGGTGAGTCCTCGTTCCGGCTCCAGGGGCTGTCTGCACAGTTTTACTGTGGCAGGAGTGACAGCAGCGCGGTGACCGGTGAGGCACTCAGAGCTGGAGGAGCGCTCCAGCATATAGGACTAGGAGATGAGGAGGAGAAGGCAGGTTAGTAGCACTAACGAAAACAACTGTCATAAATAATCCCCGGCCACTCTGTACCACGTTAGGGTGTGTAAGAGACAACGAACTGGCGCCTGTCTGTGGTTCTTCCTCTGTTTAAATACCCAGCTCTCCTGAGCTGGGTAACGATCCACACCTGCAACCACTGATGACTGCCACGCCCTGGAACTGACAATTAGTGTCACAAGCACCACACTCACCAGCTGCAGAGATCCCCACAGTCACCAGTGAAAAACACACAACTAACAGTGAAACACAGCCATCACCAAACATAAGCCCACACAAAACCCCAGACCCTGACAGGACCCCCCCCCTTAAGGGGCGGCACCTGACGTCCCAAACACAAAACCCCAGTACGGGTGGGAGGTGGGAGGTAAGGCAGGGGGGACAAACCTAAGGTCAGGGTCAAACAAACAAAAAAAAACCAGGCTAAACATAAACACAGTCAAAAACCTGGAGACCAAAAACGCCCTAGGCGCAGAGAGTCTAAGAGGCGTCCAGAGTCTGGTGGACGGCCTGGAGGCCGCTCTGAGAGGTGCCCAGAGTCTGGAGGGCGGCCAGGATGCCGCTCTGAAAGACGCCCAGAGTCTGGAGGACGGCCAGGATGCCGCTCTGAGAGGCGCCGAAGGTCCGGAGGGCGGCCAGGATGCCGCAATAAGAGGCGCCGACAGTCTGGGGGACGGCCTGGAGGCCGAGAGGAGAGATGTCCAGACTCTGGAGGACGACCTGGGTGCCGCGAAGCCGTGAGGCGCAGCGCGCCTATGGTGCGGCCTGGACGCCACGGAGCCTTGAGGCGCAGCGCGCCTATGGTGCGGCCTGGACGCCGCGAAGCCTTGAGGCGCAGCGCGCCTATGGTGCGGCCTGGACGCCGCGAAGCCTTGAGGCGCAGCGCGCCTGAGGTGCGGCTTGGGCGCCGCTGAGCGTTGAGGCGCAGCGCGCCTGAGGTGCGGCTTGGGCGCCGCTGAGCGTTGAGGCGCAGCGCGCCTGGAGGACGGCCTTGGAGCCGCAAAGCGAAGAGGCGCAGCGCACCTGGAGAGCGGCCTTGGTGCCGCGAGGCGAAGAGGCGCAGCGCGCCTGGAGAGCGGCCTTGGTGCCGCGAGGCGAAGAGGCGCCGCGCGCCTTGAGTGCGGCCTGAGAGCCGCGGAGTGAAGAGGCGCCTGACGTCTGGAGCGCGACTTGAGAGCCGCGGAACGAGGAGGCGCCTGGCATCTGGAGTGCGGCCACTGCTGCGAGCAGAGAGACGGCCGCTGATGCCGAATGGAGGTCTGGGTGGTCTTGGAGGTCTAGGCGGTCTGGAAACTGGATCTGATGCCATCGGGGAACCGTCGCGGACGGCGACGTCCCCGGACCCCGGTGTTGGAGGAACGTCGCGGACGGCGACTTCCTCGAACCCAGTCTGAAGTGTTGGAGGACCGTCGCGGACGGCGACGTCCTCGAACCCTGGCGGAGGCGTTGGAGGACCGTCGCGGACGGCGACGTCCTCGAACCCTGGCGGAGGCGTTGGAGGACCGTCGCGGACGGCGACGTCCTCGAACCCTGGCGGAGGCGTTGGAGGACCGTCGCGGACGGCGACGTCCTCGGACCCTGGCGTTGGAGGACCGTCGCGGGCGGCGACGTCCTCGAACCCAGGAGGATGTGCTGGAGGACCGTCGCGGACGGCGACGTCCTCGAACCCAGGCGGATGTGCTGGAGGACCGTCGCGGACGGCGACGTCCTCGAACCCTGGCGGAGGCGTTGGAGGACCGTCGCGGACGGCGACGTCCTCGAACCCTGGCGGAGGCGTTGGAGGACCGTCGCGGACGGCGACGTCCTCGAACCCTGACGGAGGCGTTGGAGGACCGTCGCGGACGGCGACGTCCTCGAACCCTGGCGGAGGCGTTGGAGGACCGTCGCGGACGGCGACGTCCTCGAACCCTGGCGGAGGCGTTGGAGGACCGTCGCGGA
>SSNP01000161.1:117960-148507 GCA_006937955.1 Pachypanchax playfairii
TGGAGGACCGTCGCGGACGGCGACGTCCTCGAACCCTGGCGTTGGAGGCGCGTCGCGGACGGCGACGCCCTCGGACCCAGGCGTTGGAGGCACGTCGCGGACGGCGACGTCCTCGAACCCAGGAGGATGTGCTGGAGGACCGTCGCGGACGGCGACGTCCTCGAACCCAGGCGGATGTGCTGGAGGACCGTCGCGGACGGCGACGTCCTCGAACCCTGGCGTTGGAGGCGCGTCGCGGACGGCGACGCCCTCGGACCCAGGCGTTGGAGGCGCGTCGCGGACGGCGACGCCCTCGGACCCAGGCGTTGGAGGACCGTCGCGGACGGCGACGTCCTCGAACCCTGGCGTTGGAGGCGCGTCGCGGACGGCGACGCCCTCGGACCCAGGCGTTGGAGGCACGTCGCGGACGGCGACGCCCTCGGACCCAGGCGTTGGAGGGCCGTCGCGGACGGCGACGCCCTCGGCCCCTGGAGTTGGAGGACCGTCGCGGACGGCGACGTCCTCAGACCCGGGAGGAAGCGCTGGAGGGCCGTCGCGGACGGCGACGCCCTCGGCCCCTGGCGTTGGAGGCGCGTTGCGGACTGCAACGCCCTCGAACCCAGGAGAAGGCGGACAGCGATCGACGGGTCCCTCAGGCGGACAGCGGTCGGCGGGACCCTCTGGCGGACAGCGGTCGGCGGGACCCTCTGGCGGACAGCGGTCGGCGGGACCCTCTGGCGGACAGCGGTCGGCGGGTCCCTCGGGCGGACAGCGGTCGGCGGGTCCCTCGGGCGGACAGGAGGCGTCGAGACCCTCGGGCGAACAGGAGGCGTCGGGACCCTCGTGAGACCTGGAGGCGTCGGGACCCTCGTGAGACCTGGAGGCGTCGGGACCCTCGTGAGACCTGGAGGCGTCGGGACCCTCGTGAGACCTGGAGGCGTCGGGACCCTCGCGAGACCTGGAACCTGGACCCTCGCGAGAACCGGAACCTGGACCCTCGCGAGAACTGGAACCTGGACCCTCGCGAGAACTGGAACCGGGACCCTCAGGAACTCTGGAACCGGGACCCTCTGGAACTCTGGAACCGGGACCCTCTGGAACTCTGGAACCGGGACCCTCTGGAACTCTGGAACCGGGACCCTCTGGAACTCTGGAACCGGGACCCTCTGGAACTCTGGAACCGGGACCCTCTGGAACTCTGGAACCGGGACCCTCTGGAACTCTGGAACCGGGACCCTCTGGAACTCTGGAACCGGGTGCGTCGCGGACCGCGACGTCCTCGAGGCTGGAACCCATATTCAGCCAGGAGCGGGTCCGGGCAGCAGAGGAGTGGAGAGCGGACAAAGCATCTCTGACACCGGGTGGAACGGTGGGTGCTGGGGGGCTGGCAGCAGCGGATGAACAGGCATGAGCCTTGACCTGTTTGTAGCAAATGCAGCTTCCCCGGGCTATGGCAATGCGAATGGACAGGTCCGAGACCTGGGGAAGCTGCCGAAACTGTGGGTGCTGTAAAAAAATGTCCTGTGCCAGTCCAAGAGCGAAATGAATATACTTTAAGTCTGTAGACTTAAAAGCTGCTGCCAGCACCCGGTCCAGTCTCTCCATGGGGACCTGGATCTCGGGGTTAGGTGTGGTCTGGAGCTGGGTCAGGGAGTTCATTTGGCCAGTTCGTTCTGTCAGGTTCAGTTACCAGGTATGGGGGGTTGAGCTGAACTCCAAAGCGACCCAACTCCAAGACACACACACGAGATCCAGTAATCAGTGATAGTGAGTTTATTGTATAACATGCACAAGACAACAGTACAGTGAAACTGAAATGTGCACGATGAAAAACCCAGGACTGGAACGGCAGTGGGGTGGAGACTCGATCCTGGAGGAGAGGCTCGTTATTGACATGAAAACAGCCCGCTGCAGTGTGCGGGGATAGTGCTCGGATACTCACAGTGACGCGGTGACTGAAGCTGCGTGTGGTGAGATCCGAGGGACACTGCAGCGGGGTGGTGCTCCAGGAGTCGAGGCAGTACGGTGAGGTCCGGGACGCGGTGCTGTCGATGCCTGCGTGGGTCCAGCAGGGGAGGCAGCAGCGCGCTCACCGGAGAGGTGTGGATCCAGAGGCGACCAGGGACAGACAGGAGCCAGAGGGAAAGAGCCAGTCGCGTATCTCCGCAACTGAGCTCTAATTCTTCCGTGTCAAAAACCAGTGCTCACGATAGGCGGGTACTCACCACGCAGAGGCACTGGCTCTGGAGGATGCTCCAGGACACGGGTCCGATGACGGGGAAAGGAGAGCGGGTCGGAATGCTCACGACCGCTGAAACTCCGTCGGAGGTGAGTCCTCGTTCCGGCTCCAGGGGCTGTCTGCACAGTTTTACTGTGGCAGGAGTGACAGCAGCGCGGTGACCGGTGAGGCACTCAGAGCTGGAGGAGCGCTCCAGCATATAGGACTAGGAGATGAGGAGGAGAAGGCAGGTTAGTAGCACTAACGAAAACAACTGTCATAAATAATCCCCGGCCACTCTGTACCACGTTAGGGTGTGTAAGAGACAACGAACTGGCGCCTGTCTGTGGTTCTTCCTCTGTTTAAATACCCAGCTCTCCTGAGCTGGGTAACGATCCACACCTGCAACCACTGATGACTGCCACGCCCTGGAACTGACAATTAGTGTCACAAGCACCACACTCACCAGCTGCAGAGATCCCCACAGTCACCAGTGAAAAACACACAACTAACAGTGAAACACAGCCATCACCAAACATAAGCCCACACAAAACCCCAGACCCTGACAATATGAAAAGTTTCATAACATATTCTTTATCTTTTCCCACCAATCCAGTTTGTTTTTAACAATTATCCAGAATGAAAGAACATCATTTAAACATCATCCATTAAAAACACTCTGAATATGTGACTTGAGCTATTTTCAGCAAGTCCCAACTTCTGTGAACTGAGCTGCTGCTGTTGGACCACTGGAAGGATCTATTTAGCATTTTCACTGTGCCAGGAAGTCTGCTGCTGTTTTAATGTGATATGAGAATTGAGCTTGGATAAATCACCTTCATGGAAATCAGAAGTTGGCTCAGTGGCACAAAGAGTTTGTGCTGCTTTAAGTGTAACAGATTATGTTGAACCTCCTCCAGCAGATAGATCACAGATCTGGGATCAGTTACTTCTATTTATCTGAGCTTTTTTTTTTTAGTTCAGCTGCTCACTACCCAATTAAATATTATTTGCTCTGAGATTTCTTTAACTGAAATTATTAATGAAGCATCCTACTAGTGAAATAAATGCAGTCTGCAGTGTTTACGTGCAGAGTGAGAGGTTTGAATGGAAAACAAGTAGGACAGCAGAGACTCCCGTTAGCAGACCTGCAGGCAGCCTGGCATCATGAAAACCACAAACCGTGACTGTGTATGCGTGTGTCTTTTTACGTTTGGGAGTGAGTAAATCTAAAGGGTGGGGGATTTAGCTTGTGTGCTGGTGTTTATCAGTTTTCATGCGTGAGATGCTGTTAATGTTTTCTAGGATCTCAGACTCTTACCCTTTGGGTTTTTACCTGAAACAACACAAAGATCTCTGCAGAGTCAAATGAGTGTGACTGTATGTGTGTGAGCTTTCGCTGCAGTGTGTTTTCATTGGAAATACATGTATTTTAGGTGTGAGTGTGTGTGATATGATTTAGGTGTGAGTGTGTGTATAATAAGACAGGTAATTTTTGTGTGCTGTAGACCCTGTCGCACTCTGACAGATGGGTTTAGACATTTTGTGTTAGTGTAAAAGAGATGGTTAATAAGTGTGTGTGTGTGTGTGTGTGTGTGTGTAGGTTTGTGTGTAATGTATAAGCATTTCTATACCACCATCTGTGGAGGGATGCTGGTTTAGACTGAAATATTGCTTCATTCATCACCCAGCTGAATCCACACAAAGTGTCATCCTTGTGTGTGTGTGCGTGTGCATGTTTGAGTCAATATTGTGTGTCTCCTCATATATTTTATGTGTGAGGAGTGTGCATGTGTGTGTGTGATGGAGAATGACCACAGATCCATTGTACAGAATCCTTCATGTGGAAAACTTCTCCCTCTGCCTGCCACTGAACATTCATCTACTATACTACATCTGTGTGTGTGTGTGTGTGTGCACGTGTGTGTGCTGGACCAGGGGCTACATTGTGAGTGATGGTTTCCTGTGTGTGTGAAGCAAACTAACTTGGGAGTTGCAGCTACTGTGCGTGGGGCCAAACAGACACAAACACAGTGAAAGTTTAGAGATGCTAATCCTGCTGCTTGATGTGCAACATGAACGAGAAGGTTTAAAATCTGAAGGGAACCGTCACTGATTGGCCTGAATTATAAATCCATTTACACTAAAGGAGTAATGAAATGTTGCCAAACACCACAAATTATTAATATTTTACATTTAAAATAATGTTATTCTGGTTTTTCTTTCAAATGATGCTAGCTATAGCATCTGAGCCTTAAAACAGCTGTATTTATGTAAAGATGAAGTAAAACAACCGATCTGAAGTTTAACTCAGTAAAAGTCTGACTCTAGTTAAACTGAACTCAGATCATGAGATGGATATTTGTAATTTTATCTCAATTAAATGAAACAGACTCAACAAAAGCTGAAAAAGAAGAGGTTGAATATAAATCCTTAAATTACTGTCAGAATAATGACCATGAAGAGTGCAGATTATTGAGAGCATATTTAAACGCGCTGTGCTTTAGACGCCTCTTGGTCTTTCATGTCTGTCTTGACAAATTATTTTTATGCAAACTATGCAGTTAAATTATGAAGTACACTCCGAGCCATTTGTCTTCTTGTCCTGTTTAGGTTTATGAAAGAACATCCTGTTGTGTCTTTTATTTGTTTGATGCTTTTTCTTCTCCTTCACTTATTAAAAACTCTTTTAGTTTCAGTCTAATGCTCTTTGTCACCGTGTTTTCAGTTTCTTTAATTTTCTCGTCTACCTTTTGCTGTCATCCTTCTCTCCCTTCACCCACTCTCCATCCCTGCTCATTCTCTGAGGTTCATTCTGTGGATAGAAGCAGAAATAGAGACGGGTTATGAAACGGAGACTCCTCTCACTCCCCCCTCTGTCATTCTCAGTGACAGATCTTTCACTTGCTTTATTGTTCAAAGCCTTGTCTGAGTTCAGATCCTGATTCTTTGTACTCCTACATGACAGGACAAAAGGAAAACTATGGACAGACAGACATAAAGGAGGGAGGACGTGGGAGACGAGGGATGAAGGAAAACTTTGGGATGTTAGAATCACTCTGTGTCTTAGTGAAACCCTTCAGACCTTCTGTGTTTTTATTGATCCCTTTCAAATACACAAGAGAAAAACAACAACAGCCTAGAGAACCAAGAAGCAATAAACAATTATATTATATTGACATAATAAAAAATGGGTTCATGAACTTTAGAGACTCCTAATTATATTTGTTTTGGTGATATTTGGAAAAAAATCCTGCCTTTCACCAAAAAGGCCTTTATGTTCTCATGAAAAATGTGTTTAAAAATCTGTTTTTTGATTTAAAAAAAGTAGAAAGTTTATATGAAACCCTGGTGAACACAACAAAATGTTCAAGTAGTAAACAAACCATAAGTTTGTCATGAAAGGCTCCTATAATGTTCGCTGGTTGCTTCCTATATTTTTTTGTTTGTGATCTTAGAATTTAATTCTAACATTTTTTAATTATAGCAACAGAGTCGTCCATCTTTTTATTTACATCCTGGTTGTGTTAGTGCTTTAAACACTATGTTACTGTTCAGGATTCATAGAAAAACATCTGTTGAATTTCTGAAATTAAATATTCTCGTGTTTTCTCAGATTTCAGCAGGTCAGGATTTACTTTATTGTTTCATGTTTAGAGAGTTTAAGCACGTAAGATTTGACTTACAGGTAAATCCAAATTAAACACATTCAGTATCTGTTCTTGTCTTTTGTCTTGTAGTTTTATCAGTTTTCATCCCTCTGGTTTTCAGAGGTGTTTCAGCTCATGGAGGGTTTTTCAACTGCAGAGTCATTTCTGCTTTTTAGGTCTTTGAAATTGCAACTATTAAGTATTTTTCCCCATTTTTCTTTTTGATTTCTGAAGGAACAGCCTGTTCTTGTTCCCAAAGGCACTAAACTCATCAAAGGTCTTTTTGAATAAATAAATATATTGCTTAATATTTGTCTTTTTGCTCTGTTTTATAATACTTTTCTAATTACTGCATCTTGTTATTTACATTTTGCACACAATCCCTTTTTTAAATGCGGCTATAAAATGATCCAAATATATTTTTCCAGCTTCATATAACAGAATTTCTTTGAATAAAGTAGCTCGAATCTGCAGCTCAGCAGTTGCATCTTTGTTCCTTCTCAGTGAAGAATATCCACATGAGGTTTCTTCTGACATGACACAGATACCCACTCATGTGTGCTGTCAGTTCTCAAAGTTTCTTCAAATAGATTTTATCTCATAACAATGAGAAACAGAGGAAAAGAGAGAGACGGCTAACTAGATCCCATCATCCCACAAGAAGAGAAGGAAAAGCTAAGATCACAGAGAGACAGTGTCTGTCTGTCTGTCTGTCTGTCTTCAAGCTGCTCAGAAAACATTAGCACGGCATGTTTTGGGCTACTGCTCATTTATTTTGAATCATCGCATTTTTTAGTTCTATAATTTTCAAAATGAATCAATTTTACAAATTTCACCAACTACACAAACACATCTGCAGGTTGGTAGAACAGGTGAACACACTGAGTGAATGTGTACACCGGAGGTTGTGCAAACTTCAGCAAAACTGTTTCCTCAGAAGTACAAATAAGTGTGTATCCACTCAGACTGTTGCACACAGTGAGAGGCAGGCTGTAGTCAGAGTGTAAAGCATGAATATATAACCAGCATCTCTCTCAGCAACTCATGTTTTTCAAACACTCAGAAAACTCTGGAAAACACGAGCCTCCTGCTCCACTGGGAGATTGCAGCTTCTCTAACAAGGTACCAGAGGATCCTGGGCAGTTGTTAAAATAATTATTTTCTTCTTTATAAGAAAAAAAATCCTCCTTTTCCATCATTTTTTTTTCTTTCCAGCTCCACATCCAAAAACCTGCTTTCAGTTTGGTTCTGAAGTCAATATGTAGCTTTTTTGGTTTGTTTTTTTTATTTTTTACTGGAGTTTTATCCAGTTACTGAGACTATTTTAGCCCCGCCCCCTCCACCCACCACCACCCTTTAGTGGATGGTAACATTCTCCCCATCACGTAGGTGGTAAAGTTAGCGTGTATTAGCCCTGTATAAATCCTGGCCAGGATTTATCATGTGTGACAACTTCGCCTCCTCTTTCCCTAAATTTAGTTCTCGTATGGCAGATTTTCAAAACAAAACAGTGACAAGAAATATGTGGTAGGAGTGATATTTTAATAGTTAATCATTATTTAAACATAATAATTCTTTGGAAGGAGAAGCAGCTGTGACTGTTAGAAACGTGTCAGATCAGAGTCTGCTGTCCGGGTGTTTACTGGCCCAGTTTCTACAAATTAGAAGGAATTTTATTCTGCCAAATTCATCTAAACTAAGAGGACTTTCACTCTAAAATCCAGATGAATAATAACTCAACTATCTGCTTCTAAATTCAGATTTCTGTCCACAAACTAAAGACCCTCAAACCAGCAAACAAGCATCCAGAAGGAAGAGTTGAATGTAGCTTCTGTTGCTGATGAGTCCTGACAACCAGCTCTACCTCACCGCTCGTGTCTCTGAAAGACACTGACAGGAAACCCGTCTTGTTTGTGTGATTGGACAAGGAATGAAAGACAAAGCGGTGATTTGGTGGGGACTGTTGTCTTGTACTTCTGTCCTCAGTTAGCAGTCAGGTCTGAGTCTCAGCATGTCGCTGGGACAGAAACACAGATTGTGTCTTGAATCAAATTGATTTTCTGTGGAAACAACTTTATGTTTAAGTGACAGCAGCGTTGTGTATCGGGTTGAATTGTACAAGCACTAACGTGTACTTTTGGTTTGAACATGGCAGGAAACGGACGTCTATTACTGCTGGAAAATATTTGATCATTTTTATTTTTAGAGACCTTCAACAGTTTTAAATGTTTGAAGTTATTTAATGTAGTTAAATAAGAATTCAGGGACAATGAGGCAAGAATTCCCATCACCAGGACGACTGAAGACTACTAAGTTGTTTTAATACGAAAACACTCTTGTGTTCCTGTCTGTCAACATCCTCAAGAGTCTTGGCATGTTGATTTGCACGTCTGGCAGCAGTGGAAACTCGGGCAAAGGCTCAAACCAAGTTGGATTCTTGCAAAGAGAGAAATGGACACTGAAGCTTTCTGTATATAATGTTTCGAGAAAAGGAATCAGCTGTTTCAGAAGCTGCTTCAACTCACAAACCAGAGCAACTAAAACTCTTATTATTATCCTCTTCATACAGGATAAAGAACCTGCTCTGCTCTCAGTCATGATGCAGTTCTGCTCTGTGTTTGTCCTCTTTTTGTTTTTGTTTTCTCCTGACCACCATGATTATACAACATGTCCACAGTCACACCAAGTCCTGCCGTAGAACAGCTGTTTCTAACTGATCCCGCCACGCTAGCGTGACTCTACTGACACGATCAGGTCATTGACAAGACATTAAACCAGCATGATGAAATCACACTGGTGTGATCTGTCACCACGCTCCCCCCGCAGTACACTCAGAACCCAGATACGCCACCAAGATGGCCGACCACTTGGACCGCTCTATGGAGGTTTTTGTAACTGCTGAAATCATGGTGGACCATGGAGCATATGCCTAAAGACCCTGCAGACACCACCCACCCACATTCTGACTGATTCACTTCATGTCATAAATCAACACTCAGCTGCTGGCAGTAGATCTATAGAACTCAGCTGATGATCCAGATCTAATTGTAAACATTCAGATGATGTCGTGTATCCATTAAGAGTAGGTGGCATGTGATTAATCCATGTTGGTAATATTTATACCTCTTTTTGTGATGAATTGGCTGAAGGAGGTAAAGATTACACTGAGAGGAAGTGGGACAGAACATTCTCTTAGAACTGGTCTCAGTAAACTACCTCAATAAGGTCAAATTTCTCCATGTTAATCACTTTTTAAAACAGACTGTCACATGACTTCTGTGAAGTAACCACATCATGTGTAACGTGATTTGATCTGGTTGTAAATGGAAGTGTTGTGACTGAGCTGGAGGTCAGCTGATGCAACACAAACAGGTCTAAATCTGAGGACGAGTCATTAACTGCTGTCTGTGTTGAAGAACTGTGTTTCTATAATAATATAAATAATATTTGTGTATATGAAAGTATAAATTACTGAAATGTGGTATAGTTCCTAGCCATCCTTTCTTCTTCTTTTTCCATTTGCTAAGCTCTTAAAGCTTTTCAGGGATTTAACCTGCTTCAATTAAAATAGTTGAATTGGCAGAAACTATTCATTTAAACTATTCATTCATTGGAGTCGTTGACTCGGAAATTTTCCTAATGGAATTTTCCAGTAACAGAAGAAATGAGGCATTATCAACTGTCCCTCGCTGCTCCGTCTTTCTTTTCTTATTTTCCTCTCCTTTAGGAGACAGAAATCCCCTGCTCCCTCATTCACCACCGCTGTGTGCTTTAGTGTGTCTGATTATATAAATATGTAAATGACTCTTTGTCTGACCAACCAAAACTAGGCCATCATTTCACCTGAATAAAACCGGGCGATAGTGGAGAGAAGAAAGGCCAGAGGTGAAAAGCTTAAACACTATCTCACTTCAGCAGGTTTGATGCTTCTTTACTCGGATTAAAACCGACATGGATCCATATTTTACTGCCCAAAAATAAAATCCTACATTAGAACATACACTTGATTCATTTTATAATACAGAGCAGCTCTTCAGTTTGATTCATTTGCATAAAGTTATCCAACTTTTCCAATTTTCCACTGTGAAGTTTGACAGTGCAGGACTGTTTGTAGATGCACACATGAACACTTGACAGGTTCTTTTAACTTATTGGGTCCAGTCCAAGTCAGGGTTTTGTTGCTGTATCAGTGTGGAAGTTCATGAATATGTAATTTCCTCCATGTGAAGTTTCAAAGTCAAATATTCAAAGAAGAATCTAAAATTGAAGAATCCAATATTTTTAACCCAGTTTTGAGGCCAAACATTGCTGATTGGTCAGCAGGTTTGGTTATGAAGAACTAATAGAGAAAGTTCTAGCAACCGAGATGTTGCATCACACTGGACATTTACATCAACGTTATGGAGGAATAAATTGATGGGATATAGAAGGTATAAACTCAAATCACAATATTTATATGACAGATTTAAACTAAATATTAAAAAGACCAAGTGCTGATTCAGAACCACTTCCTGCCAAAGAACTGGAGGTTATAGAAGTGAATGTAATATTAAAGCACAATAAGCATATAAATAAAACACAATGTAAGGGACAGAGTCCAGAGACCTGGTGGACCGCTTTGTGTCCTCGTGTGGGAACAATCCTCTTATCTTAAATGTGAACAAGACAAAGGAGATGGATGGATGGATGGATGGATGGATGGAGACTTAAAGTAAAACTAATAAATAGATGTATTTTAACACATTATTAATCACTGGAGATGAATAAATAGGATCAGAAGAGAGTTGCAGGTTCAATTAAAAACAGGAAACAAGGTGTGAGATTTGAGAGATGATCTGAAACTTCGGGACAGGAGTTCAGCTCGAGGAGGAGGACAGGTTCAAAGTGACGGCCAGCAGCTCAGAAAACCTTTGATTTGACTCTGACATGAGAGACTGGGAGAAGTTTTAGGGATAAAGATCAAAGTGAACTGGAAAGAACTGGCATGAAACGGTGCATTTTCAGAATAAATTTAAAGTTTTAGTCGTTGCTGGTGCAGGTGAGCTGAATCAGAAAACTTTTTTAATATTTCAAGGGGTCACTGTCTGCAGCAGAAAGATGGAAAGTTAAACGTTTATCATTTAAACGTTTTGACCCCAGAGGTGAAAGTTGTAGTTTGATGTTTTTCATTAGTGCATTTTGAGTTTCTGCCAAAATCAAATCAAACAACCACCTTTAGATAAACATGCAGAGTTTCTACAGCAGCAAGAGTTTTATTATAACTTGTAAAAAGTCAGTCCCAAAGAATTCTGAAGCTTGTTTCATAATGGAACTCTGTAAATGATGCATCATTTTGTTTTTCATCATAGATCTGCTGAATAATAATTTTAATAGGAGAGTTCCACTGATTCTGTCATGATTTCATTCAAATAATGCTCTAATGTTTTTATACAGTCTGTATGTGACTTCTGTGGAAAGACTGAGGACAGTTTTAGGAACAAACTGAAGGGACAAAGAGGACAAACAGAAAAGGACAAAAAGAAAAATGCTGGAAAAAGTGAAAGAAAAAGGCTGAGAGGCAGAACAAGTGAAGGACAGAGAGACAATGTGTCGGAGGTGTTAATCAGAGGCTGCAGGAAGGTGTGTGTGTGTGTGTGTGTGTGTTAACCTGTTTGACAGTATCTCAGGGCTACATCCGTAGCCATTAGTATTTTCCAGCACGAACACACACTGACAGGTCAGCTGCCGCTGCCCGCAGAGAGAGACTGTGCATGTGCGTGTGCATGTGTGACCTCTCCTTTCATCTGTTCATCTCACTTTCAGCTGAACTTTGATGGTACAATCCAAACAGCTCGTCACATGATTAACACACATGGACAGAAAACTTTAACATTTTCTTTCTCCTTCCTCCTTTTCTTTAAATTAATTCCTCTTTGTATGTTTTATTAATTTCAACGTGATTTTTCATCCAGTTTTGTCTCTTTGTTCATTTTTTCTTTGCTTTTATCAATCGGTAAACAAAGTTCCTCAGTAACATTTAAACTGAATGTTACATCCGTGCATGAGCATCAATAATGTCAGTATTCAGTATCAGAATGTTAAATGGTTGTCACTCGTTAGTAGATTAAAAAACAAAGATCAATCAGACTAGTTGAGCTGTGATATGATTCCTTTTACAGAACGGTTTCTTTGACACCAACCAGTCCAGTTTACAAGGTTCTTTAATATTTGCAAAAGATAAACACATATTTTCAGTTATAAGAACTTATTTTGATATAAATCTGAAATCAAACTGAAATGTCCTGCGAGGCAGAGTAACGTTTACTCTCTTTCTTTCCTCCATCACATAGTTTCCTTCCTCTTTCCTCGTCTCCTTTTCATTCGTTCTACTATATTTTTCATCTTTCCCTTTTCTTATTTTTTATTATTTGTTTTACAGAACTGAATCCACCTCCTTCCTGTCTCATGTCGGCTCTCTATTACCACAATCTCCTTCCTGTCTGTCCTCTTTCCTGTCAGCTTCATTCTGTCCTTCTCTTTCCTCTTTGCCCTTTTGTTTGTCTTCTGTCTCCTCTTACAGATTTTTAATCTCCTTTACTAACATTTACTTTCTTCCTTTGTCCCTCCACCAGGTCATCTAACCCATATTTCATTTTTCCTTTGCTGTGTGTGTGTTTATGTGCAAGTGTGAGCTACCTCCTGAGCTTTACTGCATCCGGAGGTAAACTCACACACACACAAACACATGCATGCACACCCCTAAATGCACACACTGGGAATAAGGCAGCTTGTTCTTATCAACTGTAACATCAGTCATCTGTCAGCACAACTTTTATCTGTACATCTCTGTCTGTCTGTCTCTCTGCCTGTCTGTCACCACGTCTCTGAGTCTTGTTTGTCCTCTTTTACTTTCCTCTCTGAAACACACACACACACGTATAAACACACACACACACTCATTCTGAAGCGGCTCGTCTCTTTCTGCTTATCGTTCCTCTCTGGTAGAGCTGCTGAATAAATCAACTACAGGGGAAAAAACTGATGAAGACAAGGAGATAGAGGCATGGAGGATGCAGAGAGGGGCATGATGGGATATGATATAACAAATATATGTGGTGCATATTTTTTATCTTCATGCAAGAAAACGGAGAAGCTGCAAAATGGGAAAAAGAAGGAAATGAAAAAAGATGCTTATATATGAAATGTGCACATTAGTTCAGAAGCTACACTTACAGGAAGAGGTGTTTCTGTTATCACCTGTTTCATATCCGAAACTCTTTATAATTTACTCCAAGTTTTATATAAAATCCTTTTACAGATTTTAAATGTTCTAAACTTTTATGAAGCAGCACGAACAACATCTTGTTTCTATAACTGATGCTTCTAAGAGTAAAAATATTTGTGCAGCTTTATTAGAACTGATGAAAAGATGTTCAGGTTCAGTGTAAAAACAATTTCCTGATGGTTTGAAAGTGCAGCAGAGTTCTTGAGTTTTTAGTTTTACAGAGGATGAAGAATGTTTTTTATCTGTTAAAAAAAGACTTAAATTAAACTTCCAGTTTCATCCAGCGGTGCTTTATTTATGTTTCCATGGCTGAAACTGAAAAAAGCATCAAAATGAAAACAGATAATACAAAAAAATTCAAGTTTTAACATTAAAACACAAAAATTTTAAAGAGAAAATGAACGAAATAATAAAAGAATTAATGTTTTTTCTTGTTTGTGAAACTTTTACACTCTGCTTTAGAATATTGTTTCCTCACTTAATCATTTTGCCTTCAAACTAAAGAAAAAATCAAATTGGGAGTTAATGAGGTGCTGATGGTATTATTTCACAGCTGGGTTCTCGTGTGCAGTGACTGATGCTTTGTGCAGACCTGTTAATACAACAAATTAAGAGTTCAAGCTGCTGTTCTTTCCTGCAGCAAACCTCCAGAGGAACTTCAGTACTTGGCTCAAGGACACTTTGGTGACTCAAAGACGCAAACTTCCTTTTTAATTCATCTGCTATGAAACAACCCCAAAACAATTTGTTTGACTTTATTTGTTGTTAAATGAGCTGCTAAAATAAAACAAACTCAAATCTCAAAAGGTTGAATCAGTTGTGTTTGATGTGACTATATTTTTCAGGTGGTTTTCTATGTGATCACTGAAGTTTCAAACAATCCAATATGGCAGTTTGTTTTGTATTTAAGTTCTTACTCATGCAGTAAGAGGAACCGAGGAGCCACAGCAGTTTGTCTGATCATTTATTAAAATCACGTGACTTTCATAAACATATTTTAAACATATGATAAAGGATGATAAAATAATCTCATATTGAGTTGGCATGATGTGAGAAAGGTGAGTTTTTTAAAGAAGCATGAAGGAGAGAGCCGACGGCTTCTGTTTGAAAATGTCACCAATCCATCAATCTGATAGGTAAAGGCCAGTCATCTCATTGTACTGTGTGTGTGTGTGTGTGTGTGTGTGTGTGTGTGTGTGTGTGTGTGTGTGTGTGTGTGTGTGTGTGTGTGTGTGTGTGTTGGCACTCTGACCTCCTGGGGACCCGTTTCCTGACTTTTACTATCTTTCTGGGGTCCGAGGGTTCTTGTGGCGACCGAAGCCTGGTCCCCATGGGGGGGACTCCCCTTTTTAGGGTTAGGGGTTAGGTTTATAGGTATGGTGTGAATAGAGTTTTAGTTAGTCTTAGGGTTAGTTATAGATCAGTAATGGTTAAGGTTAGGAAAAGGGTTTGGGTTAGGTATAAATCTAGTTACTAAAATCAATGGAAGTCAATGGACGGTCCCCATAAGGATACCAAAACACACTTGTGTGTGTGTGTGTGTGTGTGTGTGTGTGTGTGTGTGTGTGTGTGTGGTCTGTCTGTGTGGGTGTGTGTGGGTTTGTATTTCTGACCTCCTGGGGACCCGTTTCCTGACTTTTACTATCTTTCTGGGGTCCGAGGGTTCTTGTGGGGACCGAAGCCTGGTCCCCATGGGGGGGAATCCACTTTTTAGGGTTAGGGGTTAGGTTTATAGGTATGGTGTGAATAGAGTTTTAGTTAGTCTTAGGGTTAGTTATAGATCAGTAATGGTTAAGGTTAGGAAAAGGGTTTGGGTTAGGTATAAATCTAGTTACTAAAATCAATGGAAGTCAATGGACGGTCCCCATAAGGATACCAAAACACACTTGTGTGTGTGTGTGTGTGTGTGTGTGTGTGTGTGTGTGTGTGTGTGTGTGTGTGTGTGTGTGTGTGTGTGTGTGTGTGTGTGTGTGTGTGTGTGTGTGTGTGTGTGTGTGTGTGGGTGTGTGTGGGTTTGTATTTCTGACCTCCTGGGGACCCGTTTCCTGACTTTTACTATCTTTCTGGGGTCCGAGGGTTCTTGTGGGGACCGAAGCCTGGTCCCCATGGGGGGGAATCCACTTTTTAGGGTTAGGGGTTAGGTTTATAGGTATGGTGTGAATAGAGTTTTAGTTAGTCTTAGGGTTAGTTATAGATCAGTAATGGTTAAGGTTAGGAAAAGGGTTTGGGTTAGGTATAAATCTAGTTACTAAAATCAATGGAAGTCAATGGACGGTCCCCATAAGGATACCAAAACACACTTGTGTGTGTGTGTGTGTGTGTGTGTGTGTGTGTGTGTGTGTGTGTGTGGTTGCTCTTTGAGGAGAAAAGGCTGCTGACCCAGCGACTGCATTACACACACATACAAACACACACCACACATAGAGTAACTCAATGATCACAGCAGATCTGTTGTAAATAAATTATAAATGATCCTCAAGACGCTCATTAAAATACACCAAATACCAGTGTGTGTGTGTGTGTGTGTGTGTGTGTGTGTGTGTGTGTGTGTGTGTGTAGCATTAAATTAAATAATTCAGCCTAAATGTAAAAACAGTCTTGAATAAATCTGTTTCTTCTCTGTATTTTCTGGATTTCAGTTCATTTTTTTAGAATCAGGTTTATTTGATCCAGTATGTTGCACATACAATCAGTGTGGTTCTGGTTCACTTTCTACTTGTACTTGCAGACAAACATATAAAGAAACATAAACAGAGTTCAACATCATGTGTTCTATTTAGTTTCACTTTGTCTCAGTTGGTCACTTTCTAACCAGATTTAATATGTTGCATCATTCAGCTCACTGCCTGCTTATTACTGGATCAATACATTTATTATTTATTTTGCTGTCCTTTGGCAGGTGCACCACTCTTCACTATGACTCTGATCTTCCTCCAACATCCATCATCATCACCTTCCACAATGAAGCCAGATCCACGTTACTTCGCACCATCAAAAGGTAAAAACAAAATATCAGGAAAGACCGATTTCTTACAGATCAGCAAATATTTCAAATGATATAAATTAGAATGAGTTTAGTGGAGTTAGTGATGAAGCAGCAGAGCTACATGAACACACACACGTGTTTTTAAAACATGAACCTGACCCGAATCTCTGAACTATTGTTCTGTCTTTTATTTTGATGGTATCAGCAGGTTACCAACCAACATTCAGCAAAACACACACACACATGCTGAGACACACATTTCTGCGTTGGCTGTAGTTCAGCTCATTATGCCAGTCCGTCAGCAGGGACTGGCTACGTCTCCTTACTATCACAGAGGACATTGTGTGTTTTCTGTGTGTGTGTGTGTGTGTGTGTGTCGTCCCCTTCAGCTCTTCTCAAAGCTCTGCAGTTTTCAACCAATTAAAAGACAATCTGTCTCTCTGGGCCTCTGTGCTCCCTTTGGCTCTGTCTGTCTCTCTGTGTGAGTGTGTGTGCATGTGTAGGTGTTTGTGTGGACACGCATGTGCGAGTGTCACCAGTGACTTGAAGCTGGAAGTAGTTTAGCTGCAGTTTATTTTTATTTTGTGAATTTGGAACATTTTCTCTCACCAGGGTGCGCTCCATCCTCCGAGGCTTCTGCTTGACATTGAAATGTTTGAAGATGAGCAGAAATTCTGTCTTAAAAGCTTTAATTTGAGCAATATTTTCAATTTGTCTTTTATCTTAAATGCCAGTTTTTTGTACCTAAAATTCTAATTAAATTGAAGAAGAAGACCATTTCTAACAGTCACGTTAGATAAACATAAAACAATTGTTTATTTAAAATAATTTGTAAATTATTTGTATATGTATCCAGCTAAACTTGTTCTTTATTTTCTATCCAAATTATCTCATTAGAAATAATGTTTTTAGATTAATTTAGTCATTCACGTGCAGCAGGTCCCTTTATCAGGCACTATAGAGGCGGAGTTACACCTGGACAGGTTACCGGGACCAATAATGTTAGTAATTAAATAACTGCCAATGAAAACATACAGTGTAAGGAATGTTTGTGACTTACAGGAGTTCTTATTTATATTCCTCAAAATATAAATTATATCCAGACCAGTACTTATTTTCCTAAATCAGAGTTGACTGAGATTTATTCAAATAAATAACTTCATCTGTTCATTTCTTATCAAGAAATTGAGATTTTTCTAATAAATTCCAAAAGCATTGACCACTTAAAGATGTCTTTTTTACTTTAATAATGAAAAATACCTGTCCTTCAGGATGAAGTGAAACCTTGTTAAATATAGAAAGATTGGTTGTGGACTTAACGACCATCTGTCCTCAGCGATATTTGAGTTGTAGCATTTTATTCCTGGTTGTAAACAACACAAGGTGACTTTATTATCACTTTTTGTGCTGCCATGTTTTTATTATTTAAACTGGAGGAGCAGGAGATTCAGATAAAGTGGCCACTTTGATAGAAACACTTCAGTTGCCATCTTTGTTGAGATGGTGAAGGGGTTTGCTGAAGCTGAGAGAGACACGAGTGATCACTTCACTCTGATGGTTTATGGATAAATCAGCAGCTGATGAGAAAAAAACACTGAAAGAGGAAAAAGTGTCATTGTTTCCTTGTGAGTCTGTTTTACGACATGATTCCACAGACAGGTTAGTGATCAACATTAAGGAGCTGTTTACTTGCTTCAGAACATTTAATAGTTCTTCACGTGGTTTTACATATTTTGGCACATTAACCACAAATTGAGTGTAATTTATATCACTGCTTCCTCAAATTAAACTATAATCCCTCGTGTTGCCAGATACTTCAGTTCATATTCCACTTGTAGAATCATTAAAATTTGAGATTAACTTCAAAGTAGTACTAAATAACTTTTCAGCAGTCATGTCTCAGACAGCCATTGCTGGAACAGGTGTTCTGCAGAAATATGCTACCTGTTGAGATGTGCTACACACATGCCGTTCTACAGTCTGGACTTCAATAAACAGATTTATTGTTTATTTTTGTTTCTATATTTTTCCATAAATACATTTTATCTATCAAATAAATTCTCCAAGGACAGAAACACTAAATATGATGGTATTTTTAATTTCTTTACATTATCAGAGCAACAAGCAAATGTTTGGACACACCCAGAGGAGAAGGACCCAACAATGGCCGATAAGGACCCAGAGGGCTTTTATATAGAAAATATTGGGGAAGGATCATAAAAATATGTTTAAATAATTAACAGGAAACACTCACCATAAACAAGAATACTGTATAAACTTCTAATAACATCTCATTATGAAATAAGTTGTTAATTCGTATTATTGAGGCATTTTTCATCAGGGCAGCATAAATCACCAGAACACCACTTCCTGCTGAGACCTGAATTACTGAAGTTATTTAGTCTATTATAAAACCATCAGAGACGTCCAGAGTGTCTAATATAAAGATGAACATGTTTTTCGGTGAGAATTTCCAAGTTTCAAAGCTGTAGTTTAAAGTTATTTTGTACTACTTTAACATTGTGTCAAAAACAAAATGCAACACAACAGTTGGAGTGAGAGTTTCCACCAAATGAACCACCTCTGAAACATTTATGTGCCATTACAGGAAGTAACTTTCATCTTTCATCATGTGTATTTTGGAGGGAAAATTGTTCACTGATTCACCTTCTACACGCTACAGATCAAAAACTTTGTTTTTCAAAAGTTTTTAGTTTGAAAATACAAAATAATAAGATTAAATTACAACCTAATTCCAAATGTCTGTAGTCAAGCTGACAAAAGAAATAATGGAATAGATAACAGATGAGTTTTCTCTCTTCAGATGAAAAAGTCTCAGAACACCTATAATTATATTTAAAAGGGGTAATTTTGAAGTTTTGTGCACTTTCAGGCTCAGTTTGCTGAACTTAAATGGGTTTGATTTCTGAAACAATGATGGGCACTCTGAAATCTTTTCATCTCCTGATCAAAGTGTTGCTTTCTGAAGGAGAAGCAGCTCTTGTCGATATTTAATCAAGCTCCGATCCAAAAATTGATCTCATCTTTTCTGCCTCTGCTAAGAAAAAGATAAGCAGCCTGTGTGATGGTCAGAGTGAGAGCAGAAGCAGTACAGTCACTTTTAATTGGTTCAGTTTGTGTTTTCCAAACAACATGAACAATATTTACTGGGTGAAAAATCGAAAACACAAACCTTCCAACTGCACTTCCTCAGATTTATCACATTTAATATTCTAGAATTTAATGATAAACAAAGAAGTTTAATCCCAGTGAAGAGATTTCCATATGAAACACGGTGAGATAGAGGGAGAGAGAAAAGGATCCAGTCTAATGCTTTTCTCTCTGATTATCTTGTTTTGAACTCATTTTTCACGCCAAGTCGCTGCAGACATGCACCAACACTGAATGTTAAGTGACTGCTGAAAAGGTTTAATTAAACATCTGAATATGATGTTTGTTTAGATATCCAGACAGCACTTACTGTTTGTTTTGTGTACATGTATTCAGAATGTGATTATTTAGTGAGGGAACTCAAAGCACAATGGTGCATTTAACACACACACACACACACACACACACACACACATACGGTCCTTTGCTCTTGCTGACTTCAAGCTTTTCTCGTTTCTTTTTATTTTAAGAGCACGTCTTTATCACATATTGTCTGACACATTGGGACATTTTGGATTTTAGTGTCTTGCCAAAGGACACGCAGACATGTGGACAACCTGTTCTACCACCTGAGCTGCATTAACCTCCAAATAAAAGGAGGTTAATGGCTAAAGAGAAGAGAGTTGTGGTGAATGACATGTCCTAGAAATCTACTGAAGTGTTGCTTCTCTCTAGTTTAAGGGTAAAGTTTGAGTCTTACCCCTCCTTTCCACCGGACGCGTCAGCAGCGTGTTACTGCAGCAGCACGTCATACGCAGCTGATAGATACCGCTGTAGTCAATAGAACCCTTTCCACCGCATCCGTCAGCAGCACGAGTCGAACGCGTCTCAGGAGCGACATCTCGCGGCACAAACGGTTCTATTTTTTACGCGCTATGCGTCTGAAACGCGTCACAAGTTTGACATTTTGGAAAGAGGAGGACGTCTGGCTTGAAGATCGAGGTTGAAAAACTGTTGAAAACAGTTTCTCACAACCTTGTTTGATTGAGGTTTGGTGAAGCAGAGACAACTGCTAAACAATGGCACTCCACTACTGGGTTTTTAGACCCCGCTGTAAACTTTTCCAAAACCGAAATACGCTCCGAGGGAGCCCTCTGGATCTTTAAATGTTCTTCATATTTACATAAAACGGACAGAACATAAAATACAAACTTTTTGGAGCCATGTTGTAGTTTTTTTCTGCTTGTTGTTGTGTATACTGACGAAGTCTCAATATGATCCGCAATAGCTCCGAACATCCGATAACAAAGGAAGCCCCGCCTTCGCGCTCTTTTTCGGTCAGGCTTTACGAGCTTTAACGCCTATGCGCTCTGACTGGCAGGCGTTATGAGCTTCAACTTCAAACGTCAAATTTGGAGCGTTATCAGCGTTGCTTGACGTTGACAAAGTGGCCAGTGTGAATGCACCATTAAGCATCATTCGTCTCTGATTCTTTAAACCCTGGAGTTCAAGAGATAAAATAATGATCCAAACTTTGTTTAAACTGGTTAATTCTAACCGTATAACTCCCTGTTATTTGTTGTGTTTGAAGATGAGAAGTTCTGGACCCCCTTGCTTAGAGCAGAGTTAGAAGCTCAGTCCCTGCAGCAGATCCAAAAATCTGTTCCTTTTTCTTTTCAATCTTTGTAACTGAAATAAGATTTAGAAATGCTCAGAACACAAAGTTAGTCATTTAATTACTCATTTGGTCCATCAGACAGTTTCCAGTCCAGTCAAGCAGCCATCCTGCTCCACTCAGCAGCCTACTTTCATCGGGGTGTAGAAAGGCCACATCCAGATCAGCACCAGCTCAGCACTTTCTGATTCATTGGAGCTAAAAACGCACAGTAAAGAGTTCAGATCACTTCCTCTACAGCTGATCACTCAGGATTTATTACAACACAGAGATGGTGATTTATAGTCTTTGCTAAAGGTCTCTGTGTGACTCTGTCCACTTTTCATCTAATTATACACATTAACTTTACATTAACTCTTTATTAGACACATGACTTAGATGTATTTATTACAGCAGGATCATAAGTTTCTCATGAACAACAGTGTTTACTTTGAATCTAAAAGCATTTAGAACTTTAATTAAAAGGAATCTATTCATATTCTAGTTAGGTTTTATTCATGGCTTGTATGCAGCGTAGATGAACATGTGTACAGCATCTGTTAAACAAACAGTCATGAAGAAGAATCAGTGGAAAACAATGTGGATCTTTACAGATTAGAAGGGACAAGACTTTATTTAATGTGGACAAACTGGTTCTTTAAATTCAGACACAAACTGATTGAATTTAGATAGACAATACTGTAGATCAGTCATGATGAGAAAGTATTTATGTTGATATTTAACATAATGCATCACTGAGAGTTTGACAGAAGGAGATTTATTGAGTGGCTGAATCAGGATTTATTTCCAGGAGCGGTTCCTATCTGCAGGGAAAAGCTTTCCATCAGAGCAGCAATCCAGACAAAAGGCTAAAGTTCACCAATTAACTAGCTGCTTTTTAATATATCCTATTGAGCAGGAAATCCCTTCTTTACTGTCAGGTCTTGATATAGAAATACGTTAGAGAAAGACAGCAGAATGGGGATAAATGGAAGAGGCTGTAGATGCAGAGGTGAAGAGAAAAAGTGATGAATTACTCCAGTAAGGTAGAAGCTGGTAGAACTGGCTGTCAGCAGCCCAACCAGGCAGAGAGAGAAGAAGATGGAGGAAACCGAGCTGAAAAAGAAGAAAGGAGGAACAATAAATACGAAAGCAGCATAAAAAGAAGAAACAAATCCCAAAAATCTAGTTTCAACAATAAAATAAATAAATAACGCAGCTGATTTGTAAACACAGAGATTCCTTTAACAAGGTAACGTGTTTTTTTTCTTGTAACTAACTGAGCAGAAGAATTCTGTCTCACTCTTCAGGTGTAAAACCCAGAAGTCCTCCTGAGCAGCAGCAGAGAGGCAAAACAATCTGAAACCTGTAATCGAGGTTTTGTAGTTGTCACATTCAGAAAAAAAGACATTTACTGCCTCCGTGGAGTCCAAGTTTTCAGTGCAGTAAGGTAGAATATATAGCTTCAACACTGGAACATGAAGATACTGAAAATTACACAGTAAACTGACTGTATGGTGCGTTGAAGGTTGTATGAGTCATTTCACTGCACATGAGAAAGTGTGAAGTCTAAACAAACAAATAACTAAAAGTCTTAACTCATCTTTCATTTCTTATTTTACTTCAGAGGGATCGAACCTTCATGTAAACATTTATATTTCATCAATAGTTTTTTTATTTATTTTCCCCACCTTTTCCTCATTTTCTGTCCCATACCGGATTTTATTTACTATTTATTTCTTTTTATTATTATTTATTTATTTAGATTTAAGTAGGATTGATGTATTAATTGGATATAAAAGGCTCCTAAATTTAAGGGATGAATCAGTGTTGTGGTTCATAGATAATAACTCAGTTTAAATTCTTAAGGCAGCCGGATACAAAGACAAAATTTGTTCTTTCTTCTTTAAATGAAAAATATAAAAAAAATATATCAAATATAACAGTTTAACAGACATGAAAACAGGTAATAGCCCCATTCCCAAATAGTTGTGAAATTAAAGACAAAGGAAGATGCTTTGGAATTAAAAATTCAGAGAATGTTTAATGCACTTTTTCCTATTTATTTTTAAACATTATATTGTTTTTGTTCTGTAGATATATGTATGTATATAAAACTGGACACTTCTTCATTTGTACTCGACTTGTCCATCCTTCTAATTTCTCCTGTATTTTTTGGTTTGTTTTTCCTTGAAGTAACAGATATTTTGATAGCTGCTTTTATCGCCTTCATCCAAAATGCTTCACTTCACTCTGAGTACACGTGTGTCGAGCCGAAGTGGCTCCGGTGGGATTTGATCCTGTCACCTCAGCAGATAACAGCAGCACCCATTTAGTGTCAGCAGCACTCTCACTGCCACAGAGTGGGGTTAAATTCCCACCAGGGCCACACATGCATCTCTAAAAATGTTTCCTCTCAAGCCACTTTGGACGAAAGCTCTCGCCAAACTGCAGCTGTAGGTAATGAAAATTTTTCATAAAATGTTTCCCCACCCTCTAAAATTGATATATAGAATGTTGGAAATGAGCGGCGCAGATATAGAGCTGCCATTCTGTGACAGCCACATGCGGTATTGTCAGTAGTGATAATATTTTCTGTGAGCTGCAGATAGCTTCTCCCTCAGCGCTGCTAGAGGAGGTTAAGCCTCATAGTTCGTGGCCTGTGAACCAGAAAAAGGAACTCAGTGTATGTTTAAATCAGAAGGGAGGGAACAGGAGATACAAGAAACCAAAAGAAAAGAGATTAGTGACGTTTATTTATTTATATCGACTGGAGATGTAGAAGGATAAAAGCTTGAATTAAAAATGATTCTAAATTAAAATGATTCAGAAGTAAAAACTCACCAGTTTAATACTGTTCTAAACATTTGGTTAAAAGTAACGCGCTTGTTTGACAAGTTCATTTAGGCCACGCCCCCATCACATGACCAGGCTTTTCATACTGGGCTCATCATTTCTGGCTTCGATCACGTGACCTTTGTTGCTCATGTAGGTGAATTGACCTGCAAATATTGAAGCAGCGGCCACATTAAAAGGAATGATCTTAAAGTCGTCTGAGTTCAAACATTTATTATAAAGAACTTATTTTATTATAAAAAACAAAGATTTTTCTGTCTCTGAATTCTCTTCAGTTACATTTTTTAAAGAGACTTAATATTTATATTTAACATAAATAAAGCTGAAGTTAGATTTCAAGGCATGAGACTCATTGAAGTAAAATATGTATGTTTTGATTTATGTTATTATAAAGTGGGAGTTTTTACTGATGTGTTTAATACTATAAAGCCTTTGTGACACAATGTGATAAGAACCAGTTAGTTGAACTACTTCATATGTTGTTTTTTTCTGGTTTAGTGCCGTAAACCCACATCACAGGTTCAGATTCTTGTTCTGGTTTTATAAATTCTCCAAGAAAACGAGGTCAGGAAAAGATGAGCAGATTAACTGCATGTCTCATTCTTTTGACCCCAAATTTTCATCTCTTTAATGAGGTCTAGTTGATAATTTGGGATCTAAAAGGGGCCTTAGAACAGGTAACAAAAGATCAAACATCTTTCCTCTTTTCCACATAGAAAACAAGGTGGTTGGATAGAAGTAAAACTAGACTGCTCCATCCTTATGTCTTTTTTTCAACCTTGCATCCATCTTTCTCTCTTATTTATTTTCTTGCCCCTCACCTTTCCACATATTTTCTCTCTTCTCGTCTCTTCTGTCTCATTCATCAATCTGTTCATCCATCTCTCCTGATTGGCTCTCAGCTCCACAGAGAGACAGACTAACAATCAGGCTTATTTGTCTCCGTTACCAGCCTGCCATCTCCCACTCTCCCTCTCTGCCTCTGCTTTTATTATCCGTCCTTCTTTAATCTCATCCCACCTCTCCTGCCCCCTCCTTCCAACCATCCATCCATCACTTTCCTCCTGATGGGGTCCAGGGTCTCCATGTCATTCCCCCCTGTTAGCTTCCACCTATTTACATTCCTGTCCACCTCCTTGCTGTGTTCAGTCTCAATCACCAAACCCTGTTCGCCGTTTCATTTCCTCACAGTCGGTGGATTCTATCTGGATTTCTTTCAGCTTTAGCTGGACGTTTATATTCATGTTTCATTATCTTCATCATCATCTTCATCTCAGTCGCCACATCAAGTCAACCGTCTCCATGTTTCATTATGTTCGAATTCTGTTTTTTATTTCCGTTTTAAATCAAAATAACAATGTTTCATAGTTTAACTTCCTGTTTTATTTTGTAAAGCTTACCTTCCTTGTGCATTAAATTAAATGTTTTTTTGGTCTCAGTTACAGATACCAAAGAAGACTTTCTAGCTTTTTCCCAGATAAACTTAGATTTTTGTTTTATTTATATATTTCAGACGTGTGATTCTTTAATATATTTGGGTTTTTTGTCATCTATCCAGTCTTTTGGGATTATTATCAGTGAAACTACTTTAACAGTTTCCTTGTTTCATATCAATTTAAACTCTTATATCGTTTCCTTTATTCCCCCTCATTTTCAAGTTTTTGTTTTGTTACAGTTTCTTGTCTCCTTATTTAAAACCTCCTTTTTCTTTCTTTCATAACATCTCGTCTCTACATCTTTAAGAATTCTTTTTTATTCTTGTTCAGCATAAATTATGTTTCCCTTTTTTTCTTTTCTTCTACATTTATCCCATCTGTACTAATCCGATTCTTTTCTCTTTCTCCTGTAATTTATTTCATATTCTTTCTTCATCTATTTCATATTTTATGTTACATTTTATACAATGTTTCTCGTTATTTTCTTTTATCTTTGCAGTTTTCTCTCGTCTACTTTCTGAGCACCCTCCTTCTGTCTGTTCTTCTTAAACCCTTTCACACCTCTTGTTCCATCTTTTCCTTTATTACATCCTCCTGTCATCTCTTTACCTGCTCTCTTTTATTATTTTTTCTTTTTCACACATTATTCTAATAATTTCTTTATCCCCCATATTTTATTCTCCCCTCGCCGTCGTTTTCTCCAGTGATTCTTTCTTCTCTGCGCTCCCCTTCATCCTCCTCTTCCTCGGTCATATCCAGAGGGGATAATGAACAAAGGTTATTGAACAGTAGAAATAATGAAATAAAATAGAGCCGAAACCCACCCAGAACAAAACACATTTTCTCATTTTCCTCCTGTAAAAGTTATGAATTTTTTATGTTTCAATCTCCTGCTTTAATGAAATAGTTTTAGATGCTACACATCATACATTTTAATAACAGGAATTTGGGCTGACATTTTCAATATGTTGCTTCATATGCTGTGTTATGCATGTATAATGGCTTCATGAGCACCTGTGTGTGTTTGTGTGAGTGCTGGTTGGTGTATACTCATAAGCTTTTTTAAAGAGGTCATTTCATACAAGTTTCAGGACTTTGTGGTTATTTCTTAAGTATTAACCAGTAATATGAAACATTTTATATCTAAAAAACGTCAGGAAACACTGATTAACAGACCTTTCAATCTGTCTGCATTAAAATTCGGGTGGTTCCGGCTCCTTACATCAGGCTTCGAGCAGCAGCTCGTTCATATTCATTATTTGAATTTGCTGGACTCTGATTGGCTGACAAACTAGCCTATCAGAGCAAGGTATACTGTTTCCTGTTCCGCTGCGCGTGGCAACATCACACGTTCTCTCTTCCTGTTTGCTACGTCTTATGCTAACAGCTTTTAGCTAGCAGCATGCTAGGCGTGGTTTCAACTGCAGGAGCTGATGAATACTAACGAACAAAGGAGTTGTGATGAAACAGATACAGACTGTTCGAACTCAGGAGAACTCGGGTTTTATCTCCATCTGCGTAGTTTGAGAGATTAAAACTGAAAGAGAAGTTGTTGATCTGTTTTCACCCACTATGAAGGTAAGAACACCTGTGGAGCTAAAATATTCAACAGAAACCTCAGAAAAACTGTTTTTAATGGAAGGGACTCTTTAATTTGTATGTTTATTGTTCAGGATGTATATTTGCATGTGAGAATAAAATAAAAACCCATTCGTTTTTTTTCTCTGCAGTGTTTTAAACAGAACTCCAGTTCATCTAATCTATGAGATCATTCTGGTGGATGACTTCAGTAACAACGGTGAGACGCAGCTGCACACACACACACACACACACACACACACACACACACACACACACACACACACACAGCAAGTCTCTTCCAGGTCAGAGATAACAGAGATGAGACCTACATAACAGCTCAGAGAGAGAAATGTGTCCACAGCAGCCGAGTTCATAGTTTCAGGATTAAAATGTTGATACAGAAATAAAATACATCAGTTACGGGTCAGAGAGATGATTTAAAAGTGTTTTTATTGTGTTATCTTATACAGAGTTCAGTTTCTCTTAACAAAGAATCCAAATCCAGATGAATACCAGGTAGACCAGAAACACATCCTGCGTGTGGCAAAAAGAGTTTATCTGCTGCGTTGGAGTAAATTTTAACCAACACTGGTTGGTGCTACAGCAGTAATGAAAAAAATAAAAAAAAACAATAAGTATTTTCATCTTAATTACACTGTTTATACAGAACTGAATAAATATAATATAAAAACATGGAAAACACTTTTATGATAAAATGTTTTTCTCTAAAATGAACAATAAATACATTAAATATCAGTTTCATTACTTGTTCATTAGGATTTTTATTTGCAATGGACAAATTAAACAGAATGAGAATTAAAAACACAAAGATAACATCAAACAGCTTCTCTCAGAAGGCAAATCATGAACTGCACATATTCTACAAACACACACATACACAGAATGCCTCTCAGCAGCTGCTGGCTCATTTCTATCAGCTGATGATTTCTCACTGTCATTTCTCACATTTCCCATCTCCTCAGTCACCAACCTGACAGCCAGTCAGGATGGATGGAGCTACGAGCGCAGCTCCAGAAGTGAGAAGTGGAGTGATGGAGGTTAAATAGTACCACATTTACACTGTGAAGAAATTATCAAGACAGATGAGGCAACAGAATGAATGCAATCAGCTCTGGAGACGGATGTGAAACAACAGCTAAAGAGAGATCATGAGCAGCAGCATGAACTCTGATTTCGTTCCATTCAGTTTATTTATACATCTAAGTCACCTGAAGGCACAAAAAGCAGCGATTCCAGTTTATATATAAAAACCTCTGAGTTCTTATAATGTGCCACTGTAGTGAGTCGAGGTTTTGATTCTTTTTACTGATTCACTTTAGAACATTGGAACAAACTGATTTATTTTAAACATCAGTAAGATGTCAGTTAACCAAATTCCTGTCAGAGCTGTTTCAAGTTATTCCGCTATTCCACCGACAGAACACGGTGCGGCTCGGTTCACTTTAGCCCCCTGCGGACCCTTTTCCACCGCCTTTCTCGGGTCTTAACCGCGTCATTCTGCGCCAACCTGGCCTCTTTTTTCAGACCACCTCCTCAGTGGTCCGAAGTGGCCCAAAGCGGGCCCACACGCCCACCTGTCTACTGTTTGGTCCAGTAAACTTCTACCAGTGACACGACTACCTACATAGTGGTAGCCCTTGATTGGCCCGGCTGTGTGTGGTGTTCACGTGGTGTGATATAGAAGCGCTTCCGCAAAAGGCTTTAAAAAAAACTCCCAGCAACCATACAAATATTTTATTTTAAAATACAATTGACTTTGGACAATGGCGACTTCCTCCACAAGAACCAAAAATCAAACCAACCAAAATGAACCACAGACAGAGTGCAAAGTACAAAAACACACGTATATCCGCCATTGTTGTTGTTTTTTCGCCTGTGACGTCGCAGACAAAGACTTTTGCGCGCCACTTTTCATAGCCAGATGGGCACGCCACTTACGCTTTATGTTTCTACCGCCTCAAGCGAGTTGATCCGCGCTATACTGTACCGCTCTCAAGCGCGCCGTGCGATTTGTCGGTGGAAAAGGGGCATTATTGAATCTGTTAACTTTCCTCTCAGTAAAAACACAAACACTTGTTTTAATCTGTCAACCAGGAAATGGTACTGCAAACTTAAATGTCTGTTTTACATCAGTTAAATATCGTTTGACATTCCAACATCTCAGTCCAGCTGCTACAAAAAGCAAAACGTAACAATTAAAAAATCAGTAAGAATCAGCAGGATAGCTGCAAAACTCCTAGATCTTCCTACATCCAGTCTCAACAAGGTAACACACACTGGAATCTAAAGGATTTCACTCCCTCACTAATTCAACATCTTGTCCAACTGTCTTCTGTGGACAGGTACAGGACTATGAGGTGCAGGAGGTCCCACTTTGGTAAAGCCTGGTCCCTTCAGTCATTAGACCAGAGTCAGGCTGGGATGATGGTGAATGTTAGTTTATGTTAAAGATCCACTCTGATCATCCTTTGAACTCTGGTGGTCTTTAAATTATGATGGTGGCGTTTTAAACCAAAAATCACAAAAGCTGTGTTGTTTTCTAGCAAGTAGTTTCTGCATAGCGGCAGTGGCTCATTGGCAATTTACCGCTGTGGGCGGAGCTGTTGGCGAGGAGGATCCCCCGCCCTCCTTCTGTGGAGAGATTTCTGTTTATGCTAGCTCTACCGCTAGCTTACAGCTAACGGATCAGGAGCTTGTGGCCCACCTAGTGGATTTTCTATGTCACAAACACACTCTTTTTTTTTAGACCCATTTAGCTTCTGCGACTGATTCACATCAATTTGAATGCAAAAATACTCAGAAATGCAATTTTGAGCTTAATTTTCTTAAGATATGTCCTCTAGCATTAGAAAAATGCCACAAGAACATATTAACAACACGAAAAACACGAGTTTTTAAACAACTGCTCCAGTGTTAGATAACTGAGATGGTTGTGTTCTTGTTTGTTTTTGTCAAACAAGCACGTTACTGTGATAAAATGAACAATAAAGTCAAAGTCTAACATCCAAATATGAACCATTTGTTCTAAAATAGGGATGCACCGATACTGGTGTCGGGTATCGGCCCCAATACCCTCTAATGTACTCATATCGGTATCAGTTAACCGATACCATGAACCAATACTTAAAATGTGGAAACTGCAATAATTTCACAGAAAATGTTAATTTTAAAATTTTAGTATTTTGGTCATTTTTTATTAATATTTCACTTTTTATCTCATTCCCCATCATTTGTTGTAACAAGCAGAGAAGAAAATAAACCCTGCCTTTTATTTCACTGCATTTTTTGTGTGATAGAAGTATCGGCATTGGTACTCTGATCCAAGTATCAGTATCTTATCGGTGGTATTTTTGCATCTCTACTCTGAAATATACTTCATGTTTTATTTCCCAGATTAGTAAAATCACTGGTTGTGTTTACAGGAGAAGAAAAATCTACACTATATTTAAAACATTTTAACTTTAATAAGCTTAACTTCTGTTATTGTTGAAAAAAAATCACAAAACTGTTAAATCCAGTTGATACTGTAAGTACAGGCATTATTCATAAATATGACTATATTCCTAACTGTATTATGTCTCTATGATCCATGTTTTATTTGACTGCTTGTATTAAGAATTTATTTTTTCTTCTTTAAATGATTTGTTTCCAGGGGATTCTGCTTTCATTTTCATTCTGACACTTTTCACTGGACTGTTTTCTAAATATGTGTTCCAGCAGGCGTTTAGATTTAAAGCATAATATTAACACAAGTCTAGAATCCAGCAGGGTGCTCGCAGTCGCTGAGCAGC
>SSNP01000161.1:148517-200201 GCA_006937955.1 Pachypanchax playfairii
CACACACACACACACACACACACACACACACACACACACACACACACAGCAAGTCTCTTCCAGGTCAGAGATAACAGAGATGAGACCTACATAACAGCTCAGAGAGAGAAATGTGTCCACAGCAGCCGAGTTCATAGTTTCAGGATTAAAATGTTGATACAGAAATAAAATACATCAGTTACGGGTCAGAGAGATGATTTAAAAGTGTTTTTATTGTGTTATCTTATACAGAGTTCAGTTTCTCTTAACAAAGAATCCAAATCCAGATGAATACCAGGTAGACCAGAAACACATCCTGCGTGTGGCAAAAAGAGTTTATCTGCTGCGTTGGAGTAAATTTTAACCAACACTGGTTGGTGCTACAGCAGTAATGAAAAAAATAAAAAAAAACAATAAGTATTTTCATCTTAATTACACTGTTTATACAGAACTGAATAAATATAATATAAAAACATGGAAAACACTTTTATGATAAAATGTTTTTCTCTAAAATGAACAATAAATACATTAAATATCAGTTTCATTACTTGTTCATTAGGATTTTTATTTGCAATGGACAAATTAAACAGAATGAGAATTAAAAACACAAAGATAACATCAAACAGCTTCTCTCAGAAGGCAAATCATGAACTGCACATATTCTACAAACACACACATACACAGAATGCCTCTCAGCAGCTGCTGGCTCATTTCTATCAGCTGATGATTTCTCACTGTCATTTCTCACATTTCCCATCTCCTCAGTCACCAACCTGACAGCCAGTCAGGATGGATGGAGCTACGAGCGCAGCTCCAGAAGTGAGAAGTGGAGTGATGGAGGTTAAATAGTACCACATTTACACTGTGAAGAAATTATCAAGACAGATGAGGCAACAGAATGAATGCAATCAGCTCTGGAGACGGATGTGAAACAACAGCTAAAGAGAGATCATGAGCAGCAGCATGAACTCTGATTTCGTTCCATTCAGTTTATTTATACATCTAAGTCACCTGAAGGCACAAAAAGCAGCGATTCCAGTTTATATATAAAAACCTCTGAGTTCTTATAATGTGCCACTGTAGTGAGTCGAGGTTTTGATTCTTTTTACTGATTCACTTTAGAACATTGGAACAAACTGATTTATTTTAAACATCAGTAAGATGTCAGTTAACCAAATTCCTGTCAGAGCTGTTTCAAGTTATTCCGCTATTCCACCGACAGAACACGGTGCGGCTCGGTTCACTTTAGCCCCCTGCGGACCCTTTTCCACCGCCTTTCTCGGGTCTTAACCGCGTCATTCTGCGCCAACCTGGCCTCTTTTTTCAGACCACCTCCTCAGTGGTCCGAAGTGGCCCAAAGCGGGCCCACACGCCCACCTGTCTACTGTTTGGTCCAGTAAACTTCTACCAGTGACACGACTACCTACATAGTGGTAGCCCTTGATTGGCCCGGCTGTGTGTGGTGTTCACGTGGTGTGATATAGAAGCGCTTCCGCAAAAGGCTTTAAAAAAAACTCCCAGCAACCATACAAATATTTTATTTTAAAATACAATTGACTTTGGACAATGGCGACTTCCTCCACAAGAACCAAAAATCAAACCAACCAAAATGAACCACAGACAGAGTGCAAAGTACAAAAACACACGTATATCCGCCATTGTTGTTGTTTTTTCGCCTGTGACGTCGCAGACAAAGACTTTTGCGCGCCACTTTTCATAGCCAGATGGGCACGCCACTTACGCTTTATGTTTCTACCGCCTCAAGCGAGTTGATCCGCGCTATACTGTACCGCTCTCAAGCGCGCCGTGCGATTTGTCGGTGGAAAAGGGGCATTATTGAATCTGTTAACTTTCCTCTCAGTAAAAACACAAACACTTGTTTTAATCTGTCAACCAGGAAATGGTACTGCAAACTTAAATGTCTGTTTTACATCAGTTAAATATCGTTTGACATTCCAACATCTCAGTCCAGCTGCTACAAAAAGCAAAACGTAACAATTAAAAAATCAGTAAGAATCAGCAGGATAGCTGCAAAACTCCTAGATCTTCCTACATCCAGTCTCAACAAGGTAACACACACTGGAATCTAAAGGATTTCACTCCCTCACTAATTCAACATCTTGTCCAACTGTCTTCTGTGGACAGGTACAGGACTATGAGGTGCAGGAGGTCCCACTTTGGTAAAGCCTGGTCCCTTCAGTCATTAGACCAGAGTCAGGCTGGGATGATGGTGAATGTTAGTTTATGTTAAAGATCCACTCTGATCATCCTTTGAACTCTGGTGGTCTTTAAATTATGATGGTGGCGTTTTAAACCAAAAATCACAAAAGCTGTGTTGTTTTCTAGCAAGTAGTTTCTGCATAGCGGCAGTGGCTCATTGGCAATTTACCGCTGTGGGCGGAGCTGTTGGCGAGGAGGATCCCCCGCCCTCCTTCTGTGGAGAGATTTCTGTTTATGCTAGCTCTACCGCTAGCTTACAGCTAACGGATCAGGAGCTTGTGGCCCACCTAGTGGATTTTCTATGTCACAAACACACTCTTTTTTTTTAGACCCATTTAGCTTCTGCGACTGATTCACATCAATTTGAATGCAAAAATACTCAGAAATGCAATTTTGAGCTTAATTTTCTTAAGATATGTCCTCTAGCATTAGAAAAATGCCACAAGAACATATTAACAACACGAAAAACACGAGTTTTTAAACAACTGCTCCAGTGTTAGATAACTGAGATGGTTGTGTTCTTGTTTGTTTTTGTCAAACAAGCACGTTACTGTGATAAAATGAACAATAAAGTCAAAGTCTAACATCCAAATATGAACCATTTGTTCTAAAATAGGGATGCACCGATACTGGTGTCGGGTATCGGCCCCAATACCCTCTAATGTACTCATATCGGTATCAGTTAACCGATACCATGAACCAATACTTAAAATGTGGAAACTGCAATAATTTCACAGAAAATGTTAATTTTAAAATTTTAGTATTTTGGTCATTTTTTATTAATATTTCACTTTTTATCTCATTCCCCATCATTTGTTGTAACAAGCAGAGAAGAAAATAAACCCTGCCTTTTATTTCACTGCATTTTTTGTGTGATAGAAGTATCGGCATTGGTACTCTGATCCAAGTATCAGTATCTTATCGGTGGTATTTTTGCATCTCTACTCTGAAATATACTTCATGTTTTATTTCCCAGATTAGTAAAATCACTGGTTGTGTTTACAGGAGAAGAAAAATCTACACTATATTTAAAACATTTTAACTTTAATAAGCTTAACTTCTGTTATTGTTGAAAAAAAATCACAAAACTGTTAAATCCAGTTGATACTGTAAGTACAGGCATTATTCATAAATATGACTATATTCCTAACTGTATTATGTCTCTATGATCCATGTTTTATTTGACTGCTTGTATTAAGAATTTATTTTTTCTTCTTTAAATGATTTGTTTCCAGGGGATTCTGCTTTCATTTTCATTCTGACACTTTTCACTGGACTGTTTTCTAAATATGTGTTCCAGCAGGCGTTTAGATTTAAAGCATAATATTAACACAAGTCTAGAATCCAGCAGGGTGCTCGCAGTCGCTGAGCAGCAACCAGACAAACGTCTGATTCATCAAACTGAGAGCTCTGAATGGTCGTCCTGCTGCACAACACTTTCTCAGTACATCTCAAAACAAACCTGCTGAGTTTCACAGAAATTATCAAGACACATATTTGACAGCATGAAATGTTCTATATTCATATTTTTTAAAATTTTCCTTTTCAGAAAGTGACTGCCAGCTTCTCACCAAACTGCCCAAAGTCAAATGTTTCCGCAACAACAAGAGAGAAGGTACGATCGCATGTTTACATGTTCCTGTCTCACTTTTAACATGTTAAACATTAAAATACAAGTTTGTAGATGTTTTTTCTCACATTTAAGAATATTTTTCCTGTTTTTGTGTTATTAAAATCTCACTGGCCTTTAGATGGTTGTAACAGAAACAGATGCAGAGAAAAATAAAATGACCTTCTTATTTTGGCTACATATAAAACTGCAGGAAGTAAACAGGATTCATATTGTTCAAACATAAAAAAAAGCAACAAAACAACACATTTAAAAAATTAACTATCAATGTTTCAACAATTCCAAATCAAACAGGCTCCATATTCAAAGGAAACCTCACAATGTCGACATTTATTTCTATTTTTAATGTTTAATTTTGACATTTATTGTCGTGCATATTCAGCTGCAGTAAATATGGATGCGGTTCATCATTGTAGCAGTTAATATGTCATGTTTATGTTTATGTTTATGTTATTAATTAAATCCATTTGGCGCCGTCTTCATGCTCTTAAATATAGAATACGAGTGAAATCGATGCAGAAATTAACACGACATTTGGACAATGTGACAGGATCACGAGCACGCTGGCATCTTAAAATGGTTAAGGACCACAAAAAGGTTTAAAAATGTGAATTTAATCCCACAGCAGATAATCCTGGATGTGTGTACATGAGATCCAAGGTGTTAGAGCTGTAGGTATTAAAGGCTCAGAGCTTGAGAGTAATTTATTTATCTATTTTGAACATCAGAGCAGGAATCACGATCTTTGACTTTAAAATCTTTGATTTAACCTTTCACCTCTTAATGTTCCACCATCCGCCAGACAGAAAACATTTTTAGAAACTGACAGTATTTTTTACTTATTTTTATCTTTTCTACCATGTCAGTTATTTTCTGAAAAAGCAAACAGCTTTTCAAAGTAAAAGTTCAGGTACAAAATACAAGTAATTACTGACATGTTCAGCATGTGACTTGTCACGAATTTTAAACCTTCATGAACTTAAAGTTATTAAAGTTTAATGATATTTTATTTACATTTGTTATAAATATTATATATATATATTCATATTTTTTTGTTTCATGGTCTTGGTGTTACATGTTTGTCTAATCCATTTATTACTAATTGCACTATGGGTCATCCAAAAATAATTCCTTAAAAAAAAATAACAGTAACAAAGGACAGTTCAATATCCAGTACAATCAAATAAAAAGATACAACTTATAAATTCATCTAGACTTATAAATTAGCTGTAACAGTGTACAGAGAATTTATAATTTTAGACTTCAGATAGATTTGAAATGTATCTTGCATTACATTGAAAGGTAATTTTACTAAAAACTGGTCTCAAAAGCAAGTTTTGAAGTGAGAACAGGACTGGACCGGGAATGGAGCCTTGAGGAACTCCTTATGCAGGGCTGCAGCTGGAGTGAGTTAAATCCTTTGGTCTGAAGAACTCCTGTCTGTCAAACATGACCCAAACTACCATAGAACAGAACCTTTAGTCCTCTCTCATTGTTGGAGAATATCATGTTCCTGAGAGTCAGGGCAGCTCTTGCATCTAAAAGCACAAGTATAAGGTTCCTTAAATTGACAGTTAAAAGCTTTTCAAAGAACAGTTTCAGTACTGTGCTACTGAAATTTGTCATGAAAGTTCAGCTTCCCCGAGACGTTTTTCCATCACTAACACAGGTCACAGAGCAGTCGTCTCAAAGGAACATCCAAAAGTAGAAAACACTTAAAAGCCTCTTCTAACAGGCTTGTTGTAGCTCGGTGAGAACGGTGCCATTTGAACTCTCAGCACTGCTCGAAAATAATAGTCTTCACTCCTCTAAAGTGTCTCTGCTCTTTTCTGAACATTCCTCTTCTTTCTTTCATTTTTTATTCTCTACTTTTCTTTCTAACTCACTTTTTGTGTCATATTGTTGTCTGACTCCCTTTTCTGTATCTAAAGGAACACTCGTCCTACGTGCTGCTCAGTCACGCTGACAGACAGACGAACAGTCTGGCTTGTTAATCGTTTGTGTCTTCAGGTGGTTCTACATTAATCGTCTTGTTTTAATGGACACCAGTCTCATGCTCTATGTCTGTTCTGACACATTGCATTTGTCTTTTAAGTTTCGTGTCTTTTGTTTTACAGAATAAAGAAAAAATATTTATTTTAAATAATTTATATAATCCAAGTTTACACCAAAACACCATCTTTGGTGCTTTTTGCAGAAATAAGCATATCCTGTTAAAAAACAAGTACTACTAAACACCTTTTAGTTTATTCAAAGTTCAATGTCCTGCTGTTTAATTCAGGTTCAGATCTAACAGTCCAGTTTCTCTGTCCAGGAAATTAAAGTTAGATTTAAATGAAGTCTAATTCACCAAATTTATACAGTTTATAAACTGTTTTTTGGCACAGGAAGTCAATGAATTGTGTTCTAGTCTTCCTGTTGGTGTGATTTGTGTTCATAATCTGAACATATTTAAATGCAATTAATGAGCGTTTACATCTGAAAACACAAATCTTTCCTTCAGCACCAGAAAGATTTCTGCCTCACACTGATTCTAATATTATTCTTTCAGTCTCAGGTTCAAACTAGACCTTCTTTCACATTAAACTGGAGGACTAGAGGAGGACACACACAGCTGTGAGACGTGTAGACAGTTACGAGTTATTGACAAGCACTGAAACTCCTCTCTGTTTAAAGTCAGCCAGCTTAATGTGTTTGTGTGCATCTAAGTAAATGACTGGCCACTGCGGTCACTTCGTTCCTCCATCAGTGTTTGCGTCTGCTTGTGTGGGTCTATCCATCCAGAAAATAAAGCCTTATTGAGGATGAAATGGGATTTTTAATCGACTGAGCTTCGGCCTAACGGCGCCGTGTGGAACTTCATGGCCTCTTGTACAATGTCACCGACACACGCACACAACGAGCCCTCAGTAATTTCATTACACGTGCACACATTCACTGAACATATCACACATTCACACAAGGTACATCTGCATGTCAGGGAGCATTGATTAGCCCATTTACACCAAATAGAAGAGAACAATGGTTTCCATTAGAGAGAAGTCTCTAACAGGCTCATTTACACACTCACGTTTAAAAACTACCTGCATCAGCTGACACTCATGAAGCCCCTCCTCCTTCACTCGTCTCTCTGTCCTGTAAGACGGAACAGATGAACCTTTCTTTGAGACGTACCCTGACATGCACATGCAGAGTGTGATGCGCCTGTTAAAAGGTTGTCTCCATGTCTGACAGCGCCTCTAAGAGCCCCGCATTGATTTTCTCCTCCACTGACTGACTCTGGGAACAAGGAGGCGAGCTATAGTGAGAAAGGAAGAGATCGAATGTCAATAAAACCAGCAAGGCACTAATTCCACCAAGGCTGATGGTTGTATTCCCAGCTCTGCTTAGAATATTGTTTACTTCTTCTACAGTTTAGACGGGGATGTTTATTTATTGGAGGATGTTGTGAGCACTTACCTGGTCGTCAGACTGTGAATGTAAAATTAGATTTTTTTTTTTCCTGTCTTATCAGATCTGCCTCTGTGGAAGAATTCAGTAACGCAGAGAGAAATCTGCTGGTTGGGTCTGACTTTCAGTCTATCTGGATTAAACATGTTTAAACAGACGTCAGATTAGAGAGAAATAAAACAGAAATAAAAACAAAGTTACCGTAAATGAAAAACTGTTAAATACAGACTTAAATTTTTAATTGTTGGGTTTTTTCAGGGTATTTGTGTGTATGAAAGAAGTTTGTGACCGGGGTGTTTTCTCTTTTTATTCTTTTCTGTCCTCTTGTTTTCTTTTGTTGAAATCTGTCCTCCCGTCTTCTTGTCTTTCTGTCCTTTTTGTCTCTCCTTTTTGCCTGTCGGTTCTGGTGTTGTTATATTACAAATTCATCCTGAAAAATAAGCAACAGATATATGTAGATATATGTTAATACATTTAAAACAAGCAGGAGGATCCTGGAGGATTAGTGAAGATCCTTTTGGTCCAATATAATGCTGCATTCAGATAAGGCACTTTTTTTTAAAGAAAAGTGGAATTTAAATATTAAAATTCTAGTTTTACTATAAAAACTTTTGTCCAAAAATCACTATAATTAAAGATAATATAATACTAGCTAGTAATGAAGCTGTTAACATGAAAGTGAGACTTTTCCAGTGGTCTTGTTAATTATCTCATACAAACACATTAAAGAAATAAACTTTAATTACATCTGAATAAAATAGTTGTTTCAAAAGAACATTAATTTCTTTGTTTTCTTTGTTTTATTTTGTTCTAAAAAGTTTTTTTATTTTTCTGAAGCTTGTTCATATTTAGTTGCAGGTTTGTGTCACATCAAAAAAAAAATCATTTGAGATACTAAAGAAAACAATATACATAAACCTTAAAATGTAAAAATAATGACCGTTTTATAAGATTTTAAATCCATTATCTAAAATTTATGTGAAATGCAACAAAATACTTAGGATTTTGTTTCTTTTCTTGTTGTGATGGCTCAAACATGGAAATGCTAACTTGTAAACATTCTACATTTGTTCCTATTCTTAACCAGATTTGGGTTTCCTCCTGTAAATTTCAAGCATTTCCTGGCTGTGACCCGTATCATGATGACACGCCCCTCTGCATTAGATTGTTTACATATTTACTGTTGTTTCTTTATGAATCCGAGCTGGTAAACATCTGTTTTCTGTTCATGTGAGTAAAGATGGATGACCTGAAAGTCTAATCAGCTTTTTGAAACAACCACTTGTGTATCAGGTCTGATCCGGTCCAGGGTTCGAGGGGCCGATGCTGCTAAAGCCAAAGTCCTGACCTTCCTAGACAGCCACTGTGAGGTCAACAAAGACTGGCTGCCCCCCCTTCTTCAACGGATCAGACAGGTACACAGCTGTACATGATGCTCTGAAACTCTTTTTCTTTAGATTTTACACCATCAAAATTTAAAAACATTAAAATGTGAGCACTAATAACTCTGAAAACATCTCTGTATGTTTGTTGTTGCTCCGGTGGTTGAAGGAAAATCACTTCATGAGAGAAAACAGCTGTTCCTCTGATTGACTCTCATTAAGAAATAAGTGCTGCTCTCTCTCCTTCACCCCACTCATGTGTCCAATCGTCTTTGTTTGTCTCCTCTTCCTCCTCTTTGTGTTCTTTCTCTCTCTCGGCATCATGTTTTCTCCTCTCCATCGCCTCCTTATTTTGATCCTCTGTCGTTGACTCTTTTGTCTTGTTAACATTTCATCCACCTCTTTTACTCCTTCACACCTTCCTCTTCTTCAACTTTGTCACCTTTCCTGACTCACCTGCCTGCTTGTATTTGCTCTCTGTTATCGTCCCACTTCAACTCTTTCTTTTTCTTTTCTTTTTCTGGAGTTTAACCATCTCTTCTTCATCTCTCTTTATCACATCTCTTTAAAACTAACTTCCTTCTATCTTCATCATCATGTTGAAATCCTTCTGTTCTTCACACGTCCTCCTTCTTTTAGCTCCTCATTGTTTTATTATTTTTCTCCTCTCTAGCTAAAGTTGTAAGTCGTTTTACAACCTCTTGTCTCATGTTCCATGGATCCATCAAGTCAACAGATCTCTCATTGGTAGATATTTGAGCTCAGTCTGCGGAGAACAGATCGATAAGTAAATCCACCAGAGAGTCTGATCTATTTCTAACATCATCTATATTCATAGTCAAGACTAGAATCATCCGTCACTGTCTGTCCACTCACTTTATAGTCATATATTTATATTTAAATGTATGAGGTATCGATCCAGATTAACACGCAGCAGAACATCCTTCAAAATAATGGTCTGTCCTGTTTATGTAGAGAGCTGACATCTTTTATTTTGGGTTTTATATCTTCTATTCACTTTGTTTGATGCTTTTTTTATAAAAGTTTTCCTCAAACTTCTTTCCACAAGTCAGAAGAAGAAATTAGTAATAGCGTATTAGTTTTTTCATGCTAAAAGAGAAAAATGAACATTTACTCAGTCCAAATATTTTTAAATTTACTGAAATATTTTACATCAGGAAATGTGGATTAAATCCATTTCCTCCTGTTTTTTGAGAGCATCTGATTAGAAACGGACAAGGTGATTAGTTCAGTTCAGAGTTGTGCCGTAATCTGACCGGGGGGATTAGATTAGATTAGATTAGATTAGATTAGATTAGATTAGATTAGATTAGATTAGATTAGATTAGATTAGATTAGATTAGATTAGATTAGATGAACTCAGTTCTCCAAGTGATGATGATACACCAGTTAGTTTAGATTTTAGCAGGGGGCAATTACTTTTTCACACTATGTGGGTTTGATTTTTTTATTCTAACACCTTCATTTAGAAACTGCATGTTGTTTGTTTCTGTTCTCTTTGACTGATATTTACATTTCTTTAATGATCTGAGAATTTAACATGCATAAATATAAGAAACCACAAAGGAAGGAACACTTTTACACACTACTGTACCTGAAGGAGGATAGTGATGATGATGATGATTGTTTTGGGGCAGCTGCTTCATCAAATATTCTCATTTTAAATTCAATGATTAAAAAAAGAAAAAAATGGCTAAAATTAAGACACTGCTCCGGAGTGATTTGAAAATAACGGTCATCCAATTACGGCGGTAATGTGGGGGATGCTTCTCCCCGAGTGCTGCACGGTGTCATTACCCTAACAGCTATTAAAGCAGGCACAGTGCTCAGAGATGTGGCTGGAGCTGTGGAGGGATGCAGCCCACGTCCCCTTGCACTGACCCTGCAGCTAATGGTCCAGAACCGCTCCACCTGCTCTGTAATATCACTGGCTGAAGGCGCATCCAGCCATTTGACCAAACTAATAGAGGGACACCACATGATTTAACAGGGAGCTTCGTCAGGCAGTATCAGGGTACGTAGGATAGAAAATATGTACTTTTATCCTTGTGAAGAACAAACGATGTCATCCGAGGTGGAAATATGAGAAACTGCAGCTCTCACTTAAAATCATCTAGAACTTAGTTTAACAGTTTAAAGAGGCAACAAAACAATTCTAAAAGGTCTCAGTGCCTATTAATAATAATAATAATAATAATAAAGGGATGACAAATATGAGCATTTTGTTATTATATACTTTAAACAAACTTCAAGCTGCAGAACAAACGTTAAACTATTCAATAAATTAGATTCATTAGGTTTCAAATTTTGTGAATTAGACTTTAGAGTTGAAGCTCTTATTACTTCCTCAGATATTTAAGTTTTTTTTCCCACAAATCACACTAAAACTGTAAAAACTGTCAGTATAATTGCTACTTTAAGACAGTTTGGTAAGACAGTTGTGTGTCTTTGGTCCTGTAGCTGCTCTGAAAATAATAAAAACATCTTCTGCAGGTTTTTCACGTCATATAATATCTGACTGCTGAATTCATGTCCTGCAGATTCTACACCTGTATTTCAAAGGAATCAGTTCTATATTTTTTTTCTTGATCAACTCTGCTGACATTTAAAGTTTTTTTTATCTTGATTTCTTTTTACATGGATCAGTAGTCTGAAATTATAGGCAGTAAAGTGAATCTAAATGATGGAAGTTAAGCGAACAGAGCCAGCGGTCACTCTCACCTCAGGAAATGTGCAGTGTGCATGATCAGCACTGAATGACAGAAATTCTTTTCATTGTCAGACATCATAATGACCTTGAAATGTGCAGTCAGTTTCTCAGAAAAATGTTCCCACATTGAACTAAAAATGTCATTTCTTGGAACAAAATGAGAGAATAAAGAAACATTTTCTGTGAATCATTTTATTCTCATTTTTTTTCATAAAGTTTCAGAACATCTGTTTGAATGTGTTTTATTGTGTGTGTGTGTCTTTAGGATCCGACTCGTGTGGTCAGCCCTGTCATTGATATCATCAACATGGACACTTTCGCCTATGTGGCAGCCTCTGCTGATCTCCGAGGAGGTTTGGAAACACTTTCTTCTACTTTCTGTTAGAAAAATCAAAATATCTTTGAGGTGCCTTCAGGGGATCTTTTGATGGCAGAGAGAAACCCCTGAGGCTTTTCATTCATGAAGAGACCCTTCATGATGAGTTCATGAACCTGCTCTCTCTCCTCTGCACCTCAAAATGTTTTTTCAAACTCTCTGGCATTCTTGATGTTCTCGTTGCCTCTTTCTGGTTCCCAGAGGGATTTTGGATGATTTGTTTCCTGTATTTGAAATGTTCAGCATACTTAGAGATTTAAACACATCTGCTTGTGCACAAGCTCTTTATCAGAACTATTCTCTACAGAGGTTAGGGTTAGAGCTGAACAAATGGTAGAAAGCTTCGTTCACTTTATGTATCAAATAATCACCAGGACTAAAGTTCCCAGATGTGCATTTCATTATATTTTATTCTAATTTATTTTATTTATTACAGTAGATACTTGGAGTGTGAGTGTATAGGCTGTCTTTCTGGATGGCCAGTGATGTTCTGTTGGGATGGAGATCAAACTAGAAACATCTGTAACCATCAGAGCATCACTGATCTGTCATGTGAAACAGAAACTCGAAGGAGTTTGTTTCCTTCTGACAAGATTTGGTAATTACAGCTGAAACTAAATGGCCTGATAATAAATCAGAACAAACACGTCAGTGTTCAGTTGTGTGTCTCTGTTTCTGTCCTCAGTCTGTCTGAAAAGTCTGATTCTTCCTTTTTCCTTACGTTAGTTTGACTCATCACACACACACACACACACACACACAAGTGTGTTTTGTTATCCTTATGGGGACCGTCCATTGACTTCCATTGATTTTAGTAACTAGATTTATACCTAACCCAAACCCTTTTCCTAACCTTAACCATTACTGATCTATAACTAACCCTAAGACTAACTAAAACTCTATTCACACCATACCTATAAACCTAACCCCTAACCCTAAAAAGGGGAGTCCCCCTCATGGGGACCAGGCTTCGGTCCCCACAAGAACCCTCGGACCCCAGAAAGATAGTAAAAGTCAGGAAACTGGTCCTCAGGAGGTCAGAAATACAAACCCACACACACACACACACACACACACACACACACACACACACATATAAAGTATTAGTTGGGACCGTTGGTTCTATCAGGGATTTTATTTATAGATGAAATTGGGGCATGTCACATAAAAAAAGATTACAGGCTGGATTTTCATTAATTTAATTGTTCCAGACACACACACACACACACACACACACACACAGATATGTGTATTGTTGCTATAAGTCCTTGACTTCCTGCTAGTTAAACACACAAACCTCCACCAGATAACTCACTTGTTTTCTGCCATGTTAAATCATGGGGCTTTTTTCTATTTTTTTTAGAATTTTGTATTTTAATTGTTGTTTTTGTTGTCAGTTTATAAAGTGTTTTATTAAAACTTACAAAGAGATTTTAAATCTTATTTCTTTATATTCCATTTAGATAATGTCTGTTTTTGCATGATGTGATTTGTGTCTCTTCCTAAAAGACTTTAAGTTTTAACCACTTTTAACTGGAATGTTTCTCTGTGTTGTCCTGCAGGTTTTGATTGGAGTCTTCACTTTAAGTGGGAGCAGTTGTCTCCAGAACAGAAAGCCCGTCGGACCGACCCGACTCAGCCAATCAAGTAATGCACACAGACATAAAAACTTAACCCATTAAGACATAGTGCACCATCAGGATCATGTACACATAAACAGATCTGAAGGCAGCTGCAGCTGGTAGTAAATCATCATTTAAGTTCTGGTTGTAGATCAGATCTGTTTGTGCAGAACATCTCAGAAGTGTTTAACTGAACTGAGAAGTTTGAAACCTGTTAAACACCTTGGACTTGTTGTGTTTCTGAAACTGATCTTAAAGTATTTAACAGGAAGTATTTTCCTGCAGGAGGGATGTATCAGGCCACTAAAATCCATGGCTTGTCTGGTTCCCATAATGCATCAGGTGATGTGCATGGATCTCTCCATCTACATGATGCAAAAGAATAAATAACTAAAGGACTCAGATCTCGAGCAAATCCCTAGCAGATCCCTTTTGTTTCCTGCTTCCACCACATTAACTTCAAAATAAGAGTTCTCTCACTGTCAGGTCCCGTTGTGACAATCACTACTTCACTTTACCAGTGAGTGGTCATGATATTTGATGTTCTGACTGAAGTACACATGAATAAATCTGAGTGTAGTTACATCGGCTTCAGGGAAAAGAAAGCAGGTGAAAAATCAGAGAGGGTGGAGGAATAAAAGACAGACGATCAAATACAAAAAGACAAATCAGAAGAGGAAAATAAACACAAAATGTCTCTTTTATTTTATATTCTACAGTTAAAAAAAACAAAATGTTTTTGAAAATAAATTTATACTTGGTAGGTTTCAAGAAAAGAAAGTTTGACAATAAACAAACGTGTTTGTTGCAGGTGTTTAAATCTCGTCTGAAGTTTCCTTTTTCAAGCTCAAGCATAAACTTTTAATTGGTTCTAAATGTGTGTGTGCGAGTGAGGAAACACTGTGTTGGAGTGTATGTGAAGGTGTGTACGAGTGTGCACACGTGCAGACAAACAAACAAAATGCGTTTGGCAATTTCTGTAATGAAAAGCAAATATTTAACTTACAGCATGAAATTATCCTCCAAAAATATTGTTCTGATTATGAAAAGTTAAATAAAAGTTTGTGTTTGTGAAAATCCAAAATATTGTTTGCTGCTCTCGTTACTCTGATTAATCAAAAATACACTTTGCTAGATGTTAATGATGTAAATGATAAACGATCTGGTCTGTGAATGTGAAACATTTTGTTTGATTCAAGCAGCTGTAATTCGTCTGAGGTCAAACAGCTGATCAGTCGGGATTAAACTACAAACAACACAGTTGATTCTTTGAGATTATATAATCTGTGTGAGCACATGCTAACATGCTAACTGAGACCTATTCCTTAAAGAAACACATGATGTCTCTGTTTTTGTTTTGTTTTACTAACAGACACGTTTCAATATTCATCATTACTGTCACTTACTGTATAATAACTGAATTCTCAAAAAGGAATTTATATTTGTTTCTTTACAACATGTTAAAGCTGAATTCATCCTTATTTAATTAGTTTAAGGCTTTTAATTAACTGCAACCAGGACAAATTTAACCCCATATTTAATCTTTATATTTATTCACCTGTACGTGTGATAATTTTGTGAATTCCTAAATACTAGAAATGTCATTACTCAACATAAAATACATTCCTGTTCAGGACTTTTTTCTGTACTTTGATTTCCAGTAAGATGCAATTAGTAATTATTGTAAAATGTATTTAATTGGACATTAAATTTTTTTTTACTAGAAACCACAAATTTATTTCATTTAAGAACTTTACAAAAAATCCCATTCATCCAAAATTAAGAATAAAAATTTCTGCTTTAACAGAGAAAATCTGATAAATTTTCTTCCGCTTCAAATGTTTATTTTTTAATACTTAAATGTTGTTCTTGCTTTCTTCATGTGAATGTTACATTTCTCCTGAATGTTAAGTAGATTATATAATATTTTATTTAGATTTACATTGAAAGGGAGCTTCATGTGTCTCATGGTATCAGACCAAGTTTAAGTTTAATAAATTCAAGTTTTCTAATGTTTTCCTGCTACTATGTCTAACTTTAGACATGAGGATGTAGATTTTACCCTAACTTGGAAAATTAAATCCTCTCATGAATCATTGTAAAGTTCCAGATGTTATTTGCACTTCTAACATTTGATGACGTTCCATAGATGTGTAACATAAGAACTCCAGCATTTCTGCTTGTTAACACATTTTAAAACTGTGTGTAAAAATGTCAGAAAGTTCCAACCTTTTGAAAGTCTTGAAAGATAATTAATGTGTGCACAGAATCTAATTTTCAGTGGCAGTGTTGGTTAATTGGAGTGCTGACTTGGCCCACCGCCGCTCACATGACAAATGATTCACGTCTTCTCTTCAGCAATCAGGACCAAACCTGCACCGCCCCGTTGTGACCTGCTGCAGTGACCTCTGCAGGGTGGTGAAAAACTTCATCTGCTGAAAAATGACACATCTCTAATCATTAATGAGAAAATACATTCAGTAGGATGCAGCGACGGAACGTTCACACTTTATGATAAAATCATCAACTCTCTCCTTCTTTGTCAGTTTGGTGCAGGAATCAGATTTTTTTTGTTTATTTTCGAGACTCTTACAGATACTCAGGTGTGTGTGTTAGATAAAAGTAGTTAGCTGAAGTGTAATTTGTTCATTATGGTGTTCTGTCTCCACCTGGATGCTGAACTTCAGTCTGTCACGTCAAACTGCAGAGGCTGAACTGAGTCACCGTGTCCGTCTGGGAACACGCCTGTAAACTACACGTCTATGTTTAGAACGCCTGCTTCTATATCATCTAGTCATCGCTGCACTTCACTGGCTTCACCTCAGCTGTCTGTCAAAATTAGCTGTGAAATGTTGAATATAAAACTTCATATTGAGCCTCGCTGCTTATTCTCTCCTCACCATGACCCGAATGCACCTTGAAAATGTTTCCTCCTAACTGCTCAGCAGTATTATGTTGCCTGATCAGCCTTGAAACTCTTCACATAATTACACCCACTGTGCATCAGAAGGACAGAGGACACACACACAAACACGCACAGACCTCGTCTGATTTCATTTATTTACCGGCTTATTTTGCACAATTTATTCGTCTTGCTTTCTGCAGCCAGGAATTCCTACTCACACACAGTCACGTTCTTTAAACACACAAGGACAAATCGAGCTTGTAAAAGGCATCTATGTCATTCCTCCCACACACAGAGACACACACACACACACACACACACACACACAGAGACACACACACACACACACACACAGAGACACACACAGAGACACACACACACACACACACACAGACACAGAGACACACAGAGTGCTTTTTGCAGGCAGGATAATTGGTGATAAACAGAGGGTATTTGATGAAGTGTGTTGGCCTTCAGTTATTCACTCTGTCCAGATCGGGATTCAGGCTGTTTTTGTTGGATTGTTTATCTGTGTGTTTGTGTGTATAAACAGTAAATAAACAGGTTTATTTCCATTCTGTGAAGATCAACTGGACTGAAGCTTCTTTCTTCTGGAAAATCTGACAGATGGAATTAGTGTTGAATCATAATTTGTTTCTATACATTTTACTACAAACTATAAATCTAAAATGCCTTTAATCTATTTATTACATAACTTTAGTTTAAACAGATAATAACATCATTCTGATTATAGATTAATTCTTCTTTTTATTTATTCTTTGTTATTGTTTATCAAACAGGACCCCCATCATCGCTGGTGGGCTCTTTGTGATTGACAAGTCCTGGTTCAACCATCTTGGTAAATACGACACCGCCATGGACATCTGGGGCGGGGAGAACTTTGGTGAGTGACATCACAAACAAACTGCACCAAAACCACATTTCTGTTTATTCTCATCTCTTCTTCCATTTTTATTGTCTGAATTACTTTTATGTGAAGATTTCAAGTCTTATTTTGGATTTTAGGGAGATTACATCATCCACCAAAGATGATGCAAATTATTCTGAGCTCTGTTTTTGGCCTTTGTTGCTGTCCGTCAACATTTGACTGAGACATCACAGTAAAGTTAACCAGATATCAACTCAAACACAGACAGCTTCAGATTAATAAATGAGGTCAGAGGAAATACAATGTAACATTGATTTGAGATAAGTTAAACTAATACAATATCATTAACTTCACTGATTTGTTTCTTCTAATTTAATCCTAACTTGAACTGCTTCTTCTCTCATAATCTCATAAAGGAACATGATTGTGTCAGTGTGACTGAATTTAAATTATTTGATTTCTTTTTACAGCATCCTAAATAACTAACTAACTCATTGAAATTTAGATTAAACAGATGTTTAATCTGGATTGCATCACAAAAACAAAGATGCATCAGATTATCAGTAACATAATAAACTGAACTAAAACATAACTCTGAGTTAAAGGATAAACTAAGTCACCTTGGACACAAAGACGGACTGATATTATATATGTTATTATATTATTATATATTGTATATGGAGTGAAAATAAGTTTTAAGTAAGAAACTGAACGTAGCTGCTAAAGCAACGCGTAAATCTTTAATATAAAAAGTTCCAATGACATAAAAGTGTAAACGCAAGTTTTAAATTCTTGTAATTATGTAACAGTATAATTAAATTAAAAGTCTGATTATCAAGTTTCACCAAAAGATTCAAAATGAAGGATTTTTTTTAATCTGGGTACATCGCGGCCAGTTTATCATGTTAATGATGTCTGTTTATTCTCCTGAAGCGGAACAAGGTTTGTTTCATTCATTTAACATCCCACTTAATAGTGATTACTGATACTTATTGATCCCCTTGGGGACATCATTTCTCAGCATTTGACCCCCCCGAGGAGCAGTGGGCTGGGAGATGTCAGCACATGACCTGTCTGGTCTCTGGGACTGAACGGTCCATCTCCTGATTAGTGGACGAGCATCCTTCTGTCTTACACATCAGCTCTTTTCCAAAAGAGGGAAAAACACTGTTGGAGTTTTTACTAGAAATGGATCCAACAGCTTCTCAGTGTGTTTGAAACCAGTTTATGGACCATGTGATGTGAAGAGATCATCTGTTAAACAGCAGAGTTAATTATAAAGAGAAGAGTGAGTTAGTTCCCTGGCAGGGCTGCAGAGGTCCTTCAATATCAGATGAATGAAGGTGAACTTTTCCCTCAACTGATAAAAGTCAAGAAATTGACATTCATCCAGCAGCAACATCTGGTTCTCCAGCTGCTGGCTGCCTCCAGCCGTGTGTGTGTGTGTGTGTGTGTGTGTGTGTGTGTGTGTGTGTGTGTGTGTGTGTGTGTGTGTGTGTGTGCGCTATAATAAGGTTGGAGTTTGCTGACTGCTGTATTGCTGCTCCTCTCAGATCAGTGAAATACTATTAGCCTGTTTCCTCCTTCTCCTACACACACACACACACACACACACACACACACACACACACATACACACACAGACACACTCATTTGCTCCCTGTCATGTCTCCGTCAGTCTCTGAGGCTCCATGTTGGTATCTCCCCATCTTGCTGACTCCTCTTGTTCTCCTTTGTTCTGTCTTGTGTTTCATCTTTTCTTCCATCCATCCCTCCTCCTCCTCCTCTTCATCAGACCCAGTCCGTGCTCTAATTTTACTTCCTCTTCTCCATTCTTAGAGTAAAACTTTCTGAAGTTCCCAGCTTCTGTTCTTCAGGGGAAATTACTTCTTTCTTTCTTTCTCCTGATCTGAACTCAAACAGCTGCTGTTGTGAGCTGAACTCAGCTGTATCTTTCATGTCTGTTATTTTACTGGCAGTGGAAAAGCTGCAACATTTAAACAGGTCATGAAAATCAACACAGTTTTTGGGAAATGATGACACAGACTAAACAGAAAAACAAATCAGAGTCCGTCAGCTGGTCATCAATAATTTAAAGAGGTTTGTCCCACTTAGCTACAGTATCATGTAGAATGGAAAACAAACTGCACATAAACAACAAGACTTATTAGACTGTCAGGTAAGTAAACAGGTACGTTAACTCTATTAACAAGAGCTTGAAAAAAAGCAAAGAAACTAACAACTTCGGCCTGAACAGTTTATTTTAAAGGATTTAGAGGTTGTTTGGGGGGTTTCAGGTTATTTTTTGGGTTTGTCTTTTATGATATGCAACATAAGATCATAAAAAACATTTTATATAAAGATGGAGGAGACAAACAAATGATAGATTATTATTTAAAACATTCTTCTGACTGAACACTGTTTCTGTAGGTGAAGTTATAAAATAGATCAATGAAGCAAACATGACCCAGTTTAAAAGGTGTTATTAAAAACCAGAAGTTCACAAACTTACCTTTACTTACCTGTCCTCACATGTTTTATATAAATACCTGTGTTCATCAGTATGTTAATGAAAAGACAGGTATACCTGTATGTTTGTATATATTGATTTATACAAAGAAACACCAAAATCATTAATTTTTAGGTTAAATTTTGCTTCAACGCTGGTTTTTAATATTAAACTGTGATAATATGTATTTAAAGAAGATTTTCCACTTCAATAAAAACCTTATGGGGAATGAGAAGGTCTTTATTTGTGTGTTTCTGGTCTGTGCAGAGATCTCGTTCCGAGTTTGGCAGTGTGGTGGTAGTTTGGAGATCCTCCCCTGCAGCAGAGTTGGTCACGTCTTCAGGAAGAAACACCCGTATGTTTTTCCTGAGGGAAACGCAAACACATACATCAAGTAAGACTTTATATGTTCATGTTTTAACACGACGGATACTGATTGATTTTGTGCTTTAAGGAGTCAAAATATGAGGAACAAATTGATCTTTATTTAAATACTAAATACTGTTTAATTTTTGTTCATAATTTACCCAAAAGTTTCATCTAACAGTTATTTGATTTGTTTCCTTGTTCAGTTCAGACATCAAGAATTCATCTTCTGTGAAGTTCTAATCAGTAAAACTTAGAACCCATTATTAAAAGAAGAAGTTGTTAAATGTGTCACTTTTATTATCAGAATAGCAGATAGTATCTAACATCGTGTCCCCAGTCTGTCCATGTCAGTGAACTTGGAACTAAAGTATTAGTTTTCATGAAGCCTCGACTCAGTAACTTCAGAATTAACTGACAGTTGTGAGTTTTTTCCTCCTATAAATCCGTTTAATCCTTCAGTTTGAGTTTATCTACCTGACTAAAGTGTAACTCCTCCTAACTGAATCTCTCAGAGCAAACAGACGTTTTGTGTTTCCACTCTCAGCTGTGTGTCGCAGCCATCAAACTCGGCTCACATCATTGTTAAAGTGGATTTACAGCTGCCTGGGAGCCTTTGAGCTGTAAGAGCAATATTATCCCATTAGCATAAGCTGTATTCTGCTCCCTTCAAACGTTCAAACAGAGTCATGTTTACAGACAGGCCAGTAATCCATTAACCAGACTAATGTGTTCACAATACATGTGAATTGATCCTTGTATAAACAGATCAATCGAGACTTTAATAAGATTACATGTCTAATTCAGATTAGAGAACCAAAAATAAGTAGATTTTTCTTTGGGCAAAGTGCAAAAGAAAGATAAACAATCCAACTAGAACATTTCTGATGAAGTTTTGCTTGCAGCTACTGAATTTACATCTGTTAACTTCTTTAAAGACCCACTCTGATCATCTTTTGAGGTATTTTAAAACGTCTCAGTGTTTTTGCCTAAAATCACAAAACCTGTGGCATTTTCTAGGAAATTGTTTCTGCATAGCGCCAGTAGCTCATTAGCGATTCACCTTTGTACTGTGGGCGGAACGTTGATGAGGAGGATCCCTCCGCCCCTCCCTGCTGCTGAGTGCTCTGTTTATGCTAGTGCTAGGAGCTTGTGGCCCCGCCCACTACCTTTTCTACATCACAAATCGAGTCATTTTTAGACCACATTTCTGCATCTGCTACTGAATCACAGCAATTTGAATGCAGAAATACTCAGAAATGCAATTTTGAGCTCAATTTTCTTAAGATACGTCCTCTGGCATTAGAAAAATGCTACAAGAACGTGTTAACAACATGAAAAACATGATGTTCTTCAGAGTGGGTCTTTAAAGACCAACAGAAATGTTAAAGTTGCTGCTGGTGACTCATCAGGGTCTCCAGGGTAACAACACACCCTTCTCCTTTTCTTCCTGATTGCAGGCTGAAGAATTATACAGAAACACAATGTAGACATTAAGCCTCACTGTGTAAAAACTACATTTGAAAGTGTCTGATGAGCACGTGGAATGAATGACAACTTAAAAACACTTAAAAACACCTTTCATTTCCAGTTTGAAAGAGAAAATTCTGAGTTCAGATACAACTGTATTGGATGGGAGTTTGAACTCGAGGGTAATTGTAAAAAAAACAAAAAAAATTAAGATGTCAAAATACAGTTTCAGAATCTTCAGCTTTAAGCTACCTGTTTAAACGTTGAATGATGTTTCAAAGTGGGCGGAGTTTTCTCACTCGTTTTCAGAAGCAACATTGTTTGATCAATGTATAAAGTACTACTATAAAGTCCTAGCACACTCGTCCGGATGGAGCAACACATTTTGGATGCACTTCTGTGTGTGTTTCTCCAGAGCTGTTGGGGGAAAAAAGCAAATTGAAAATCATGACAGAAATTGAAGAATAACAGAATATTTCCTCTGGCACCCAGAACAGGAACAACTAAAAAAAAACTTTAACATTTTCTCTGATTGGGAAATTAGCAGCTTGAGTTTATAAAATTAAAATGCCTGATTTGAGATGCACATACTGTATGTAAACACATGACTAATTAGAAGAATAGAAGAAGAGCAACAACTTAATTGCAGCACTCCATCATGACGTTACTCATGGGACCCACTAAATGCCAACGACTGATGATTTATCTCACAGAATATTCCTTTAACAGTTCAGTCATTTATTAACCTCAAGGTGTGGAAGTTGACTTCTCTTTGTGTTTTAATTGGCAGAAACAGGCTCTAAAGTTTCCAGACTGGAGGTTTCAGATCCCAAAACGAGCTCTCGGGTTGTAGAACGGCACTTTAGAGCAAAGCGTCGTCCAAACGGCTCATAAAAACTTATTGTTTTGTGTCAACTGGTTAATTTACATCAATACTCAGATGTTTTTTTAGATCGTGTCTTTAGTTCTTCATTTTGTTCCCTGTTGACTGTTACCGAGGCAACATCTGTTCTGCGAGGAGGATGATGACTTTTAGTCTGATGTTTGTGCTCAGCAGCACTCTCTGAAACAAAGCTGCTGTTTCCTGTTCGTGTTGCTCCGTTGGTTAATTATCTGGATGCGTTTGTGTTGGCAGTCAAGATTATTAATATGCTCAATTGCAACTGCGGCTTGATTATTTGATTAGAAAGACTGTTTCCTTTTTTGTCATGTCTTGATGTTGCTGTCTTGCAGAACTTGTGTGTGTGTGTGTGACGAGAGATGCTAATTTAAAGCCTGCATCTGACACACGTTTGTGTTTATACTCCCACAAGCATCACATGTCCTCTCCCTGTTCCCCTTTCATTAAACTGCCAAGGCCAGTGTGGGTAATGCTCATAATGGAGGGTTTCTGTCAATTCAAAGAGATTGTTCACAGCTCACAGAAACTCTGCTAATAGCTAATTACCACAGAGAGGAAAGAGAAAATGAGACAAAAGGGGTAAAAGGGGATGAGAAGCAGAGAAAATGTGTTGGAGCAGTGTGGGTGAATAAAGTGCAGTGAGTTGAATAGAAATGATCTAATGAGACACAGATACAGAGACGTGATTTACAGCAGGTATAAACACAGTTTTATACCTCAAAATCTCATTTAGAACAGAAGAAAAATAAGTTGTCAAGCACATTTAAAACATCCCAATCAGTGAGGGATCAGATGGGATAGATAATTCTCTCAACTCAGTTCATTGTTGTCATTAAATGTTGATCTATATGGAAAAAGAACAAATTATTGTGATCAGAATGTGATCCATCTGAAGGAGCCAGCTGGTTTCTGTTTCGTTTCCATCTCTTGTTCCTCCTGCAGGCACCTTTCCATCCACAGCACCAGGATCAGAATCAGAAACAAGGTCCAAAATTTAATCACAAGTTCTGATTAAACTCAGAATCATTTACAAACCCATTCCTCATAAATCTGTGGTGATTTTGATTCTGTTGTGCCTTGACTTAATGGAGACGTGTCTTTGCTTTGCACGGCCAGGGTTTATGTGGGATAGTGATGAGCAGTCAGTATCTTACCTGCAGTAAACAGCATTCAGCACAGTTTAAAGAATCAGGAAGAAAATCCTGAAGGACCCATTCAAGAACAAACTTTTACCATCTAAACAGTCACACATGGAACGTTCCTGCAGTTTGAACCAGAACTTTATCAGATATTTTCCCGCTGAACAACTTTTGCATCAGACATTTGTCTCTTTGTCTCATCTGTAGCCCTAAAATATACAGCTGATCTATTGAGTCCACCTGGATTTAGTTACCTGCTAATTTCAAATTGCAAATGATCTGCAGAAGATATTCAGTTTAGTTCATAAATGTGCAAAATATGCTGTAGAAAATAAAAACCAAAAACAGTTTTCTGTGCAGTCTGGTAGATTAATTGTACCTATAGCTTTCACACAAAATGTGTTCAGTTATAACATGTAATTAATCTGATATTTTAGAATTTGTGAAATATAAAATCAAATGGTTGAAATAGGGACATGAAAAGTGTTAAAAGTAGACCCAATGTAGGAGATAAAATTTCTAAAAAGTTGCAGACAAAAAGCCGCTATGGTGGAAAAAAACATCATAAAGGCATCAAGTGTTTTTACTTCTTGAGTTTAAAAACTAAAAAAAATGGGCAAAGACATATAAAATACTACATATAAATGAACCAGCGTTTATAACTTCTGCTGAAGTTGTAATTTCAGGTTTAAACAAATAAGGGAAACTAGAATAACGTATTTTTATATATTTACTGTTACAGGAACACGCGTCGCACAGCTGAGGTGTGGATGGACGACTTCCGTCTCTTTTACTACTCCGCCCGCCCGGCGGCACGCGGCAAATCCTACGGAGAGTAAGAACACACAAAACAAATAAACAGCTCACAAATGCTGACTTCCTGTCTGCCCTGAACAAACTGACTCACCACGGCACAAATTCATTTATTTAATCAACACAAAAACACTTTGCTTGTTGTTGGAGACGGTAGTGTTTCAGATTAAAATGACATCAGCAGGGAGCCTCATTATGGTAAATATTTCTATTAGGTGGCCACTTGTTGGTTTGCACACAATCAGCACACTAAGAGGTGATTCAGCTGATTTTTAAGAACTATTTTCTTGTTTTGTTCTGCACTTAAAGCAAAGCGAGTGATGCGCCACAGCTTTAATCCTCTTGTTACTTTTAAAACATAAAATAAATAATAATAACAGGTTATTTTACTTGTTTTTATTCCAGATTGGGATCTATGATGCAGTTTAAATAGGACATTCTCTGCAGGAACAGACTAGTTTATAACATAATGTCAGTTTATCTGTCAGGAACATGTGAATCTGACTTGTCCACATCACATCGCTCATTCTGGTTCTGCATTAGGATTTTATTATCTGTGTCAGTGCCGAGGCTTATTTTGAATCATTTTATGCCAGATTTATCTTTCTGGGTTTTAGTGAAGTTGGTTTATCTGATGTGCTGTTTATCTGTGATTGTCTGCTTGTGTGCAGCGTTCGAGGCAGAGTGGAACTTCGGAAGAAGCTCAAATGCAAATCCTTCAAGTGGTACTTGGACAATGTCTACCCGGAGCTGAAGTAAGAATGCACGTGTTTCTGTTGACTTATCTGTGCACGGAGAGGAGCTTCTGCTGAGCGTGCAAACTTAAAGGAGGAATTTTAGACTTTTTTTAACCATCTGGGTGATTGTTAGTGAGGGATTATATTTTAATGTTTTGTATTTTTTGGCTGTAGCAGACTGGTGCTGAAGTTACTCACAGGGTTTTGCTGAGTCATCTGGGTAGATACTAACTTATTGTATAAAAGATGCAGAGCTTCAGGGAGGTTTTAGTTCACTGTTAAGAAGTTATTAAAGTGGCAGAAGTCCCGCGCAGGGAAACAGTGAGGAGTCCAGACAAAAAGTGGGAAAAGGTCCAAACCACAAGGCAGAAAATCGGTTTATAGAAACAGATCATGAATTTTAAATAATGAAACTCAATAAGAAGCAGCTGAGAAGAAGGAATCTTCTAGTTGGAAGCTTGACAGTTTGATTCCATCTGCCTCATCTCTTTTACTTCCATGTTGAAATTCCTTTGAGGAAAACTTTTTACCCAAAATGCTTTGCTTCTGCTTTTCTAATCAGTTTGGGAGTTTAATAAGAGGCTTGTGCTACAAACAATGTTCTTACACAATAAAACAAATACAGAAGGATAAATTAAAGGCCTGGTATGAAACATCACTCAGAGTTTTCAGCTGAGACCGTTTGGAGCGTTTGTTCAAACGATGTACTGTAATCTGTTAACTATTGAAGTTGATTCATGAGATTTTTGGCTAACAGACAAACAGGACTGATTCCAACCATTAATTGCTGGGTTTCACATGACGTTGCGTTGACGTCACCAAATGCAGATGGGGGTCAGGAAGTAACAGCCGCTGCACAGAACCCTGCTGAACTCTGCTGATTCGGCTTAAAAATACCCAAAATCTGTGCGGTCTACGGTTGTTGCAACCGCTCTAATAGAGAGAAAGACAAACGTTTTTTTCGTGTCTCGAAAGTCGTGTGCCACAAAGATCTTAATTTTTAAAAACTTACCGAAAGAAGACGGCAGAAATGGATCACTTATCTCCGGCTAAAAACAAGAGGCGCAGAAACAGACAATGCTAGAGTTTGCAGCGATCACTTTCTAAAAGGTTTAATAAAAGATTTAATAAATGTTCTAGTGTTTTAGAGAACATTTACTTAGAAACACATCTACAAAAATGACAGATAAACAAGTTTTTCTCTGGCCACAAACCATGTTTTTATGGGGGGTTCTGTGGATCTCTGTGAATGGTTGAACTACATTATAGAAATATATAGAGAAATTACTTAAAATCAAACAAATCTAATAGATAATCGGATTTAAAAAGGCATAATAAGGTATTACATGTAGATACTAGCACATAAACACACTCGTTATTAGCATTGGCAATAGTATTATTATCACGAATTAAAAGTAGCACAACTCACGACTTACCCGTGCAAAAACAAGACGACAGCCATTTAAAGCTTCTCTGGATCCTAAATCGTTGACCCAAACTGATACAAAATAGTTGTAGACTTCCAGGCTTTTGAAGGCTTTCATTTGATTTGCTGTGTAAAAAGAGGTATGCAGGACTAGAGTTTATGTCGATAGCTTCAATACAGGGTAAATCCTCCAGACTGTATTTAAAGTCTGATCTTTTTTAACTATACGGGTCATAACCTAAATGAAGATATATTTTTTCGCGATATCGCGTCTGTGCTAGTCCATTTAAAGCCTTACTATAGTCGCTTTCAGACGTCGCGCTGTGTTGTTGTGGCCAAGTGAAACACTTCCTGACCCCCATTTGAGTTTTGCGCGGCTTCCGAGTCACGTGAGTGAAACCCAGCAATAGAAATGTTTAAAACTCTTTTTCACTGTGTAACACCCTGTGTAATGACTCTTAACTAGAACAACTGTGTTTTCTAAAATCAGCTGTAGATAAATGTGATCACATTGAGGACCGTCCAACAACAAATTGTTCCTCAATATCTGTAAAAATGACTAAATTCTAACCATTTTATGATTGAATTGGCAGTTATCTTAAATCAGATTAAAGGTGGTAAAGAGTAGCAAATTTAGATGTCTAATTTACTTTAAAATCATTTTATCAACTTGTAGTAATCTTGTACTTCTGTTTTCCAAAAGAAAAAGTTATAATATTCATAAATCATAGATCTGGTGAGGCTTGAAATAAAGTAGCCAATAGATAACGAACCCATTTCGTTATCTATTGGCTACTAGCTTGTCAATCACACTTGTGCTAAAAGTAACAATAAACAGCTGTTTACCGTTGATGATCCCGACATGTTTGAAGAAACAAAGTTGTAGTAGTTCCAGAGAAAACTCCAGCGATGCCAATAGTAAACAAACAACGGGGGGCTCCTATGCAAATTCACAATTTTAACAGAGGCGTTTCTGGCGTTGGAGGTAAAGGAGGGGCTACAACGTATGCGCACTCCTTTAAAAACGACAAACAGCTGTTGAGCTTCTCATTTGGGACAAAATCCTCTTTACCACCTTTAAGTTCAAGAGTTCAGCAGTTGTAGATGTCCAACCCAACCAGTGATTACTTTAAGAGAGATTCATTTAAATGTGTGAAATGGTTCATAAGAAATTTTCTTTTAAAGCAACTAGACACACACAGTTTGCATCACTGTTGGAAAACCACGCATTTTAATTAGAAAATAGACAGAAAACACAGTTACATGTAAACTGGCTCAAAATGCACATGGTTTGTGTAAGTTATGTAAAGACATCCAGGTTTAAACACAATGTTAAAATTCCAGTCCACAGTAGGTGGATTCAGCCTTCAGTCTCACACAATCACTCTGTTTTTGTGTCTTTACTGCCTTCGTGAGGGAAATTCTCACCCACATATCTGCACACAATCACACATCCTAATTACTGACTCCTCCTCTTACATACAAAACACATATATGAACCTGATGATTCAAACACTTTCACTGTGCTTCCTGTTTCAGCAAACGCTTTATGTTCCAGTTTATTCCCTGGAGGCTGGTTTTAATCCCCAGAATGAAATTAACAGGCTTCCTCTCGGGGGACAACAGACCTGACCCTTAAAACTCAGAATAACCTTAACGCGTTATTAAAAATGAGAGATAGCAGATTGAATTAATGCAGCTTAAGCTCGAGTTTATAACTGAGAAATTAACAAGGAAGAATGAAAGAGTTTGACAAAGACGAAACTTTTAGAAGTTTAGATGATGGTTTTTTTCATTGTTCTCAGTTAGCTGTGATGTCTGCATGTAGATGAGAACATTCTGGTGAGTTTGTGTTATACTGAAGCTAAAACTCGTCTTTTAAACTGAGTTTATGCTAACGTTAACCGTCTCTCCTGAAACGTACTTGATTTTATTTATTTATTCATCACCTTTTTAAACAAAGTGTTCTGGTCTTCATCAGGGTCCCAGATGACTCGGACTTACAGTCCGGTGTCATTAGACAGAGGCAGAACTGTTTAGAGTCTCAACAGGTGGAGGGTCAAGACCATCCAGTCCTCATGTTGGCTCCCTGCACAGGATCCGAGGGGGTCCACACCACCAGTCAGGTAAGTTAGATATAATGAAACAAATATATAAATAAAAATATTGTGTTCACTTTATGACTTGGTAACGCTTTCTGGTTTTGGAACCATGTTTACAAGTTTCTTCAAGAGTCCCTTCCATTAAAAACGTTTTTTCTGAGGTTTCTGTTGAATATTTTAGCTCCACAGGTGTTCTTACCTTCATAGTGGGTGAAAACAGGTCAACAACTTCTCTTTCAGTTTTAATCTCTCAAACTACGCAGGTGGTGATAACACCCAAGTTCTCCCGAGTCCGAACGGCCTGTATCTGTTTAATCACAACTCCTTTGTTTGTTAGTATTCATCAGCTCCTGCAGTTGAAACCACACCTAGCATGCTGCTGGCTAAAAGCTGTTAGCATAAGACGTAGCAAACAGGAAGACATGACGTCGGACGTTGCCATGCGCAGCAGGGCAGGAAACAGTATACCTTGCTCTCATAGGCTAGTTTGTTAACCAATCAGAGTCCAGCAAATTCAAATAATGAATATGAACGAGCTGCTGCTTGAGGCATGACGGAAGGAGCCGGAATCACCTGAATTTTGATGCAGACAGATTGAAAGGTCTGTTAATCAGTGTTTCCTGACGTTTTTTAGATATAAAATGTTTCATATTACAGGTTAATACTCAAGAAATAACCACAAAGTCCTGAAATTTGTATGAAATTACCTCTTTAAAAAGTACTCAAAAACTGCTGGATCGGGTCATTTAAGGAACACTATTATTATTGTTGTTGTTGTTCTTGTTATTTTGTTTTGAAGTTGTTGTTCTTGTAAAATACAACTTTTTCTTAAATACTTGTTGTGTTTCTAAACCTTTGAGGTTTGGTTTCTCATCAGACATTTTCTGATAAAGTTCAAACTTCAAATCAACTTCAGTTAAACTACTGAATAATTTGCAGCGGATCAATTATGATGTACAAAAAATTCTGAAATCTGAAACAGTAAATAATAAATATAAAGTTCTGTATGTGGAAGAAGAAGAAAAGAAACCAGCTGCATCAGTTTAAAATGGGACTTCAGTGTTAACAGCGTTAGCTTGAATCAAAAGAGCAACACGAGCAGGTCAGAAGGTGGTTAATGTGTCTGATGAGTAAATCCACATGGATAACATGTTTACACTCTTGTGCAGATCACTTCATCTCATTGTGCATTTTTAACTAAGCAACACACCAAAGAGCTCGTGTGTGTGTGTTTTACTCCCGCCTCAGTTATAATTAATACCCACAGGATTTTCATTATTCCATGTTTAGAGCGAGTGTGGAGGCTGTGATTTGAGCTAACAAGCCAACTCACAGAAAGCCAACATGTCAGCAGCTGAAACGCCTGAAGGCTGAAGGAGCCGGCTTGTGACTTGTAGGTTGCTGGTTAAAATCCCAAAGCTTGTAGTAAAACCCACTGAGACGTGTGTTTCTTATCCAGCAGCCCTTAAGGAAGACGTATAATCTCTGTTTGTGTTTACACGTCTGGTTTGAACTCTCAAAGAATTTAATTAATTATCTCCGTTTAAAAAGTAAAAAAAAAATCTATGAAGGTTCAGAAATGTTTCAGCATCAGAGAGGAAAATAAAGCTTTATTTATATTTAAAATGTTAATAGTTTTAGATTAGAATTGGAATGATGTGCTGCCAGAACAAATCGTCTGTTTGGACACATTCTGAGTCAGAAACACTTTGATTTCTGATTTCGACATATTTCCTTTGTCCAAAAGATTTTTTTAAGGGCCAAAGCAGTTTGATTAGGTTTGAAATAACCAAAATTAAAGCTTAGATTTGAATTTCAGAGTCTTGAAGAGGTAATTTCATACAAATTTCAGGACTTTGTGGTTATTTCTTAAGTATTAACCAGTAATATGAAACATTTTATATCTAAAAAACATCAGGAAACACTGATTAACAGACCTTTCAATCTGTCTGCATTAAAATTCAGGTGGTTCCGGCTCCTTCCGTCAGGCTGCTTTGGCTGCTTTGTCAGCAACTAGTTCATATTCATTATTTTAATTTGCTGGACTCTGACTGGCTAACAAACTAGCCTATGAGAGCAAGGTATACTGTTTCCTGCCCCGCTGCGCATGGCAACAGAACCCGTGTCTTCTTGTTTGCTACGTCTTATGCTAACAGCTGTTAGCCAGCAGCCTGCTAGGCGTGGTTTCAACTGCAGGAGCTGATGAATACTATCGAACAAAGTAGTTGTGATGAAACAAATACAGGCTTTTTGAACTCGGGTTTTATCACCACCTGCGTAGTTTGAGAGATTAAAACTGAAAGAGAAGTTGTTGACCTGTTTTCACCCACTATGAAGGTAAGAACACCTGTGGAGCTAAAATATTCAACAGAAACCTCAGAAAAACTGTTTTTAATGGAAGAGCCTCTTTAAGAAATATAAATAATGAAACAAATGTTTTTTTAGTTTAATAAGAAAAAGAAACAGAACTTTAGTTTGTAATCAGAAACATTCAGAAGGTTTTCTCAGTCTTTCAGAATCAAACTGAATTATTTTCTTATGCTAAAATCAATATCAGAGGCAACGCGGCCTGTTTATAAACCTGCAGCAGAAAAGAACCTTTTCAGCATTAATCATCTGTGACACTGATTTATTTTACAGTTGCTTTATGGGACAGTGGACAGTCGTTTTATACATGACATGACATGAGCTACAACCCCCTCCCCATGATTTCAGACATCAGTGACTCCAGATTAGTTTTCAGGTGGTGCATGTGTGCATTAAAACAACTTATATCAGGTAACTTTTAACTCCTGTGAAATGGAGCTTACACCTTCAGCTCTGTGCACTGAGCTGCAGATATTATAGTTATTTTCAGCTGCTGTGCACTTTGCTTTTAACCTTTTATTTGTTTGGAGAGCACTTCTGCTGAGTGTGCAGCCTTTGTTTCTGCACTGACCTGCTTTAAGTCACTGTGTGTTTAACTGCAACATCTACTTCTGAAAACAGTCAGGAATCTGTTTAAAACTCGGTTTTACTTCTCTAATTACTTTATTTACCTTTTTAAAGTCAAGCACTCATCACACCGTCACTTTTAACTCTGTTTGTTCAGTTCCTTCTAATAAAACCTGTAAAACTGAGCAACAACTGTGTTACTGTAACACGTGTCTGTTTTCTTTATTCTGATTAAAGAAACTCAACATTTACATGATGTTTGTGAAATTATAATTAAATAGTTGCAAACAATAATAACTAAGACAGAATAAAAGTCTAAGAATTGACCAAGGAGACAGTTACATGAGTTGAAAGCTGGACAGCAGTTTACAGAACACCTGGAGCAGCGAGGTTACAGTTTAATTGTGTTGAGACTGAATCTTAAACGTGTATATAAATGTTCCGTCTGTGCTCTAATGGCTCCACCTGTGAGAAGATATATTGAGCTATTGGACCAATTAACCTCTAATGTCATTCTATTTGCAGCAGTTCAATAAATCAATCACAGGGTGAAATAAAACCTGCAGCGTTGAAATGTTCTAGATAAAACATTTTACATCAAAGAGTCCGTTTGTAAAGACCTCCAGCTGTCCCCTGAACAGTTTCTCATCCTCAGATTCTTCACAGCAGCGTGTCAGCATGTCAGATGGATTGTAATCTTATTATCTCATAAAAATACTGTGATTTGACTAAATTAAATCTCTTTTAATGTGGATTTATTGCCTGTTTTTGCCTCTTTGTTACACCATCCTGGCTGACTTCATCTTCTCAGACGTTTTAAGGAAAACAGTAGCAGCAGCTTCTACAAACACACTGAAGCACTAACAATAAAACTATAATGAAATCTGTCTCTGTAGGAGTGGGTGTACACTCACGGACAGCAGATCCGTCAGAAGCAGCACTGCCTGACCGTGTCCACCACGTTCCCAGCCTCGCAGGTTCTGATGCTGCCCTGCAACATGGCGGATGGCAAGCAGGTCTGAACACACATGCACGCGTACATGCACAGCCCAGGCAAACAGGTGGTGTGTAGCCACAGGCGAGACACTGCTGTTAATCACATGGCTGACAAATAAATCAAAATGTTAATTAATCGAAAGATAAATTTAGCTAAAAATGATTCACACGTTTCCTGTCGTGCAGATGCTTGACATGTTTTTGAGCGTGCAGCTTTGAATAATCATAACTTACCCACATACACACACTCACACTTGTCATTACCCGACCACTGGGCACCTTGACGGCATCCCAGAAGCCCCTGCAGCAGAGAACAACCTGACAACCAATAAATCACCTGAGAAAGGAGAGAAGGAACAAGAGGAGGGAAAGAGGAGAGACACAGGAGGGATGAAGCAAGACAAAAGACGAGAGAGTGAGGAAGGCAGAGGGGGAGGAAGCAGGAAGATTTTTCTCATTACACCTCACCAACTGTTCAGTGTGCATGAAAAAATCTGCTCATACGTGCTTGTGTTAATCACTTCTGAGTTTTTACAACCGAAAACAAATAAGAGGAAAAAGTGTATTAGATCAACATGGAAAACCAGGCGTGTGTTTTAGCATGAGATTCACTCTGTTACAGGTGTTTACCTGTAAATCAAACAGAAGTGAGAGGTAAAAAGGTAAAATCAGAGAAAGAAAAGCTAAAAATAATTATTTAAAAAAACAAACAAATGAAGTGGAAAACAAAAGGAAAGCAAATAAAACCCAAAGAAACGGCTCAGCAATGTATCATATACATCCCACACAGCACACGTCAACAGGAGCTTAAAACACAACAGGAACAATAAATCAAAGTAAATCTCGTCACTGCATCCAGGTGACTTTGTGTATTATTTCCTTTCTGCTTCCAGCTTCGTAACACAAAGGCTGCAGCTTGTAGGGCCTGAATATTTTTACACCTCAGTAAACTCCCTCATGGCAGCAACCTGACAGAAAGTTGAAGTTTTGTTGATGTGTTAGCTGAAGGAGAGAATCAGAGGGAAAGTTGTTGTTTTCTGTTTGTCGACATAAACCAGGATGGAAGGTGTGAAAACAAAAGCTGTAAATTAGGAAAATAAATTCTATTTCAGCACATGTGGAGATGTTTGTGATGCTGTTCTGAGAATTTAGAGTTAAAACAAGAAGAACAAACCTGCTACTGCCAAATGATGAAAATAATAAGGATGTAAGGATGATGGTAGGGAGGAAAGGATGCAACCGAGGAAGGAAATGAGAAATGACAGAGGAAAAGAAGGAAGGAAAGAGAAAAAAGTAAATAGATATACAGTGGCAGTAAAAATCAGATGGAAAGAGGACTGAAGTGGAGAAATCAACAGAATAATAAGAAGAAAGGACAGAAAAATACAGAAAAGAAGAACTAAAAGATGTGAAATAAAAGAAGGTAGTGGAGGTAAATATGGAGGACAATGTTAGAAATTAAAGCATCATGTAAAACAAACAGCAGAATAAACAAGGGCAGAAATAAGTCATAAAATAAAATAAAAAAATAACTGGAAGTGAAAATGTTTAAATAAATGGCATCAAAGGATGAAATAAATGTATTAAAGTCTGAGTGCAGGAATAGAAGAAAGACAAAGATGCTCCTTGTGTTAGCATCTTGTTGATGAGTGATGCAGGAGAGGAACTGACAGGTTGGAGCTTCATCCTCAGTGATGAAGACGCTGCCTCAGTCTGTCGAAGGAGCTGAAAGTCAAAGCCCTCGATTTACTGGTCTGTCTAAGTTCTGATCCTCAGCTGGTCATGAGATCTGGATCCTGACTGGAAGAACCAGATCCTGGATACAAGCAGCTGAAATGATCTTCCTCTGTAGGGGGGCGGGGTCAACCTTAGAGATAAGGGGAGGAGCTCCATCATCTGGGCGGAGCTTGAAGTAGAGCTGCTGCTCCTCATTGAAAGAAGTCAGATGCTGGAACCTGATCAGGAATCAGTTCTAAGAAATAACCCAAAATATTTAGACTGTTTTACATGCTGCAACCTGAAAACCAACTGATCATTTAACTCCGTTAAATCTTTTGTTGTATCCGAAGATAAAACATGAATAAAATCAAATGATTTGGACCTTGGAGAGGTTTGATAAAGCAGATGAGATTTTTGCATAAAAAATTCATACATGGATTCATGCTCAGCTCAGACAGGCAGATGTTACTTACCTGAGGGAGGTTCAGCTCAGACCTCAGGTAACACACTTCAGCATCTTACAAACACCATCTGTGTATGATTCAATTTGTTTGTGTGTGTTTTGTAGAAGAAGCACTGAAGCACATCTCTGTCATGTAACTTTGTACTGACACACTCAGACAAACACTCTACTGGTGCACGTACCAGTCAAGTGTGTGTGTGTGTCAGAGGCAGGAAGTAGAGAGATGATAGCTAATTAGACGGAGGATCCACCAGAGAAACAGCCCCGAGCTGACAGGTAGAGACAGAAACAGCGAGGGAGAGGAGAAAGTGCAGTTTGGCTAAAATAAGGATGGAGAGAAAGAAATACAGAAATACACACAGTGGAAACAGAAATACACAAAGAAAAGGTTAAAAAGGAAGAAGTAAAATAAACTGTTTGACATAATAAACTCCTGCACTGTGAGCTGGAAGTGTGAGTACAGTTTCCACGGAGCCACTAAACTTCAAAAGCTGCTTTAGTAGAAAGTTTCTGTGACATCATCTAAACAATATGCTTTTATTGTTACATAGATCTTCAATAAAATACACGTCTGTCACGTGCACTTCACTTGTCAGTCAGCTATTTTTTATTCTTTTATTATTATTATTGTATTTAATTTTAGATGATTCTGAAGTTATTTTTCAAACGAAAGAATTTATTTCTTTAAAACTATTTTCTAACTTCAAAAGTTTCATTCAGTGTTCCGTTTTATTCTTTCCCTCCTTTTTAAAATATGAGTAGATTCTATGATGAGTCAGTATCTTACCTGCAGCAGTTCAGAGTAATCAAAGTCAAGATAATAGCTTCTCCACACAATGATGCTTCAAATAAAGAAACGGATTAAATTAAAGTCATGTTCTGTTACATGTACTACCCACTGCTGACAAATAAATACGTTTTATTACAACTTTTTATTCTAAAGGAATTATTTTAATCTCCAAATAGTATTTAATTATCTCTTATGGAGGTGAATGAGAAGCTGACTTCATATAGATCCTCAGAGGAGGATGTTTCAGGAGTTTGTATGTTCACCTGGTGATGACCTGAGAATGATGCTCCTCTCTCTCCTCCGTCATCTTGAACAGGAACAAAAGCATTCTGAACTTTTGTACAGTGTTTAAGAGAGCAGCAATGCTGCAGCAGTCGGTAATGAGGTGAATACTAATTGATTTACTTTTAATTATCCCTCCCTCTTTTTTTCAATTAAAAAGCTCTGTGGCCCGTCGCTGCACTCAGACGAGTGTGTCATCTTGACAGTGTTGCAGTAAACCCACAGTGTAATTTTAAAGAACAAAGCCTTCGTGTGTGTGTGTGTGTGTGTGTGTGTGTGTGTGTGTGTGTGTGTGTGTGTGTGTGTGTGTGTGTGTGTGATGTTACACAGCCTCCGGAGATCAAGATATATGACGGAGATATGCTTGAAAGGCTCCACACATGCAACAAAGGAGCAAACAAATACACGTGCAAATGTAGAGATTCACACAAACATCAGGCATGTTTGTTATTTTTTACCCTTTTTATCTTCCCTTTCTCTCACATCGTTTATCCGTCCATCTCAGAGTAGGTTTCACATGCAGCCAGAAAAAAAATTGGATTTGTTTCTCAGCTGGAGAATCAGGCTGTGAAGAATGTGCACACACATGCACACACCTATATTCATGGATATTACAGTAATGTATTTTAATTTCCTGCAAATCTACTTTATTACTGTGACTTAGCAAACCCTCATTTTGAAACTAAATGTTCTATTTGTATCTGCTTTTTCAAATTTCATTCAAAAATATGTGTTTATGTTTTTATATGTTGAATTAATTAAAAAAAAACTGATCAACCACTCAGCTGATTCATTTAAATTCAATTTGAAGTAACTAGAAACAACTGAGCAAAAACATGCAGGATGAAAAGAAAAGAAAGATGAGCGCTCCATCTAGTGGGCATTTAGTGGCATTACATGGTTTTTTTTTTAGCTTCACAAATTATTATAAAAATCCCTTCATCAGTGTTTGTTTACTAAAGTAACGACTATAGAAAAACCCAGCTGGTTTCTTAGGAACTTTTATCTACTACTTCTAACTTAAATTTATTGTTTTGAATTCTTAAATTTAAATTATTTCTGTTATTTTATGAGACTTCCTGTTTTAACATGTATCCTGTCTTTAATATTTAACTTAATTGATGGATCCTTGCGGTCTGTCTGAAACATTTCCTTCTTGTGTGTGATGGCAGATTTGTTGCTGTCAGATGTTTCTCTGCATGTTGCAGAGACGTACCTGCTCTGCAGAGCAACTCGTGGTCTTTTCAGAAATGTTTTGAGTGATGCAGGTTTCTGCATCCTAAAACCTTCTTATGATGCACTACAGTGTTTAAATCAACAGGAAATGAGCCGAGTCGACCACAAGAAATAACAAATAAAAGACTAATTGTTGTATTGATGCTTCTTAAACTAAACAGTGTGTGTAGATTAGAACTGTAAAACAATGCTGAATGAAATGGATGATACTTTTTTTGCTGTTTTCCTGCAGCGGTGGCAGAAATCAGGGACCCACTTGGAGCATCTGGTCTCCCGGTTCTGTCTGGACTCAGAAATGGCTCTGGACGGCATGGACTCGTCCCGAATGCTGGTCATCAGCCCTTGTGAACTGAGCGCATACACACAGAGATGGGAAGTGCCCTTTTCCTGACCTTGTGATGTTTCACCTGCAGAAACCTTCTGCAGAGCTGACCCACTTGCACAAACTGGAGATGTGAAGCAATCAAGTCCCGGTGCTGCGCTGAGGATTTCTAACAAAAACTTCATGAAGACACTCCATAGACGTGCAGACAAGGGATTTATTAAAGATCTGCAACAGAATTCAGTGTTGCTGCAGAAAACGATGCATGAAACTTGTCAGATGACTGGAAGGTTTGATTGAGAGTGAAAACAAGTGCACCTTAAAACCTCGAACTGTCGACATTAGTCACTTTTCTTGTCAACAGGAAAAAAAAATTGGACTTTTTCTGTAAACTTTTACGATAAACATGTCTGTTTTTGACGCTGTTCAAAAATCTTAACATTAAAACAACCTCAACTTGTGTTTTTAGTCTACTTTGCCAGATATTTGAGTCACTGCAGTAGAACGATCAGATCCAGTTTGATGGAGATCAGATAAACACCCTGAAATCTAATATCAGGTCTAAATCCTTCAATCGGCTTTAAGAAATAAAAATCATCTTCAGTCTGAGAGCTGAGACTCTCTCTCTGTTTCTAACTCTAAAAAACTCACACAGATACTTTCACTGTTACTGACATGATGATATAAATACCAATGAAATAATCCACTGACTGTATTTACTCACTCTTCCAAATATTCCTTCTTTTTCTACCTTCTGTTTTTCACGTGGAAACCAATTATCAAGCAGAAATCGTGCAGCTATTATAATTATTTTATTTTCTCGTTTACATTTTCATTTGTGTTGCTTCCTGGAAGTAGAACCACAGAGAACAAAAAAAGTGGCAGGAGGAGAATAAATCCAGGAAAGACCGAGAGAGACAGACGGGTGCAAGAGAAGAGCGATGTAACAACATGCAGCATGTCATACTGGCTCATCTGGAGGGTAATAAGCAGACTTCATTGTTTGTGTTGTCTAAAGAAAACAGCTGCAACAGCTGTTTCCCATTACTCACCCCCTGTGACCTGCTGCAGAGCGTGAGAAGGATTTTTATTTTAACCATTCGGGGAGAAGTTGTCTCATTTCAGTCTCTAAATCAGTGTGTTTCATATTTGTGTCTATTAGTTCAGATTTTACAGAATCTGAGATGAAATGTAATATTTTGATTTCTGAGTTCATTAATGGAGAACAGGCTGCTGCTGATGGACTCAAGCTGCTGTAGAAGAACGACCTTTGACCTTCAGGTCAGGTGAAAGTATTATTTAGTTTTCTGTTTCAGATTCAAAGAGACTCAAAATACAGCTGAAGTTATTCTGAGCTTTTCTAAAGCTTCTAGTGTGATGACATCACAGGAACAGCTGACATGAGTTCTGATTTCACTTCATTATGTTTGATATCATCTCTGATTCATCAATAAAATTTGATAATATATTTTTATTTTGTTGAAATGTCTGTGTTGTGTGTGAGAACTGAAAGCTTCCAGCTAACAAACACCAAACTCTTTGATATGTTCAACAACAGGAAGTTAACCAACTTCAAACATGCATTTTCTGTTTTTCAAGAAAAATAAACCTCAGCTTTTACTTCTCTGCTGCACGAAGTTGAAGGTTATTTTTACTGACAGGTAGTTATAAATGTATGTAAACAGCTGACTGTTGAAGGGAGGACGAATGACTTGTGTAGGTTTTATCTTCCTTATGTCTATTTAGAAAAAGTTCCAGCCTCCATGACACAGATAAGAGATGGACTCTTGCCTTGCCAAAATAAAGCCAATCAAAAATCAATGTTTGTTACAACTCTTATTTCAGCCTGTTTTTGTTACTGCCAAACAAATGTTGAAAGAACTATTATGTCTGCAGCTAATTTAATTTATTTATGATGGAATATTAAGATTTATTATTTAAGATCAGCTGTCCTGTATTCAGAAACATTTGGCCACAGAGGTAAAGTTAATACAAGGTGTGAAATGTTTACTAAGGTTTTTCTACATGCATTAATAAAAAGGTTATTCAGTTTAAAGCGAATGAACTCTGTAGTAAATATTCATTACCCCCCTTGTAAAAACACAAAGGAGGGAGAGATTATTGTTCCATGTCTGTACATAGAGAAAACCCCAGTGTAGTAACAGGAGAATTGAACAGACAACGAGATTTTCTGTAAACTGAAGCATAATTAAAGCGGTGAGGCGGGGTGTTTGACACAGGAACAGAGTACAGTATGTACAGACTCATCTCTTCTGTCAGTCCATCGGTTCTCTTCACCGGATCCTTCACTTCAACTCTCAACTACGCTTATTTATATAAAATGTCACATAAAAGAAGCTGCTGACATTTTATTATCTACAATCGCTTTAAACGGCAACGCTGTTCTCAGAGCAAAGTCTCTTTTACGTAAGTACAATGACCTTTCATCTTTTTACACAATCATCGTATAGCAACATCGAAACGACCAGAACCGTTTGGTTTGGGTGGTTTAAGTTTCATATGACTGGATCCATCTACTACCTGAACAAATTATCATCATTTAGAGATATGTGACATTTCAGGCTGATGCACTCGGTGAAGTGTGAAATTTGTTTTAAGACGGGGCCTTTTTATTGCAGTACCGGAGAGCTTGTAGTCCATTATTTCATTAGCTTCGGTAAGTAGAAGGGAAACGACATTAAAAAAACTACAACAACCAGCAGGGGGAGAGGCGGGAGCTTCTGATGCTTTCAGGGACAGTTTGAAAAATCTGAATTCATCTTATCGGAGTGATCAACTAGAGAAATAAAAGAAAATATGATTTTAAAAAATCGTCCTGTAAAATAACAAATATTTAAATTTGTTTAGTAAAGCTTAACGCACTGTGCATCTGCGTTGTCCATACCATGATCAAGAATACGCTCTTCGTTTTGAAAGAACATTGTATTAATATTTCATAAATTTGCATCATTCCTAAAATAAATTGTTTTTACTGAGAGCTGTATTTGTTTTTGTTTGGATTAAATCAATTTAAAGCAGATTGTAATTTTACGAGTTAGAAAAAAACGAACCTTTCCGAAGTCTGTGGAGGGAACACTTGGGTCGCACTTACATTTTACGTAACGATTGCGTCATCTTTTAAGGACACTGCCTGCGGTTTGTTTTTGGATTTGGGATTTAATAGAAAAAATACAAAACAATGTGTTTTCTACTTATTTTATTGATATGTACTTAAACTCAGACATAAAACATGGCGCTTCCGTCGACGAAGAAAGGTAATGTAACGTTATTGTTCTCCGGGGCTCAAACAATCGTGTTATATTTGTTTCAGTTGCTTACAAGTTCTTAAAAGAGGTTTTGTTCGCCTAAAAACAATCAGCGTGTTTCACAAATGAGTTACCAACTGCAGAAGTTCTAATTCGTCGACGCTAGTTTACGTTTATGTGGATTATTTTTAAAATCAAGATCATAACGGAACCTGCGGTTTTGTATCGTTAACGGAACATTTCGAATCAAATCAAACTTTATTTGTGTAGCACTTGTCCTGCTATTAGCAACACAAAGTGCTTCACATAATAAAAACGATTACACACAGACACAAAAACAACAATTTAGACTCCCTGCTACCCCCCACCCCATCTCCCACCACCATAAATGTTATCTAGATCTCTAAATTAAAATCTTAATAATTAAACAACTGATTTAAGAATTAACTGAGCAACTGGTTTGACAACACTGTGAGGAAACCATGTATGTATGGGGTTCATCCACAACCACGAGCCAGTCTACCCAGCCCCTGGTTGAAACCACAGGAACCGGGCAAGGGCCCAAAACACAGCCTCAGGGCTGCACTGAGGGACCCCGGTCCCCCAGACATTCCTACGGGACCAACCGTGCAGACTGAGTAGACGAACCCACATCATGGACGACCCCCATGAGGAAAAACTGGATTAAAAATAAATGATAAAAACATTAAAAGGGGTAAGAACAAGTAAAAAAGAAGTAGTGATTCATAAAATTCATAAAACTAATTTATATTGATAAAACCAAATTATGAGCAGACAAACAGATAAAAAAGTTTAAATAAATAAATAGATGAGTAAAACTAAACAATCAAAGTTAAAAATTAAGATGATTAAATCACTTAAAGGCTAAGTTAAAAAGATAATGTCTTGAGCCTCTTTTTAAAAACATGAACAGTCTCTGCAGCCCTGAGGTTCTCCGGCAGGCTGTTCCACAGACGAGGACCATAATATTGAAACGAGGCTTCGCCATAGGTTTTGGTCCTGACTCAAGGAACAAATAAGAGGCCAGTACCAGAGGACCTCAGGGTCCACGAGGGCTCATAATTTAAAAGCAGTTCAGATAAATAAGAAGGCCCAAGACCAGTAAGACATTTATAAACAACTAAAAGAACCTTAAAATCAATCCTGAAACACACGGGGAGCCAATGCAGCGATTTTAAAACTGGTGTAATGTGTTCCCGCCCTCTGGTCCTCATCAGAACACGAGCTGCTGAGTCCTGGAGAAGTTGTAGTCTAGAAATAGATTTTTTGGGAAGACCAGAGAGCAGAGCATTCCAGTAGTCTATTCTACTGGAAATAAAAGCTGCATCAGCACCTCCGTGCTGGCAGGAGAGAGAAATGGGTGGACTCTGGCAATATTTTTTAGATGATAAAAACCTGTTTTTACTATATTTTTAATGTGTGGAATAAAATTCAGCTCAGAGTCAAAAAGGACATCTAAAATACAGTTTAAAAGAACATTTACAGGCTCCAGGTCATCAGGAGACACGTGAAGCAGTTAGTCACACGGGGTAACCTTAACTAAAACTTTGAATTTACTTGTAGTTGCTCTAAAACAAATAGTTTATTTTCTCAATTGACCACGTGTGTGTGTGTGTGTGTGTAAGTCTCTCAAGCTCACTGAAGCATTTTATTGTATCAAACGGTTTAAATGTTTGATGATTTACTTGGTGTCAAATAAAGTGGCTGAGAACAAAGTCCCAGATTTCACCTTTTAGAACAGGGGTCTCAAACTCCAGGCCTAGAGGGCCACTATCCTGCATGTTTTCGATGTTTCCCTGCTTCAACACACCTGATTCAAATGAACAAGTCGTTAACAGGCTTCTGCAGGACTTGTTGAAATACAGAGGATTTGAATCAGGTGTGTTGAAACAGGGAAACATCTAAAACATGCAGGATAGTGGCCCTCGAGGCCTGGAGTTTGACACCCCTGATCTAAAACATGCAGGATAGTGGCCCTCGAGGCCTGGAGTTTGAGACCCCCAGTTTTAGAAGAAATAAAAGCTGCAAATTTGATCAAGTCAGAAGCTTCAACCTCAGAATGTTCAATGCTTTTGTTTTACAATGACTCTTTGTCTCTTTTTTAAGTTTATATTAACTTTTCACTTTCTCTCTCTCTCTCTCTCTCTCTCTCTCTCTCTCTCTCTCTCTCTCTCTCTCTCTCGCTCTCTCTCTCGCTCTCTCGCTCTCTCGCTCTCTCTCTCTCTCTCTCTCTCTCTCTCTCTCTCTCTCTCTCTCTCTCTCTCTCTCTCTCTCTCTCTCTCTCTCTCTCTCTCTCTCTCTCTCTCTCTCTCTCTCTCTCTCTCTCTCTCTCTCTCTCTCTCTCTCTCTCTCTCTCTCTCTCTCTCTCTCTCTCTCTCTCGCTCTCTCGCTCTCTCGCTCTCTCGCTCTCTCTCACACTAGCCGCCTCATGTTCCTTCGCCGGCTGAACAGTTTGAGTTCCTCCGTCCATCCTCGAGACCATCCTGCTCGCTGTTGGAGCAACTACAGGAGCAGCACTGCCTTCACCCACTCACACCCCCCACAGTTCATCCCTGCTCCTTATCCATGGTGCTCCATCCAAAGGTTTCCACCCTGGCCTCCTCGACTCCCCCACCCTCATCCACCTGTCCATCAAGTCTTCACTGGTAGGACGTTACACCCTTTTAACTTCAGTGGTAGTCGGTGGAATTCATTCCATACCACAGCAGGTTGCATGATGGAACGTCCTGACAGAGAACCTCCAAACAAACGGTTGAAAAGTGTAGTGGAGAAGAGAAGCTTTGAGCAAACGGGAGGACATGGAGGAGGAGGAGCACCAAGGGAAGCAAGAGAGAAGGCCAACGAGGGAGAATCCAGAAGGCAGCACCATCACCCGGAGGCAAGAACGGACAGCAGTTTTCGACCAAAACCTTTCTTTAAAGTTAGGAACCAAGAAAAAACGAAAAGCAGAGACGAAGCTGTCGGCAAGAGTTACAGCAGAAAAAAAGATGCTGAAATGACTGAGAATAAAGACAAATATAGAAAAGATAGAAGAGATGGTTCACAAAATCCACTTCCAGCATCAAGGACTCAAACCCCTAAATCCAGACCTGAGCATATTCCAGATTCAGGACATAAACCAAACCCTTGGTTTAAAGCAAGGACTCCAGAGGAGCTGGTTGGTTCTCAGAGGAACATGACCAGGACCACAGAACAGCTGAAGGATGAAAGAGGACTTCAATCCAGGCCTCCCAGAACTTCTCCAGTCCCAAACCTGATTCAGGTGGCTCACAGACAACCCGCATCACCAGAGATCTCACCACCTGTTAAACGTACGTAAGAGGGTTGCTGGTGCAATTTATCAGATTGAGAATTTTTGCTCTAAACAATCACAAAAACATTTTAATCAATAATGTGACTGATTGATAAAGTGGAACATTTAATTACTTTGTTATAAACTAATCCCCAACTCTTTGTTAAATGTTTCTTAACCTAAAATGTATCTATCTATCTATCTATCTATCTATCTATCTATCTATCTATCTATCTATCTATCTATCTATCTATCTATCTATCTATCTATCTATCTATCTATCTATCTATCTATCTATCTATCTATTATTTTGTCAGGGACAAGGCAGATAACATATTTACAACTGATGCTGTGTAGAAAGAGTTCAACTCTTGTCTCCGGTTGGACCTTTTTACATTGTTAATAACTACTATATCTTACACAATATATCAAAAAGGAGCTTTTATAGTCACAGCAACATACATCAAGACTTATATAATATGATAATCAATATAATAAATGTTACATATTCAGATAGTAGCTTACATTTGAATAAATAAATAAATAAGGTGTAAGAAAGTTTTATTTACGTGTAATAAATTGCATGTATTTCCAGACTGAGAGATCATATGGAATCATGATGATTTCATTATTAACTGAAATATTAATGATTCTGATTTTTCTATAATTGAGCAGCTCTGCTCTTTTCTCGCTGGATTATTAGAAATGTGATTTTCTCTAAAGGGAATTATTTACAATCTTTCTTCTTTTCAGGTCTTCAGAGACACTGGGAGACCTGCAGTACTGAGCCCCAGCCACCAGGGGGCAGCACAGTGTTTGACTTCTCCATCATGTCCTACAACATCCTGTCTCAGGATCTGCTGCAGGACAACGCATACCTGTACCAACACTGTGACCCTGGCGTCCTGCACTGGGACTACCGGCTGCCCAACCTGCTGGCTGAGATCCAACATCATGACGCTGATGTGAGTAAATAAAATATAATCAAACTGAGGCTGGACGATTCGTGTTAAATATAAAACACATTTTCTTCAAGTGACTTGAGACGGTCTTTTTCAGTACTGAGTTTTGGTGTTTCTGCTGTTAGTTGATTGAGTTGTAATCAGGAGGTTTTCTACATCCGCCTTTTTTCATGTTATAAAAGCTTCTTCAGCTCCGCTCAGTCTGTTTCAGCTCCGCTCAGTCTGTTTCAGGTCCGTCCTGCTGTCTGTCTGTCTGTCTGTCTGTCTGTCTGTCTGTCTGTGTTGATATGTGAAGTCTGTGTTTGATCACGAGTGACAGTAATAGACCTGACAGTGTCATTCATTAACATTAAAACAGATTGTTCACTTAACACAACATTACAGTTATTTTAGCATTAATATTTAGTCAAAGAAAAAAAGAATCAGGCCCCAACGAGATTCGAACTCGTGACCCCTGGTTTACAAGACCAGTGCTCTAACCACTGAGCTATGAGGCCTCACCTGTACAACTGTGTGGATGAACTATCATTTAAACGTCACCTCACTCTGATTCAGGACACACCCTCTACTGTTGTGATGACGACTTACCAGCCCGACCTGTTAGCTGTGTGGAGGACATGGACAGGATTCCACCGTCATTTTAAACATCCACTAACATTCTGTCAATATTACCTTCATCAAAACAAACATCCTGATTTCATCATTTTACTGCATCATGTACTATCATCAGTACATTTCAGCAGGAGGAGTATGGTGTGGGGTCTTTTCCACACCCCCATTCGCTGCTTTCTGTCTGTGAGATGGGAGCTATAGGGAGGGGCTGGTGGGCTGCTCAGTGACTGGGGGGGGGCCTGGCCCCCCATTCAAGGCAGAAGGGGAAACCCCTGTTTCTGGAGCTGGTTGCCTTTCTCGGGTGTTGGTACCTAGATCTGGGAGCATAGAGTGTGTATGGGGAGCAGATGTGAGTGTCCATTCTATATTCCTGTTTTTGTGTGTGTGAGAGAGAGTATGTGAGTGTGCATGAGGGTGGGAGTGTGTGTATGAGTATGAATGTATGTCCTTGACTGTCTGTCAGGTTGGATTCCAGACTCCTCTCTCTCATGGCATCTTTGGTCTCGCTACAGGGAGACTGCGTCCCCCCCCCTTCTCGCTGAGCTCCCCGCCTGGATGGTGCCCCAGCCAGATGATGTGCTGGTGGTTTTTGAGTTTCTGAGTTTGGCTCCTGGATGTGTGCTGGCTTGCTCCTGGCAGCTGCTTGGCGGGGCCTGGTTCTGCCTGGCCAGGTTGGGTCCCTGTTAAGGGGGCAACGGCCCTTGGTCCTTGGGTCTCCTGATCCGTGTCTTGGTCCTCATGGACGTGGCTCGTCGCTGCTCTGTTCTTCCTGGGGCTCCTCTGTCTTTGGGGTGTACTAGGGTGCCCTGGTGCTCGGTCTCTCATGGTCCACTTCAGGGCTTGTGCGATGCAGCTGAGGTTTTTTGCACTCAATTATTAAAATATTTCATGGTGAAATTCCTCAAACACAAGTGCGTCAGTGCACTCAGGTGTTTGCAGATATTAAATCTGGCTGTGGCACTAACACACAGTTTTAAACGAGGTTTATCATCATTTAGGTGTGTTTATATAATTTCTTATCATTAGGGATTGCCATAATGAATGGATTCGCAATGCATTTGCATAGGACTCCATTCAAATGGCAAACCTATTATTCTACACATCTAAACGGGTCTCTGACTAGATTTATTTATTATTCTTCCGTAGACATTAATGCGGCCCGAACGGAGTGACGGATCAAGGCGGTTCATACATCAAATCGACCGGCTCGTTCACGGGAAGTGTGGAATTACTTTTATTTCAGATCCGAGTTACCATGGCGGCGCAGCTCGCGAAAAAGCGTCCCCGAAACGTCCCACAGCCCAAACCGTAAAACTTTATGACGCGTATCATATATCATACGAACCGGATTGGAAACCCGATGTGATTGATCTTGGTTTCGTGGCGTTTCGGGTTGCCATGGCAACGGTATTCACAAAAAACCCCGCCTCCCATTGAAAATGAATGGAAAACACTCCAAAAAATGCCAAAAACGTGACCTTTTTCAAGAGCTTACTGCGACAACATACTTTCTCCTCCGGACACCGTTCCACCTCATTTCTGGTCTCAAGGGATGGTTCTACTTTAGATTTAAAGATCTCGTACAAAACTCAGACCGTGTGGCCGTGGTGACGTCAAACGCCATCAGAATAGCCCGTTTTACACATAGGGCAGACAGAACCACCTGTGATGGCGTGTGATACATCAAATTGATCGGTTAGGGAAGGAGAAGTGAACCATGGGGTTTAAATGAATTTTGGGGTTACCATGGCAACGCAGCTTGCCAAAAACACCACCCGAAATGCCCTACAGCCCCATCTGTCAGACATAACCCCACAAATGACACATCAAACTGACCGGGTTGATGACCAGCGATGCTCTATCATGGTTCTGAAGAATTTTGGGTTACCATGGCAACAGGATCCACCAAAAATCACGCCCCGTATTCAAATCCTATGTTAAAAGGGCCCATATTATGCTAAAAATGGACGCTTTTTGAGAGATTATTTTGCAAATACACGCTGACCTACAGACATTGTTCCACCTTATCTGTGGTCACTTGACATTGGTCTATAACATACAAGAGGATCTTTCACATATGTGNTTGCCATGGCAACGCCATTCGCCATCAAACACACGCGGTGAGCCTATAGGGCACACAATAGGATTTGTAACCTCATGTCATATATTAAACCAATTGGCATGATCATTAGAAGTGACCCATCATGTAAACAGTAAATTTTGGGTTACCATGGCAACAGCATTGAGTCAAATTCACACTTTTTGATCGCTTACTGTGCGGACATGCTTTGACCTACAGCTATCATTCCAACTTTTATGTGCTCAGTAGACCTTGGTCTATAACACATTGAAGCAACTTTGACATATCTTTTACCGTATTGCCATAGCAACGCCATTCGCCATCAACTCACCCGGTCAGCTCACAGCAGACACTGTGGGATGTGGGTGCACATGCAATACATCAAAGTGATCGGGTCTACCGGGGGAACTGAACCATCATGTGTGTGTTAATTTTTTGGGTTACTATAGCAACAGAATCCACCATAAACCACGCCTCCTTTGGAACTCTATTGGAAAATCTCTCAATTCATCACACATCCCCAATACGCTACCATATTAAGTGGACTCTTTCAGCCTTGTCATCATGTTTGCAGCGTCTGTCAGCTATCACACATGCTCAGGGTCAGAGATTGCAGCCTTCTGATTGGCTGAGGGTTTCAGAGTCCCGCACAGAGTGGCAATCCCTCTCAAAGTTTCTTCAGGAACTTTTCTAGTTTATATTATTTCTCTGTTGCATACAATTATGTCATTGTTGTTGTGTTGTGTGTTAATGTTTTTTTGTGTGGCCCTGTGATGGACTGGCGACCTGTCCAGTGACAGTGATGGCTGGAGATCTGCACCAGCTCCCTGCCAACCTGAACAGGAAGTAGCAGGTTTAGAGGATGGATGGATGGATGGATGGATGGATGGATGGATGGATGGATGGATGGATGGATGGATGGATGGTGTTTAAATTTAAAAAAATATAAAACACACATTTTCTTCAAGTGACTTGAGACGGTCTTTTTCAGTACTGAGTTTTGGTGTTTCTGCTGTTAGTTGATTGAGTTGTAATCAGGAGATTTTCTACATCCGCCTTTTTTCATGTTATAAAAGCTTCTTCAGCTCCGCTCAGTCTGTTTCAGGTCCGTCCTGCTGTCTGTCTGTCTGTCTGTCTGTCTGTCTGTCTGTCTGTCTGTCTGTCTGTCTGTGTTGATATGTGAAGTCTGTGTTTGATCACGAGTGACAGTAATAGACCTGACAGTGTCATTCATTAACATTAAAACAGATTGTTCACTTAACACAACATTACAGTTATTTTAGCATTAATATTTAGTCAAAGAAAAAAAGAATCAGGCCCCAACGAGATTCGAACTCGTGACCCCTGGTTTACAAGACCAGTGCTCTAACCACTGAGCTATGAGGCCTCACCTGTACAGCTGTGTGGATGAATTATCATTTAAATGTCACCTCACTCTGATTCAGGACACACCCTCTACTGTTGTGATGACGACTTACCAGCCCGACCTGTTAGCTGTGTGGAGGACATGGACAGGATTCCACCGTCATTTTAAACATCCACTAACATTCTGTCAATATTACCTTCATCAAAACAAACATCCTGATTTCAGCTGTAAAAAGTCTCTCTGATTAAACACAGTTGATTTCTGTGAAACTGCTGCAGATCAACAGTTCCATGAAGCTGAAGCTCCAGTAACTTCAATCTGAATTCAGAATATCTCAGAAAAAACAGGGAATTAAAACAAACAGCAGAGTTGAGATGAAGCATGTGGTCTCTGTCAGTCTGTCCACGTCCTGTCTGTTATCTGTCTGTCTTCTAACACCGGTCTCCTTGTATCTCTGTGTTTTCTTCAGGATATTCAGGGTTTGTTTTGGGTCAAAGCAGCTGTGCATGTGCAATGTGCATTCATGCGCTCGTGGCTTGATGCTCCATAAGAACTACAGATATCATATTGTGCAGATTAAAACAAACTGTACAAAACTGCTTTATGTGAATCAGAAGTTATAAATAAAACTAGAAAGTTCCTGAAGAAACTTTGATGGGACTGCCACTGTGTGCGTGACTGAGAAACTCTCAGCCAATCAGAAAGCTGCATCCATCCAACAGTGACCATGTCTGACAGGTGCTGCAAATGTGATGAAAAGGCTGAAAGAGGGAAATTGATATAAGAGTTTGTTGGAGAAGTGTGATAATTCCAGGTATTATTCTATAGGTTTACAATAGGGCTGTGGTTTTTAATATGGTAACCCAAAACTTCATGTACACATGATGATTCATTTCTCCTGGTCAAACTGATCACTTTGTCCACAGTGTCTGCTGTGACCTTAGAGGTTGTGTTTGATGGCGTTGCAGTAGCCCAGTGTCTAGTGAGCAGATAAAAGTTGGAATGACGTTTGGAGGTCAAAGTGTGTTCACACATTAATCTCTCAAAAAAACATCCATTTTCAGGATAATCTGAGCCCTTTTAACAAGGTGAGGTGCGTCTTGTTGTGTATTCTGTTGCCATGGTAACTCAAAATGCCACAGAATCATAATAGAGCACCCCAGTCAGTTTGATGTGTCATACCTGTGATTATCTCTGGCTGATGGTGGTCGAGGGCACCTCAGCTGCTGCTTCTGGTGAGCTACGTTGCCATGGTAACCCAAAACTTCATGTAGGCTCCACAGTTTACTTTTAGTGGCCAAACTGATCGATTTGTTGTGTCACATGTCGTCACAGGTTGTACTGTCTGTCATGTGCGTGAAACAGGTGCTTCTGATGGCGAATGGCAGCGCCACGGTGACACAGTAAAAGTTATATAAGGGATTACCCTATATATATATCTTTGATAGTGCCATGTCTTGTTACCAGAGGAAAAGTAGAACGACATCTGTAGCTTAAAGTATGTTTCCACGGTAACCTCTAGAAAAATGTCACGTTCGACCCATTTTGAAGAGTTTTACAGTCATTTTCAATGAGAAGCAGGTTTTAGTGAATTTCTGACCTCATTAACGTCCTCAGAAGAAGAATAAATCTACAGTTTCTGTGTAAATTGGTTGTGAACTAAAAGGTTTTCTTTCTTCAGATCTTGTGTCTTCAGGAAGTCCAGGAGGATCATTATGAACACCAGATCAAACCTGCTCTACAGGCTTCAGGTACTGATTCTTCTCTCGTCTCTGCATCTGTGTGTCTGTTGGACCTTTTCTAAAACACGTCTTCACATCACTCCTGTGTGTGTTTCAGGTTATCAGTGTGAGTTTAAGAAGCGGACAGGAAATAAACCAGACGGTTGTGCCGTGATCTTTAAAACCTCCCGCTTCTCTCTCGTCTCTTCCACACCTGTCGAGTTCTTCCGGTCCGGCGACACCCTCCTGGACCGGGACAACGTGGGATTGGTCGTGCTGCTGCAGCCCAACACCAACAATAGCCAGTTCGACCCCACCTCGTTCTTTTGTGTTGCCAACACCCACCTCCTCTACAACCCCCGCCGTGGGGACATCAAACTCACCCAGCTGGCTATCTTATTGGCTGAGATTAGCAGGCTGTCCCGCCTCCCTGATGGGTCAACCAATCCAGTTGTCCTTTGTGGGGATTTTAACTCGGTGCCATGGAGTCCACTGTACAGGTTCCTGACCACAGGCTGTTTGGAGTACCAGGGAATGCAGATCGGCATGGTGAGACGTTTGATTTATTCATCAGAAGATCCTTCAATCATGTGACTGTCAGCTGTTTCTATCTCATCTTTAACTCTTCAACTTCCTTGATTGTTGCTTTGCACTGTAGAACTTGTGGATTATTTTCAGTGAAATGAAAAAGCTGGTGTTGAATGTGTTTGTGTAGGTGTCGGGTCAGGAAACAAGTCCTAAAGGGCAACGTTTCCTCCAGTCCCCTATCTGGTCTCACAATTTAGGAATCAACCATCAGTGTCAGTACGAGAACAAACGCACTGATGAGTCTGTCTCCACTAGTCCCTCAGGTAAGTCTCACCTGCAGGTGTTTCACTGTCAGATTAGATGACATCTAGCATCAGGATTTAGTTTGTAACACCTGCCTGTCTGTCTGTCTGTCTGTCTGTCTGTCTGTCTGTCTGTCTGTCTGTC
>SSNP01000161.1:200211-259161 GCA_006937955.1 Pachypanchax playfairii
CTGTCTGTCTGTCTGTCTGTCTGTCTGTCTGTCTGTCTGTCTGTCTGTGTTGATATGTGAAGTCTGTGTTTGATCACGAGTGACAGTAATAGACCTGACAGTGTCATTCATTAACATTAAAACAGATTGTTCACTTAACACAACATTACAGTTATTTTAGCATTAATATTTAGTCAAAGAAAAAAAGAATCAGGCCCCAACGAGATTCGAACTCGTGACCCCTGGTTTACAAGACCAGTGCTCTAACCACTGAGCTATGAGGCCTCACCTGTACAGCTGTGTGGATGAATTATCATTTAAATGTCACCTCACTCTGATTCAGGACACACCCTCTACTGTTGTGATGACGACTTACCAGCCCGACCTGTTAGCTGTGTGGAGGACATGGACAGGATTCCACCGTCATTTTAAACATCCACTAACATTCTGTCAATATTACCTTCATCAAAACAAACATCCTGATTTCAGCTGTAAAAAGTCTCTCTGATTAAACACAGTTGATTTCTGTGAAACTGCTGCAGATCAACAGTTCCATGAAGCTGAAGCTCCAGTAACTTCAATCTGAATTCAGAATATCTCAGAAAAAACAGGGAATTAAAACAAACAGCAGAGTTGAGATGAAGCATGTGGTCTCTGTCAGTCTGTCCACGTCCTGTCTGTTATCTGTCTGTCTTCTAACACCGGTCTCCTTGTATCTCTGTGTTTTCTTCAGGATATTCAGGGTTTGTTTTGGGTCAAAGCAGCTGTGCATGTGCAATGTGCATTCATGCGCTCGTGGCTTGATGCTCCATAAGAACTACAGATATCATATTGTGCAGATTAAAACAAACTGTACAAAACTGCTTTATGTGAATCAGAAGTTATAAATAAAACTAGAAAGTTCCTGAAGAAACTTTGATGGGACTGCCACTGTGTGCGTGACTGAGAAACTCTCAGCCAATCAGAAAGCTGCATCCATCCAACAGTGACCATGTCTGACAGGTGCTGCAAATGTGATGAAAAGGCTGAAAGAGGGAAATTGATATAAGAGTTTGTTGGAGAAGTGTGATAATTCCAGGTATTATTCTATAGGTTTACAATAGGGCTGTGGTTTTTAATATGGTAACCCAAAACTTCATGTACACATGATGATTCATTTCTCCTGGTCAAACTGATCACTTTGTCCACAGTGTCTGCTGTGACCTTAGAGGTTGTGTTTGATGGCGTTGCAGTAGCCCAGTGTCTAGTGAGCAGATAAAAGTTGGAATGACGTTTGGAGGTCAAAGTGTGTTCACACATTAATCTCTCAAAAAAACATCCATTTTCAGGATAATCTGAGCCCTTTTAACAAGGTGAGGTGCGTCTTGTTGTGTATTCTGTTGCCATGGTAACTCAAAATGCCACAGAATCATAATAGAGCACCCCAGTCAGTTTGATGTGTCATACCTGTGATTATCTCTGGCTGATGGTGGTCGAGGGCACCTCAGCTGCTGCTTCTGGTGAGCTACGTTGCCATGGTAACCCAAAACTTCATGTAGGCTCCACAGTTTACTTTTAGTGGCCAAACTGATCGATTTGTTGTGTCACATGTCGTCACAGGTTGTACTGTCTGTCATGTGCGTGAAACAGGTGCTTCTGATGGCGAATGGCAGCGCCACGGTGACACAGTAAAAGTTATATAAGGGATTACCCTATATATATATCTTTGATAGTGCCATGTCTTGTTACCAGAGGAAAAGTAGAACGACATCTGTAGCTTAAAGTATGTTTCCACGGTAACCTCTAGAAAAATGTCACGTTCGACCCATTTTGAAGAGTTTTACAGTCATTTTCAATGAGAAGCAGGTTTTAGTGAATTTCTGACCTCATTAACGTCCTCAGAAGAAGAATAAATCTACAGTTTCTGTGTAAATTGGTTGTGAACTAAAAGGTTTTCTTTCTTCAGATCTTGTGTCTTCAGGAAGTCCAGGAGGATCATTATGAACACCAGATCAAACCTGCTCTACAGGCTTCAGGTACTGATTCTTCTCTCGTCTCTGCATCTGTGTGTCTGTTGGACCTTTTCTAAAACACGTCTTCACATCACTCCTGTGTGTGTTTCAGGTTATCAGTGTGAGTTTAAGAAGCGGACAGGAAATAAACCAGACGGTTGTGCCGTGATCTTTAAAACCTCCCGCTTCTCTCTCGTCTCTTCCACACCTGTCGAGTTCTTCCGGTCCGGCGACACCCTCCTGGACCGGGACAACGTGGGATTGGTCGTGCTGCTGCAGCCCAACACCAACAATAGCCAGTTCGACCCCACCTCGTTCTTTTGTGTTGCCAACACCCACCTCCTCTACAACCCCCGCCGTGGGGACATCAAACTCACCCAGCTGGCTATCTTATTGGCTGAGATTAGCAGGCTGTCCCGCCTCCCTGATGGGTCAACCAATCCAGTTGTCCTTTGTGGGGATTTTAACTCGGTGCCATGGAGTCCACTGTACAGGTTCCTGACCACAGGCTGTTTGGAGTACCAGGGAATGCAGATCGGCATGGTGAGACGTTTGATTTATTCATCAGAAGATCCTTCAATCATGTGACTGTCAGCTGTTTCTATCTCATCTTTAACTCTTCAACTTCCTTGATTGTTGCTTTGCACTGTAGAACTTGTGGATTATTTTCAGTGAAATGAAAAAGCTGGTGTTGAATGTGTTTGTGTAGGTGTCGGGTCAGGAAACAAGTCCTAAAGGGCAACGTTTCCTCCAGTCCCCTATCTGGTCTCACAATTTAGGAATCAACCATCAGTGTCAGTACGAGAACAAACGCACTGATGAGTCTGTCTCCACTAGTCCCTCAGGTAAGTCTCACCTGCAGGTGTTTCACTGTCAGATTAGATGACATCTAGCATCAGGATTTAGTTTGTAACACCTGCCTGTCTGTCTGTCTGTCTGTCTGTCTGTCTGTCTGTCTGTCTGTCTGTCTGTCAGGAGTCGAAGGAGGAATCTTTAATCTGACTGTAGAGGATCTCGCCAGTAAAGCCTCAGCTGCTTTCAAGAGGTAACGTCTGACATCAGGTTACACAGTGAACTGCTGCAGTTTCTATATTGATATATAGTTAGATGTAGCAACAATGTAATACTCAGAACTCACTTTTCTCTGTCAGCATTAACATGTCTGGGAAAGTTAATAGATTGTGATTCATTGAATGACCATAACTCATTCTACGGTCTCCATCACCTCACAGTCTTTAAACTGCAGCTTTTGTTTAAACAGCTCGAGGATTGAACACAACCTGAAGCTGCAGTCGTCTTATCAACACCACCTGCAGCCTGATGGTCGACCTGAGATCACCACATGTCACTCACGCACTGCGCTGACAGTGGATTACATCCTCTACACCTCTGGTATTTACACACACATGCGCTTTCCCTCCAGAGTACCCATTCTTATGTTAATATTATTAGCATTTATGCTAATTTTAGTACAATAAGTGTTTTACTAACAAGATTAAAGTTTTGGTTCCTTTTAGGAGCTTTTATTTTAGAAGTATAGCAAATATGTGTATCTTAAAAATAAATACAAAAAACAATCAATATTCTTTCCATTAATTTAGTCCAGTCTCTTATTCAAACTGTATTTATTCACTTTAAAAACATCCATTAGTCACATGTTCTTTCCTGTGTCCCTCTGCTCTCCTCTTTGAAAGATTTCCCAACTACGCCTTCACTTCCTTGTGGGCGGGGACTCCAGTTGCTGGGCAGGCTATCATTGGTTGGTCAGTCAGAGCTGGAGGAAGTTAATGGCCTTCCCAATCAGCACCATTCATCCGACCATCTTCCTCTCCTCACCAGCTTCCGCTTTCGGTGCTGAACGCTGTACATCAGATACTGAGTGGTGAAGCTTGATAAAGACATGGATACAGTCAGCTCTCACAAACAAGATGGGAATAAATAATATAAATAAAGCATCAAAATATATTGTCTCACCAGCAGGAACTTTTAATTAAAGATGAGAAATGAGTTATGGATCATCTCAATCAGTTAGCGATCAGGATCAAAAGTCTGAAAGATGCAAGGTGTGATAATTCTAAAGTAAATATTCAATGAACAGTGTGTGTAAAAAAAGAGTAAAAACTTCTCATACTTAAAACGATTACTTTTATAAACCAGTTAACTTTTATTAATTATTTTATTATTTTTAAATGTAATTTGGCCAAACTTTTAAACTGGATGTTTTTTAACCTTTTTTTGGAGGGAATAAAATATTGCAATACTGCAAAATGATTTAAAATAAAATATGATCCTTTATCACAGAAATTGAATTTACTGCTAAATTATAAGGACTGTATGTTTTGTAAACATTTTGTTTTAACGGTTTTGAAATGTTTACAGTCTGTAAATAATAAAGATTTATATTTTTATGTGTGTGATGGCTTTTTTTCCCACTAATATGCAAACACACGACATTAAATAACTTTTAAAGATTTTGTTGTAGACTTGTTCTATTGGGTGAGGTTGTAATGTGGAGGGGTTGAGTTGCTCTTTTGACAATTTGAATACAGCTATTGTCTTTATAGCATCGCGGGCTACAGCTGATATCCAATCTTTATTCGGACCCCCAGATTGTAAAAAATGCCAATGAAAAAGGATTTTTCACTTGATGTTCCCAAATGCAGAATAAATCATCTAGATGTGTTTTTGGGGGTCCCCTGATGCTAAAAAGGCATTAATTAGCCATCTTTTTTTCGGACCCCCAAATTCAAAAAAATGCCATACTATAGTAAGGCTTTTTTTTCATGAATTTTCACTTGATGTTCCAAAATGCAGAATAAATCATCTGGATGTGTTATTCGGGGTCCCCTGATGCTAAAAAGGCATAAATTAGCCATCTTTTTTTTGGACCCCCAAATTAAAAAAAATGCCATACTATAGTAAGGCTTTTTTTCATGAATTTTCACTTGATGTTCCAAAATGCAGAATAAATCATCTAGATGTGTTTATCGGGGTCCCCTGATGCTAAAAAGGCATTAATTAGCCATCTTTTTTTCGGACCCCCAAATTCAAAAAAATGCCATACTATAGTAAGGCTTTTTTTTCATGAATTTTCACTTGATGTTCCAAAATGCAGAATAAATCATCTAGATGTGTTTATCGGGGTCCCCTGATGCTAAAAAGGCATTAATTAGCCATCTTTTTTTCGGACCCCCAAATTCAAAAAAATGCCATACTATAGTAAGGCTTTTTTTTCATGAATTTTCACTTGATGTTCCAAAATGCAGAATAAATCATCTAGATGTGTTTTTGGGGGTCCCCTGATGCTAAAAAGGCATTAATTAGCCATCTTTTTTTCGGACCCCCAAATTCAAAAAAATGCCATACTATAGTAAGGCTTTTTTTTCATGAATTTTCACTTGATGTTCCAAAATGCAGAATAGATCATCTAGATGTGTTTATCGGGGTCCCCTGATGCTAAAAAGGCATTAATTAGCCATCTTTTTTTTCGGACCCCCAAATTCAAAAAAATGCCATACTATAGTAAGGCTTTTTTTTCATGAATTTTCACTTGATGTTCCAAAATGCAGAATAAATCATCTAGATGTGTTTATCGGGGTCCCCTGATGCTAAAAAGGCATTAATTAGCCATCTTTTTTTCGGACCCCCAAATTCAAAAAAAATGCCATACTATAGTAAGGCTTTTTTTTCATGAATTTTCACTTGATGTTCCAAAATGCAGAATAGATCATCTAGATGTGTTTATCGGGGTCCCCTGATGCTAAAAAGGCATTAATTAGCCATCTTTTTTTCGGACCCCCAAATTCAAAAAAATGCCATACTATAGTAAGGCTTTTTTTTCATGAATTTTCACTTGATGTTCCAAAATGCAGAATAAATCATCTAGATGTGTTTATCGGGGTCCCCTGATGCTAAAAAGGCATTAATTAGCCATCTTTTTTTCGGACCCCCAAATTCAAAAAAATGCCATACTATAGTAAGGCTTTTTTTTCATGAATTTTCACTTGATGTTCCAAAATGCAGAATAAATCATCTAGATGTGTTTTTGGGGGTCCCCTGATGCTAAAAAGGCATTAATTAGCCATCTTTTTTTCGGACCCCCAAATTCAAAAAAATGCCATACTATAGTAAGGCTTTTTTTTCATGAATTTTCACTTGATGTTCCAAAATGCAGAATAGATCATCTAGATGTGTTTATCGGGGTCCCCTGATGCTAAAAAGGCATTAATTAGCCATCTTTTTTTCGGACCCCCAAATTTAAAAAAATGCCATACTATAGTAAGGCTTTTTTTTCATGAATTTTCACTTGATGTTCCAAAATGCAGAATAAATCATCTAGATGTGTTTATCGGGGTCCCCTGATGCTAAAAAGGCATTAATTAGCCATCTTTTTTTCTGACCCCCAAATTCAAAAAAATGCCATACTATAGTAAGGCTTTTTTTTCATGAATTTTCACTTGATGTTCCAAAATGCAGAATAAATCATCTAGATGTGTTTTTGGGGATCCCCTGATGCTAAAAAAGCATAAATTAGCCATCTTTTTTTCGGACCCCCAAATTCAAAAAAATGCCATACTATAGTAAGGCTTTTTTTTCATGAATTTTCACTTGATGTTCCAAAATGCAGAATAAATCAGCTAGATGTGTTTATCGGGGTCCCCTGATGCTAAAAAGGCATTAATTAGCCATCTTTTTTTCGGACCCCCAAATTTAAAAAAATGCCATACTATAGTAAGGCTTTTTTTTCATGAATTTTCACTTGATGTTCCCACATGCAGAATAAATCATCTGGATGGGTTATTCGGGGTCCCCTGATGCTATAAACGCATAAATTAGCCATCTTTTTTTCGGACCCCCAAATTCAAAAAAATGCCATACTATAGTAAGGCTTTTTTTCATGAATTTTCACCTGATGTTCCAAAATACAGAATAATTTATCTGGATGTGTTTTTCAGGGTCCCTTGATGCTAAAAAGACATAATATACTGAAATAAAGCATCTTTTTTTGGGTCCCTAGATTGTAAAAAATGACATATATAGTATATACCATAATATGTGGTGAAACCATGCAATTGTTTTCATGTGACCTTTGCTGATGTCACCTGTCCTGGTTAAAAAAAAAAGACACAAGCACTAGTATGTTCATTTTTTGTTACATCACATGATGAAATAAAGGACACGCTCCACCATTGAATGATAAATTTCAGAAAATCTACTGCATCATGAGCTTTTGTAAGTCTCACATCTGCAGTGGAACATAAGCTGATTATATTAACAGGAGCTTTTATGTCACACAGCGTCGTGCAGGACTGTCATCATTTTACCGCCGATTTCTCACATTACAGAAAGCTTCCTTTGCCTTTTATTGCAGATTTCTTATTCTTGGGCTGAACTTTGTTTAGCTGTATGAAGAAGCTCTTACTTTAAAGGATTTGAATAACTATTCTTAATCATTAATTGTATGGCTTTAAATTAAAATATCTGGAAATCTGTAACACAAATCAGCCAATGGTCATATACTGAAAGCTTCTATGAAGCTGATTTTAGGCTAAATTAAATAATTTTGCTTTATGTAAACAATGTGTAACCCAATAGTTTGACAAATGAAAGAACACCTGGTAAAAAACAATTTATTTTTATTAAAAGAACACATGCTGCTACAGTTGGTGATAAAAACAGCTGCTATCAGATACTTGATGCTTTAACAGTATGAGGGTTACAATAATAACCATGAATCACGTCCACAGAGACATCACAGAACTTTGGATGGATTCAGAGGCTTCAGTAAAACAATAAAAACTTTCCACAGAGTTTAAGTTGAATCCATCGGCCATTTGATCAGACGAGGTTGAACATGTTACAGCAGTCGAGCGTTGGAACTGTACACACACATGCAAACTTTTACACATCATGCGCCACATCAAACTAAAATATTTAGAAAAGGTGTTCTCTCATTTTGTTCTTTGCAGCACCGTTTCCAGAAGAAAAGGCAAGAAAAAAGAATCCAAAGTTGGTTACAAGGTTTTAGATCATTTTCAAATCGAACAGGAAAACTATGAATAAAAGAAGAGAACGTTTCCTTCAATATGACAACTTTTTAAAAACAGACACACAGAGAGAAACTTCCAAACCCACAGCAGAAAAACAGTCATGAACACACACACTGCTGAGGCACTGGGAACCTTCTCAGTGTTCTAAAATCATCAGGATGTGCTCCTCAGAGTTTGGTTTCACTAATATATTTATTTCAAAATCATTCTTGTCTTTAAGCAGCTGTGTATTTTTTAATTAGTAGATTTTTTTGGTCATCGGATCTTAAATCTTACCGAAAAGAAACCTCCTCACAAAAATTATAGCACTAAATAAAACCTAAAGCAAAAAGTGTTGCCACTTTTTGTACAGCTCTTTAAATTTGCCCAAAGGAAAGTTTATCTATGAGAATAATACTTAACATTTAATAACATACCAGTGGTTAAAGTTTACCATGACAGACCGAAGTATGTGGGACATAACAGTCAGAGTTTGGGAGTCACTGCAGGACAATTTGCTGAACAGGAGAAATTTACTGTTAGTGCTTAAAAACTATAGCGAAAACCAAAATGTTCTTTAAAAAACACAAAACATTTCATTCAAAATCAGAGTACAATCAATAAACCAAATGTTTTCATGAAACAGACTTAAGTCAAACATAAAATTCTTATGAAGGAAAGAAAACATTCAGATAAGTTGTAAAGATTTAATGACCAGTTGATATTTAAACATCCTGTTTGCTACATTGACTTTAACTGTTATAAGTTTAGTTGTTCTTTGTGACTCCACTAACATGTTCTGTTGTCTTTTAAATACAAAAATGCTTCATTTCTTTGTGTCTGTTGTGAAAGCGACTCGAGCAGCTTTGTGCTTCGGCTGTAAGCTAACAAACACGAGGCGTTCACAAACCTTCAGTACAAATGAACATCTTTTTGAGCTGGTTTTTTGTTTCAGAGTTTTCTTCCTCTGATATGTGCTGGTCCAGTATTTCAGTTCATGTGCAGCACCATGAGCCTGTGATAACGACTCCGATTAGATCTACACAATGAGAAAGTGTTTGTTCGGTAGAATAATTCCAAATGGTCATTACGTGTTTAAGAGCTACAGATCTGCACGTCTTGATAAATTCCGCTTTGGAAGACAAGGATTTGTTTGTGTTTGCCAAACTCTGCTTGGTAACGCAGCACGTGCATAGCTGAGAGTTGAAGAGAAAAGAAATGAAAACACTTCCTGTTGGCAACCAAACACTCGTCTGACAGAGAGGATGTTGTGCAGAATTTAAAGGAAACAATCAAAGGATGTAAACGTGACACAGACGTGTAAATGTTCCACTGATGACGGACATGATCACAGTAACAAAAAACTGATGGTTTCCAAAATTCTTCAGGTCTTTAAGATCCTCATTCTGATGTGATTCAAGCAAAATGTTACTGATTCAAGTATGTTGTTATAAACATCTTCAGGTATAAATGTAAAATATATAAAACCATCATACATGTTTTACATGAACAGAAAGCTTTTAAACAGAGAAAAATGTAAAACTCTAAAATTAAACAAAAGAATCTTTAAATAAGCCAAGATGACTAAACGGACCACTTTATTTTGGAAAACATCAATTTCATGTCCTTCAAAAGAAAATAAATAAAAGTCTTTAAAGAATAAAGTTGTGAGTTTTCAACTTTGTGTGATTCTTCCAAATCATGAAAATCTTAAGGATTAAACTGCGTATTTCTGGGACCGGAGCTGGTCTGGGGTCAGCGTCTGATCAGCTTTAGGACTCAAATATGCTGAAACCAACTTCCTGTCTGACTTTGATATGTAATATTCGATCATTTGCATTTGTTCATTTCTGATTTTTGCATCAAAATGATGAAGTCAACAGTAAAAGTAACACTATGATGTGATGATTTCAGGCTTCTTAGCTGGGATTCACCGAAGGCCTCGACTGGAGAATCCAAACATCCAATCACATGTCAGTCTGACTGGATGTTCTGGATTAAACCACCTGTACAGGTGTAAAACAGTTCATACAGTACTGAGTGGACTCTTACAGGTCACTTGGCTTCACAGAGTGAAAACATGATTCATTGGGACGATCTGAGACCACGTGTAGTGGTTCAGGACTTTGTAGTGCCATTTTACTTTAAAGTACAAACTTTCTTCTGTAAGTGTTTCATATCATAAAAACATTTATATTTAAAATAAAATATTACAAATATGATTTTTTTTACATTTTCTGATAACAAGTATTGACCCGACCTTACTAATCTCTCTGATATAAGGCTTTATGATCAGTTTTAGTTGGAGTGTCAAATCTTTAAAAACAAACTGTGGAACTTGTTTTTATCTTATTTTCTTCACTAATTATTCTCCATCTTTAATTTCAACATGTTTTCCTTTTCCTAAACTGGGACGTGTTTCCTGTACGGCGATCGTAATGAAACCGCAGTTGGTTCTGAAAGGTTTCAGACTCAAACGTGTGATAATTTACTCTCAGAACTCTGATGGCTGATTTCAGTTTGCCCTCTTTCTACAATCTGCTTTTTTGGATAATAATAATATGTTGAAAACTGTGAGTTTGTTCCCTCGTTCATGGCTTGTATTAATTTAAGATTTATCAGGATAATTAATCACGTTCAGAATGACCCAATAATTCTGTTCTTTGTGGCGTTTAGTGCAAAGATAAAATAGCTTTTTGCTGTTGTGGCTTTTCCAATCCGACGACTCGTCTCTTTAACAGACTCATTCAGTCTCTTATCTGGTTTTCCTGCTTGTCTGCCTGCTGCTTGTATTAATAAAACAAACTTTCAAAGACGCCATTTTAACCACAGAAAGACAAGGAACTCTTTGCTCGCCAGGGGTTTCATTCTGCAGCTCAGTTCAGTGAAACATCTGGATCCTGAATAAAAAAGGCAGGTGTTTTAACTACATGGATGAAAGGACATAAATTCACTGTCCACCTCTAAAATATCTCAGTTTCCTTTCAGCTGGTTTCAGATCCAGATGTGCTGCTGCAGTTGATCAGCTCTGGTGGCATGGAAGAGGCTGAGGAGGAGAGGGGCGGGGCATCAGATGCGGATCTGGTAACCGTCACTCAGAGTGCTGAGTTCCGGAGGTTTCCTCTCCACCGAGGCGGGCCTGAAAGGAAGCAGATAGAGATGCTGAAATGCATGCTGGGATGGAGCGGATAGAGACAACTGATCTGAAACCATCATCACATAGAACAGCAGGAAGCGTTACACAATAATTATTGATCTTTTTGTTAATATGCTGCATTGTAATTGAGTATTTGTTAAATAAATGATGATTCATTGAGAAAATGTCTCGCTAGTATCAGCAGATATCTGAAATTCAGACATTAGATCTAAAACATCTGGACTGATGCAGAATTAATCTACTTATTAGAAGTAGCTGTTACTGTTGGTTCTATTTGAACCAAATAAACGTATTCAACCAAAATTACAACAAATATAGAAAATAAACAAGAATAGATAAAAAAAAACTTTAAAATTTTAAGTAAAAATAACAGTGATTAAAAAAAGAGGAAACATTAAAACAAAGATGGAGTGTGGAAGTGAGGAGGTCTCACTCTGATTCTGTTTTTAATCTCATGTCTTTGTTTCTGTCTCTTCTGTGATGTTTCTGCTCAGAAGGACAGATTTAAGTTCTCACACATGAAGTCGTCTTATTTCTTAAAGTGAATCATCTGAAAAACCGACAGTTTTATTTACTCTGTTTGATCTGTGACGGTTCTGTTTCCTCTCTTACTTCCCTTTAATCAAATGATTCTTCTCTTCTTCAAACACCCACTTCTCTGATGTTTCCTTCCATTCTCTGCATTCAGACGACAACTTATACAAATAAACTGATGGAAATAAATGTCATTAAAATGAGTTTCTGAGCTTCTAACTTCAGATGCATCAACTGTAAAGTCTCAGAGACGCTGATGAACAAGTATCTGAAGTGAGCCTGCAGCAGATTATTAAACCGTCTCTGCTGGAGTTGCTGCTCTGAAGTGGCAACATATTGTTAAGTGCTCTGCTGATAACTGTAATAGCTTTCCAACCATCACATTCAAGTGGTTCAAAGAGCTAATGTTGCTCTGCAGGTCTGAAGAAACATTTTGGGTTTAATTGAACCCTGAAGGAGAAAAACAGGCAGATTTTAACATCTGATCTGATTAAAAATGAGTCTGGTCTTTAACGTGTATCAGTGACTATGATAGGTGTCAGATAACTGAAGTCCCGCCTCTATTCTGCACATCAAATCCAACACTGATTTAAACCAGACAATAAAAACCCAATAACAGTCTTAAAGAGGAAATGCAGTAAAGCAGCATAAAGTCCAGCTTGAAGAAACTTCCGGGTCAGATCTGAGACTCTGTCACTCATCTGGTGGAACAACACGGGTTTCTGATCACAGACAGAATGTAACTAACTTTTATCAAGGTGTTAAGTATTAGTCAGAATAAAAACAACTTCCAGTCAGTAAAAGCGAGTCAACAACGAGCCGCCGACGGATCAGACTCCTTCTGGAGTGATAAAGACCCGAAACAAATGATCCGGGTTCTGTCTGACTGCAGAAGTGCAGCTGTCGTCCGTGTCTGATTGTATTACGTCCCTCACAGCTGACAACACGCACACGCGTCCAGTCACATGTATGAAGCTCCACCAGTTTCATACATGAGATTGGACCCGGGTTCTTTCATGGAATGAGGTGTAAGTGTTTGACCGAGCAGGTTTGGATGAGCAGCACTCTGCAGTTACGAGTCTTGTTTGTGAGTCAGGACTCGTCAGGACTCGTCAGGACTCATCAGGACTGATCAGGACTCATCAGGACTCGTCAGGATTGATCAGGACTCGTCAGGACTGATCAGGACTCGTCAGGATTGATCAGGACTCGTCAGGACTGATCAGGACTGATCAGGACTGGTCAGGACTCGTCAGGACTGATCAGGACTCATCAGGACTCGTCAGGATTGATCAGGACTCGTCAGGACTGATCAGGACTCGTCAGGACTGATCAGGACTGATCAGGACTGGTCAGGACTCGTCAGGACTGATCAGGACTCGTCAGGATTGATCAGGACTCATCAGGACTCGTCATCTGGATCTCGTGTGACAAACACACTCAGGCCTCAGTGTCACCTTCACTGAGATTAGTGCTCCAGTCTGACAGCTGTTACAGCGTGCACATGCACGTGCACACACACACACACACACACTAATTAAAGCCTGAACTCGCTGTGACCTCTGAGTAAAGAGAGAAGTGGGTGAAAATGAAGGAAGTACTACAAACAGCTGATTATCACCATCAGCCAGTCGTCCTGGTGAAGCTGCTTCAATGTCTCTGAATCTAATTATCTGGTACATCTGGAGAAGAATTATTCAACACACACACATCTGGTTCCAGTTTTCTCCAGATGTTGAAACACTTACGATTTGTCTCTGCGGTTCGTGACGCGTCGCTGCGGACTGCTCTGCCGTCGCCGTGGCGATAAGGACTTTCCTCGGCTGCGCTCTTTGATTGGCGACTGAGCACTGGATGATTTCAGGATCTAGAAAATATTATTGAAAATTAAAATGAAACAGTCATTATTATAAAAACAGCATCAGTTTTATTTGGTCCTGTAAATGTTTTACTTTCTCATGAACAAATACGTCGATGAAAACATCTGCAATGAGCAGGTTAAAAACATCTGGATTTATATTGTTTCACTATCTGAAAGTTGTAATAAAGTAAAAAACTGAAACTAAAACAGTTTTAAATCTTTTTAGCATCAAATTCCATCAAAAACCAATAAAATCACTAAACTAAACTAAAACTTCAGATCATTAAAAGACGCCAAGTGTTTAATAAACCAGATGAATAATTTACTGATTTACATCTGCTACATTTAAACACATTATCTCTTAAACATCAGTAGAAATAACCTTCTTGCTCACATGATTCTTATATTTTGAAACACTCAGTAGTTCATGATCTAACAGAATTAAACCCAGGAGTGTTTGAACGTTTAGAAACATCTGTGTGATTCTGCAGCAGGAAGGAAGAAGCAGCTGTGACGAAGGAAACTACAGGAAGATGTTCTTATTGTTCACTCTGTGTTTTTATTCTGTTTTAAACTCAAATGTTTCAGCATTTTGAAGTTTGATTTTAAAAACACTGAAGAAAGAAACAAGCAGATTTATATTTTCAGTGTTTAATCCTGTAAAATCTGGATGACCTCGTGTTTGTGTTGGTTTTATTTTAGATAGAAGTTACACACAAACCCGCTGACGTCTGGCTTTATATCAGAGTTTTACGAATGCCAGCGCAGCTGACTGAAGCGTGTTTGTGTCTTCATGTGACATTTGTGTATGACAGCTGCACACTAACTGACCTACATATCCTGCACAGTTCGTCTCACTGTACAACAACTGGAATCTCTGTAACAACCACAGACTCACAAATCACATGATCTCAAACACATCAAAATAAAATACAGTAATAACTAAGAATAAAAACCAACTGGGTTCATGAAACATTTAACCTCACGTGACCCAGTTCTGCATCTTCCTTCCTCACACATTCACACAATCCTTCCTTCCTCATCGTGCCCTAAATAATTCCTGACAGTTTGTATCCCGTTTTCAGCCCAGAGGAAGCAGCGTTCACACTGAGCTCATGGAAACACACAAAGCTGCTTTTCATTCAGAAGAAAAAACAAAGACAATCTCAAGTTAGTTTTATTCTGAGTGTGTGGAGATTAAAACTCATTACAGGCAACATTAAACCAACAGAAACTGAAGATATTACAGTGTTTTATCTGTTTAAAGGTCGTGTCTGTCACATGATTTGATAGAAACAGACCTCGTGGCCTTTTAAGGAAACTGTCTCCAGTCATGAAGGATCGACCTCTCGTGAACTCCTCGGAGTCTCTAACTGAATTACACACTGTGTGTTTTTATGGTTCATTTCTTCCTGCTGCTTTAAGCAGCTCCTCGTTAGATGAAACGTACCTTCATCCTCATGTCCCGGCCGTGTTTCTCCAGCTCCTTCCTCATCTCCTGAGCTCCGAGTCGGGATGCATTCAGCACCAAATGCTTCCACTCCACTGGTTGGAAGACATGGGGGTCGTGAGGCACGTACAGGCCAATCTTCACCTGAGAGAAGAAAACAGGTGAACGAACGAGGTTTGAAAGAGCAGCTGAGTCCAGCTCCGTCATCCTTCTCCTACCTTCTTTAACGTGTGCTGGTATCTCTTGTAAGAACTCTCAAATTCAGCCACCAGTTCTCCCAGCGTGCGGTAAGACAGCGGTTTGTCCATCAGGTCCTGGCGCCGGCTCATCCCCAGTGATCCATAGCGACCGTTGCAGTAGACCCCGAGAACCACGTGGTGAAAGCAGTGACCTGAAAACTGAGTCTTAAAGCTGATGGGGAAACGCTCCAGAGACGTGAGTCCGTTGGTCAGGTAGCTGGTCGGGACGGGTTAAGGTGTCTTACTGCTGGACTGGATGATAAATCTACACACCTGTAGTACATACTGGAGCCCACATACTGATGTCTAAACCTGGTTGGTGTTTGAAGCAGAAGGAACACAGCAGCTCGACTCATCGTGTCTAATTTGATTCAGTCTGATTGTGGGTGCTGTGAAACACAGACAGATGTTTTATTGTGTTTGTTGATGCGGCTCCTCCTGCCTGATTAAATGCTGGTTTCTTCCAGTTTCACACAGTGAGATTATTAGTGTCAGTACGCAAAGAGCGCTAAGACGTCAACGTTCTGATCATGTCTCTGATGAGCTGATAAACTAAACAATCCCATGTGATTAGATGCATCTATTCAACCTTCTTTACATCTTATATAAAACTCTAAAACCAGAAACACAAACTCACACCAACTACTAAGTGTAAAGCATCAAAGTCTTAGGGAGTTTGACAGAGTTCAGCACCAGAAAAGAGAGAATCTGTTGCAACATGTGAGCAGATGGACACAAAGGGACATCTGGACAATCTCTTTGTTGGCTAGAAGCCATTAATCAGCTCGGTTCTGCCTGTGGAGGCCTGCCATTGGTCAAGAGTCCCACCCGTCACGTCACCTGAGCAGGAAAGGATGATAAAGCTTGTTTGGAGAAGTTTGAATAAGAAACTAGAACTACTGCAGTTCTAAACACACAAAATACAATAACTAGATCAGTAGGGTGTTTAAATAGCAGATATTTCTGCAGGTTGTTTTTATCTCTTGTGGTTCTGCGTCAGATTCCTCGTCGCCAGAACAAATATTCAGAAACAAGAAGTGAGACTGTGTGCAGAACACACACCTGAACACCGAGACTGATTTCCTCCAACTGCAGCTGATTCCAAGCAACATACACACATCGTATTAATACCAGCAGAGTGAGGAGAAACAACACACCTTTATTCATGACTAATGGTTCATCCACATTCTGAACAGTCAGCAACATCTTTCACCATTTCACAAGCGATCCATCACTGAGAAGTAAAAACAGACTTAACGGTTCTGTAACAGCTGAGCTGAGGTCACGTCCTGACAGGATTTTGTTTTCTGCCTCTCCAGCATGTTCCAGTGCCACATCAAATCCATCAAATACCACATTTATCTGTCCTAGTTCTTAAAAACAAGAACAACCTTCACTGACTTTCACTAAGTTTCTGTTCCTCTTGATTTCAGGCACCTTTTAACCCAAACATCATGTGCTTTTAGGATCATTATCACAAACAAACTCTTCAGCAGCACTTTAGAGCAAGAATGTAAAATATGGCCTCAGATTACAAAAAGTCTTTTCACATTAAAACACAACGTTGCCCCTAAGCATCGTCATGCAGTGTTTGTTTTATTTTTATTATTAGACTTAATCTGCTGGTTTTAGTTTTTTAGGCAAGAGAAACAAAAAAAAGATCTTATAATAATTATTTAAACTGAATCTGTTTTGTTCAGCTTTGCCTGGTCTGCTAAACTCTAATCAGTGACGGGTGATACGAGGGGACATGTTCAACACACCCAGACAGTGTTGGTCTGACCCAAAATAAACCCAGAATATCCTGGAGAAATCTCAGATGTCTGTCAGCTCGGATGGAAAAGGATCAGCGTTAGAGGCGCATCACAGAGAAACGGACAGCTCCAGCTGCAGCGAGCTGAACGGTGATCTGAGTGTTTTCATAGAGACCAGCTGAGAGTTTAACTGCTGCTTTTCACATGAACACCTCAGAGTTTCATCCTGTTTGATCAGATATAATGTTGTTCTTATGATCCACTTCAAGTCTTCCACTGAGCCAACTGGCTGGGCAGGTGAGTGGAAACAGTAGAGGGTGTGTCACTCATTCAGGCGACATATAAATTACAGTACCTGTTGTAGCAGGTGGGGCCTCATAGCTCAGTGGTCAGAGCGCTGGTCTTGTAAACCAGAGGTCACGAGTTCGACCCTCGTTGGGGCCTATTTGTTTGTTTTTTCTCTCTAAATGATGAGATTTGTACCTAAACACACATCAAGGCAAATTACATCATTAAACATTTGCAGTTTATCTTTTGTTGATGTGAATGAAACGGTTTAAAAAGCATAAAGTCCATAACTGTCTCTTACACAAACTCATTTCAATCTTTATGAAACTCCGCCCCTCTGGTTTGAACGCTTCTTTTTTCACCCTGATTTTATTTCCTTCGTGCCACTTTCTCCGTCCCCTCCGGCTTCACTGCTTTTCATCTGGAGTCTGACATCAGTCTTAATTACAGTCACTGTCAGCTGCTGCCCTGACGGCCCTGGAGATAACCAGCTGGGAAACCAGCACATGCAGAACTGGACCATCAATTCATAGAAAGAGAACTTTCCTCAGACGACAGACCAAAGTCATCCTGCACCGAACACACGCTAAACTGTGGCTGATTACATTTAGACAAGACTTTCTAACTTTGAAATATTATTTTCTAAAATCTCCACAGACAGTTTACAGCCAAACATTTCCAACAAACACATGAGCCAGAAAATAAAACTAAAGGTTATTTAATAATAAAAAACACAAGCATGAGATCACCTGCTGCTGAGTATTCAACAATCTGAGCATGTTTAGTTCAGATTAAACCTCAGCGTAAATAAATGATGTGAAATTTAAAATCTCCCTAAATGAAAGTGTGAAGCTGCAGCAACTCGCTCTGCTGATTCAGATTTAAGCTCTGCTGGATGATACTAAGCTGTGAGAATGTATGGAGAGGGAAGAAACTTTGAAGTGGGCCTGTTGCCAAGCAACACCACAGAGTGAGAAAGGATGGTGATGTTGGGGGGCATTAGGAGATTAGAACAGTATGTCATATTGATTTTCCACCTACAGATAATAAAATAACCTTATAGACCTTTACATACGTGTCTAGGAAAGGATACATTCCCAGGATAACGGCTTCCAGACATTTGATTGGTAAAGACTCCCTGATCATCTCTCTTGCAGTTTCCATTAACCTACAGGAAGTAGAAGATGAGACAGGAAATGGTAAAGGATGGGAAGAGTAGATAGAAAACAGAGAGTAAAGACAGTGGAACAGCCGTCCTCTCCTTTCACATGGTGGTCACATGATGATGATGTCACAGTCTAAACCAAATTAATTTAATTTAAATAAAGTATTTTCACAAATGATTTCTGATGTAATGACAGTCTCTACAGAGAGATCAGAGGTTCTGATCAGAGGTTCCGATTAGAGGTTCCGATCAGAGGTTCTGAGGTTCCCACTGTGGACTCAACAGGCTGCTCTTTAATCAAATTACATCTGCCACACAGAATTATGTAAAAATGATCACCTGATTTAATCATCTTCTCTTAAAAAAACTCATTAACATCTTTATTCATCACATTCACGCTGATTAAATAAAATAACCAGATTAAAACTCATCAGTTCAGAACAGTAATCACACGGTTTACAGTATTTATGGCAACAATAACCAAAATTGAAGCTAGTTGTTTGATGGATTCATGAATTTTGCAGCCAAATAAGAAGAAATTGACTGTGTCATTCTTTGGAAGTTTAAATGTTTACAGCTGAGTTAAAGTATCTACACGTCCAACATTTAGCAGTAAAGTTTGTTTTTACAGCTCTTACCCACACAGAGGACGGCTCTTCTTGATTTCAAAAAACTGGGTTCCAGTGTGGTTGTATCTGAAGATGCATTAAGGACAACAGCAGGAGGGGTGCTGCACCCCCCTTTCATCATTAAAACCTTAAACAGATATCACAGTTCCTCTCAGCTGACTGTGGTTTCTGCTGTGAAGGATACTGCAGAGCTTTCATGTAGTTCTGGACGGCCACCAGCCAGTCGGCTGCTGACATGGATGGTTTGAAGGTTGGAATCGAGGGAACAGGATGCTGAAAGAAAGAACATCAGAGACTGTTAAACATCATTTACATCCAATGTGGGAACATTTAGAACATACAGATCACCTTTCACCATCTTTAAAACATTTAAATCTGTGATGTTTCCCATTAAAACGCTGCTTTTTGCTACCAGAACTTCATCTTAAACACGGCTGCTATTTATGATAAAGACCTTGTTGACTTTCCTACTTTTAAAATAGAACCAACAAACAGGAGATGCAGATGCAGCTATAAGTCATGGTTTTTTTTTATGTAAATAAAAATCTAACCTGCAGAAATGTTAAAAAATAAAACCTTTTCAGCAAGGAAACAACTTTTCAAAGCCACAACTACTTAAACCGACAGCAGCGAAGCCAAAAGGAGAAGAAAACAATAAACATTCAACAGCAGCAAGATTCAAGGAATAACTTCAGAAAGCCGCCAGGCTCCATCCCAGAGGGCTGGAGGTACCGTGGTTCACCCTGCTATGGACCACAACATCAATACAAACCCACATCAGTAAAAACAGAATGTTAAAACCCAAACAGCTGTTTGACCTCAACAGGAACCAGCTGTTGGTGGTTACAGGTGTGAAAAAGTCCCAGCTACACCAGGAGCGTGAGCGTTCATGTGAAACAGTGATGACTGTATGATGAGCATCACGTATGTGAAACATGCTGTTTAAACACAGTGAGATAAAACACGGGTCTGTCGGGTTCCACTGATCCAAACATGGAAGATTTACATTCAGACACTAAACTACTGATTTAATACAAAGAGACAATTATCCTGAAAACAGACTGACTGATCTGTCAGCTGGAGCTAACGGTAAGAGAAACGATGTGAACTGGATCCTCTTCTTGGTGTGAGGCCAGTCCAGACTCATCCAGACCATAAACCATCCTGCCACCTGCTAAACAGCTGGTTTAAAGCCACGAGCTGGCAGTGAAACCGTCTGTGGTGTAAAACACAGGCTCATCATCATCAGCACTAAAACCAGAAGCAGGTTTGTAAAGCTGTCTTCCAGGTGTTTAAGGTCACAGGTTCGAACCCTTTACAGGATGTCTCTGAGCTCGCTCCAAACTGAGTTCTTCTTTAACACACTGACAAGCATCAACAACAAAGATTCACTTTAGATTTCATCAGAAATACAAAGACATAATATTTAAGCTGATCCTGTTTACATACAGAAGGACGGCCTGACTTCTTCTTCTTGTCTCCATTCAGATGCTGAGAAAGCACCAATTAAAAGCTCCAGTTCAGACTGTAATTCTTGTGTCATGTGACTTCCTGTCCCCTTCATACTGACTTCTCTGTTATTAACTTGAACTGTCTCTTTAATGTTTTCTTTCTCCTGATTTCACCTCCTCCTGGTCTTTGTCCTCCCTCTCCTGTGTCATCTTTTCTTTTCACCACCCAGGTTCACAGTGTTTGTGCATGCATGTGTGCAGTATGCAAACACGAGCCCTTTAACTCTCCTGCTGTCTGAAAGCTTCTTTTCTCTGAATGATAAAGTGCAATTAAATCCAACTAGCCCTTGTTTGTTTTCTCACTGTGGACAGCTGGCCCAGCTTCAGGACCACTTTAGGGCCCTTATGCACCAGTCAACACTCTGAAACATCTGGAGCCTCACAAACATCTGTCTCTCTGGTCTGTTTGTGTGTATTGTGGTAAAGTTTAATCTGACTGGTTGTTCAAAGGACTGAAAAATCCTCCATTAAAAACTCAGACAGCTAAAACATAGAAATGTACAAACAATCTTTATGATCCATGAATTTTAATAATAACAGTAAGTTTCTGACAAGCAGAAGAATATCAAAACACAATGTTAGGAACTAAAAACTGAACGAACAATCTGCTGCAGTAGAAAACACGGAGGTGAAAAACAGCTGGAAGATAAACCAGAAGCATCAAGTGGCCCAAAGCAGCAGAAATGAGTCGACATCGTCTCAGATTAAAAATCTGGATTTACCTTCAGATACAGACGGAGAGAACACGCCTGTCAGACAGGCAGTTATAGCCTTACAGAGTTTACTTTGTGTGAAAGATACAATTAAACAGCTGGTTCCTGAAACCAAACAAGCTGCTTCTTTAATCAGACTGAATATATCTACCTGTACTGTTATCTGATCTCCAGCAGGATGATAACTCACACTGAAGCTCTCACAGTTTCTAACTAAATACTGAGTAACGAGTCACTCACCTGGTGGGAGTTTCACTGAAATGAAACGACACCAGATTGTTGCTCTTTGAGTGATAAACACTCAGACGGGGTTTTGGGATCTTGTGGGTGTGTTCTCTTTCATTTTTATTCCTTTTTAAAGAAACAAGCCTGAGTAAACTTAATTTATCAGGAAATAATCTCTAAATGGAAGAACCAGATCATTCAAACCTAAATATCCCACCAATATACATTCTGTTGGTGGATATCAGAGGGTGAATTATTCTGAAATATTGATTTTAGTGTAAATGTTCCACTAGTTTGAACCATCTGGTGCTTTTCAATAGACTGAGTTCAATCATGAACATCAAAACTCTGTTAAAGACACCTGAGTTGAGACGTGGACAGAGGACGTCTTTTCTTTAGGACATCTTTGGAGTGGGACATTCTCGGGAACATCTTTTACAGTGTGCACGTTTTAGGGTTCAAACAACAGCTGAGTTCTTTATTCTGACTAAATATAAAGTGATTATTTTTTAACTTGCAGCATCCAAACAGCAGTATTTAAATGTATCATACATCTGCTGCAGGACTAATAAAACATGATGAATAATTAAGTTAATTATCAGCCTCATGTGTTCAGCAGTCCGTGTTGCTAGGTGTCATTCAAGCAGCACAGCTCAGAAATATTCACCCAGAAGAATTTGGGCTTGAGGAGCTTCCCATGTTTCTAAACCTCACTGACCTTGTTGGACTGAGGAGAGACGAGTTCAGTGAAATCTTCACTTCCTGAAAACAGAGTTATATTTAGTTTGTTTTCCCTACAAAGCCAAAGCACTGCACTTCAACACGGAGCAGACAACAGATTCACGGCTCTGCAGCTTCAGCCTGACTCGCTTTGTTTATGGAAACAGAGAAACATGTTTCAGTCCAGTTCAGATCCGTCAGAGAGTCACACAAAAATCTCAGAAACTGATCTGTTTAAACAGAAACCAGGACATCTTCAAAGGTCATAAATTAGAACTCAGAGATCTAGAACCTTTGAGAATCCATCTTCAAACAGGTCAGCACAGAAAAACTGGTGACATTTTTTTTTTATCTTATTCCCTTTTACATAATCCAGTTGGTATCCAGAGATTATCCCCTTCCCAGATTGTATTTGAGGGATTATTGGGTTGCTATGCCAAGCCTTCAGTTTTTTAATGAGGTCATGGAGGATAGCAGGCGGGTCACTGAGAACACTGCAGACCTACACAGGAAGTCACTTTATAAAAGGAGAAAAAATACAAACATTTACAAGAAAACTTTAATTTCATCCATCAAAGTTTCTCACTGATTTTATGATTTATAATTCTATTCACTATTTCTCTCAATTGTTTTATAAATAACAGAATCATCTTAGAAATACATGTTTCATGTAAAAATCTAAGTAAGAATTCCAAAGTAAACCTGATAAACTCAAATGAATGTGACTTTTTTCCAACATGTTTTCATGTGTTCAGACGTCTCAGTGTTTGTCCTCATGGGAAAGTCCCGCCTCTTTGTTCTTCTCTTATTGTCTGAGCCTAAAGACGACATTAACCCACCTGAGTCTGGGTATCAAAGTGGATCTGCTAATAAATTGCTCAGACATTTTATACACACACACAAAGCAGACTCAGGTTACACAACAACAGCACAAAACCGATTAACTGACACTTGTGTTACTACTCAAGTAAAACCACCAGACTCCACACAACAGCTGTCCTGCAGCTCAAATTAAACACCCAGCTGTTTGAAATACTGATGGTCAAGTTTCAGTTAGGATAAATATTATAAAAACGGAGCGAGAGGGAAAAATATCATCTCTAATCTTACAAATCTTAACAAAACAAATAATCATCTCCATGAATGAGAGTTTCATTTTAATGTTTTTATCAACTGTTTCTGTTAAAAACCCAGAAACAGTTGATGAAAAATTACAACTGATTTTTAATTTCTCAGTGATTTTCAGAATGAAAACAAACCACAGGGTACATGCATCACAGCATCACATGAAATGTGTGTGTTTGTGTTCACATTCCTCAAGTTCATGTTTATCAGAAACACAGAGCAGTTTGGTGCCGCCGGCCAACCGGGTCACTAATGACCACATGGCCAATTAACAGTCAAACAACAACTAGAATCTCGTCTCCTCCCCTGGAAACAACAAGATAATTACTGACAGGAAACCATGGGTGGGTGGGTCTTTCAAATGACATGGTTGATTTGGCTTTTAGGGCTGAATATTAAATTACAGCTTGAAAATGACTCTAAAGAATCAATTATCATGTATCAATATCTGTAAATGTTCAGAGAACACTGTGACCAACTCTCAGTCACTTTGTGTTTCACTTCCTGGTTTTATAGAAAAATCTTCAATGAGATGTTCATGCAGCATCTTCTAACCAGCAGCAGCTTTTAGTAAAACCTGCTTCTGATGGTCCAGAGTGACACAAAGTGACACGGTGACAAATCCAAAACCAGAGTTAAAACCATCTGACAGCTATGAGACCCTGTTTTAGCACACCTGTTATCATGGTGATGTCATGCTTTACTGAGTGTGTGTTTAGTGAAACGGGGTGTTAGAGCGGCGTGACATTATCACCCAAGCTACCCAACTGTGAACACAAGCACACACTCCACTAAAAGTGATGCTTCTGACTGAAAGACTCGATACGTGACACAGTACTCATGTTACAAAATGTTTTAAAAGAAGAAGAGGAACTACCTCATGTAGAAGAAGTAACTAGATTTAGTTTGTTGTTGAAGATGATACTTCATCACATTTAGAATTAATCATAAAAAATATCACCTTTTCGTGGGAGGTTTAACGGCCATGTCTTTACTATTACAGTTCCCAGTGTCACTGAACAGATGACTATGAATAAAAACAAGTTTTTTTCTTTAAATAATATAAAATGCTTTTTAATTCTATGCCATAAATAAACTGACATGAGTCTGTTTGTCACACAAGACCTCAGCAGTCTGAGTGGTTAGAAGATCATCTGAGACCTTTGGATTCCTTCATGTAACAAGCAGCCACAGAGAGCCCCAGAGGGCTCCGTGGAGAGGCCCTTCATAAAGAAACACACTTCTATGACTGCCTATATCTCACTGCAGTCATGTGAACACACACTAAGTCTGTGAGTTCAAACCTTTTGGGTCAATCAGTGAAAATGTTTGGAAACAAGAATATAGACTTTTGATTTGACATACAGGAATGAAGAAGAAACAAGAAGAATCTGACACTCCAAACTCATCAAAAATCAAACACCAGCAGATGTTTTACTCCCTGAACACCACCAGTCATCTCATACTCATTTACAACTTTAAATACATTGTGAGATAACGATCAGACTGCTTACTTTTGGGAGGTATGCTGCGTTTCTTATCTTGTTTACCATCTCCTGACCCTCAGGATGCACAGCAGCCACATGGGACCACATTCTCTCCCAGGTGACGCTCTCAATGGGAAAGCCGCTCCGATTAATGTAGAAAAGAATCCCCCCATCCTTCTCCTCTTCCTCCTCAGGAGCCTGGTTAGGAGGAGATGCTGAGGACTCCTCCCGAGCGCTGCGCAGGAGGCAGTGTGCGCTGGTGCTCTTGGACCGGCCATGTCTGCTCAGTTTGGCCGGGGATGTGCCGGTCCGGCTTGGGGAGTTGGGTCCTGTCATTGATTCCAAGGGATCCAGGAGGAGGAGGAGGAAGGGTTTGGGTATGTAATCCTCCTCCAGCTACAAGAGTTTCCTCTTGTAATCTAACCTTAAACAGTCCATGTTGATAAAGTTTGTGTAGACCTGGTAAAAGAGCAAAAACAAAAGTCTAAGATCAGAAACAAATCGTGCTGCTTTAGCTTTTTAAAAACTGAAGTATAACAAACTGTTGCGAGAACCCTGTTCACACATCAACACACTGCAGGGAGGATGTTCTTTGTATTTTTCAGGTACTTTCCACTCAGTTAATCCAGTCTCAGTCCCAGAAGAGCAAAAACAGTGTGCAGCTACACATTTTAATTATTTGAACATATGAAGAACACAACATGCTTTAAATAAGTAAATGTAAGTTTGTTAGCACGATATTTAACACAATGACGTTTATAAAGTTGTTTGGAGGTCTGAAAGCACCAAAAAATCCACAAAGCTTTAATAAAAATTGATAAAAATATACATGTATAAATGTCAGGAGATAAAAATCTTTCTTCGCAATGAAAGATTAGTAAAATTCACTGGTGAGTAAGCTAACCAGAACCGTTCATTTTTTCTGGTACCCGTTGAATCCCAACCGTTTCTAATCCAACCCTACCGTGTTCTGCAACAGGGGTCCAATTTCACATAAACAAGAGACTCTCCGGATTAAAAAACATTTCTCTCGCAGAAGGTTCGGTTAGACGATGCGGGTTCCATTCATAAAAAACAGACGTTGTCCACTACAGGATGTGAAGTCTTGTTTTGGTTCGAGGCTTTGTAACTTCACAATTTCTTGTGTTTGTCAGGTTAGCCAGTACAAGTGACACTTACGACAAACTTCCGCTAGGGTTGGCTTCAAAATAAACCTCACACATTTATGTTGCTAGTGCTTTTAAGGACTAAAATGGCCGAAACGTACTAATAATTCCAACATGAGTTGCATTTAAAGGTTTTAAAACCAGAACTTAAAATGTTCCTCAGTTTAACTGAACTCCGACCTATAACTCTGTCTTATTCTGAAAGTCTCATCCGGAAATTCCACTGTTTTACGTTGCTGTTTTATCTGTGGTGTGAGAACACTGCAGGGGCTTTCACCTCCCACCAGCCGCGAGGATTTACCTTCACTGTGCATTCCCCTACGTTAGCCCGCTGTAAGGCGCCTCGATATCAGCTGCCGATTCACAAAATCGGATTTCATCACGATAAAACGGCTTCTTCCATTCGCCCCATGATTAAATCATTGAAGATAAAGCGGTCCTCACAGCGGACAACCAACGGTCTCCTGGATCAGTCCCTCGCTGCTCGTATCGCAGGCACGCTCCAAAGCTGGGCGGCTTCTCATTGGTCAAGCTAACAAAGATAGGCGGGCTCTAAAATATTCCCAACCAAATTAGGAACAGAAGCTGCACGTTGATTGGTTCATTTTGACAGACGAAGTTGTCAACAAGTGATATATCTGCAACAAATTCCCCTTATAACTGTTGATGTGTCTAATTTTAAGGTACCAGTTGGTATTTTATAAAAAAATAAAAAACATTACGCTACAAAATATTTAACGTAAAATACATAAAAAACACTCTGTCTTTCACTTATTTTTTTACATTAGTGTAATGAAAATTTTGTTGTTGTATGTATCTTGAAATATTATCCAGACAGACAATAGATAGATGGATGTTCTTTTTACCTGATGTTGCAGTCACTTGGTATTGACAACAACCACCACGGCTTTCCTCTGCTGTTTGTCCACCACCACAATGGTGTAGGAATCATCCTGTGTGAACAAGACAAAGAGGATGATTGTGGATTTTAGGAGAAGCAGCAACATAATAAAACCCATTTCCATCATGGGAGAAGAAGTTGAGGTGTATAAATACCTGGGTGGGACAACAGACTGAACTGGAGACACAACAGTGATGCTGTGGAGGTGATGTACAGAGGCTGAACAAACTGATAAAGAAGGCTGGTTCTGTTCTGGTTCTGATCTGGATCCACTTGAGTTGATTGTCCAAAGGAGGATGAAGAACATGATGGAAAATCCTCATCATCCTCTTCACAACACAGTAACTCAACAACTGATCCAACACAGACCACTACAGGAGATCCTTCCTGTCCACAACTAGAACCCTCTACAGGAGATCCTTCCTGTCCACAGCTAGAACCCTCTACAGGAGATCCATCCCGTCCACAGGTAGAACCCTCTACAGGAGATCCTTCCCGTCCACAGCTAGAACCCTCTACAGGAGATCCTTCCTGTCCACAGCTAGAACCCTCTACAGGAGATCCATCCCGTCCACAGGTAGAACCCTCTACAGGAGATCCTTCCTGTCCACAGCTAGAACCCTCTACAGGAGATCCTTCCTGTCCACAGCTAGAACCCTCTACAGGAGATCCTTCCTGTCCACAGCTAGAACCCTCTACAGGAGATCCTTCCTGTCTACAGCTAGAACCCTCTACAGGAGATCCTTCCTGTCCACACCTAGAACCCTCTACAGGAGATCCTTCCTGTCCACAGCTAGAACCCTCTACAGGAGATCCTTCCTGTCCACAGCTAGAACCCTCTACAGGAGATCCTTCCCGTCCACAGCTAGAACCCTCTACAGGAGATCCTTCCCGTCCACAGCTAGAACCCTCTACAGGAGATCCTTCCTGTCCACAGCTAGAACCCTCTACAGGAGATCCTTCCTGTCCACAGCTAGAAGTATTACAGAACAGCAAATTTAACAAGCTACAGATTTTATGTTTTGTAGTTGTCAGCATTTTGGATCGCTACATTTACAGAAGGAACCCAAACCAACAGCTCCCCCTTCTGGGCAAAAGAATTCTGTACATCAACACAGGATGGACGTTCTCATAAAAGGTGCATAAAAAACAAAAAATAAATCTATGAATATATGCAAAGCAAAATGAAATTGGTGTGTTCTGTAAACTCATATTCTCTTTCTGTAGCAAATAAAGAACATCTGTTATTTGTAAATGTAAGTATGAAGCATCATATTAATTACTGCACTGATTAATAAATAGTAATGTAGAGGTCACTGGGGGGTCAGTTGATGGTCTAACTATTAGAATGAATGATTAATCCCAACAGAAAATATATCAGTATATTTTTATTCATATTTGTCTTCATTTCAAACCTTTCCTAAACATTTCATCCAAATCCATCAAGAACTGAGTTATTTTACTAACAGACAAACAAACTAATTTATATATGTTTGTCTGTAAGTACAAGTGGAACCAAATTCCTTGAATGTGCAACATACTGGGCCAAATAAACCTGATTCTGACACCCTGGTGAAAACATGACCTCCTGGTGGATAACTGACAGAAAACAGACTTTATCTTTCTTAAATGACAATGTTTGACTTTATGGTCAACACAAAAAAATGTAATTAAAAATGCTCAACATAGGTGAGATCACAACCTGGACAGGTGTGCAGTCCATCACAGCTACACATGAACAACTTTAGCTTCTTTCAATGTACCTGTGAATATTAACCTTTGCACAAGTTCAGGTTGTTTGCTTAACCTTTTACTGAGTGAGCATTAAAACTACAAGTTCTGCAATTTGCAGGAGTTGAACTCATAAAAATAAAAATGTCTGCAGGTTGGAGCATTAGTTCAGAGAAGTCGTAACAATCTTCTGTCTTTCACACTCAAGAGTTCAATGAACTAGTCGAGTTTCACAACATAGACGTTCCAGGTAGTCATCATGTCCTGGCGTGTTACAGGATCAGCAACTTTTCAGTTCCTAAAATATCAGAATACCACCGAATCTGAACAAGTAGAGAACAAGTGGAGTGTTATTCTTCTAACAGGACAGGCTCATGTTGTGTGTGTTGATGCACACAGAGGGAGGCATCACATCAACCCTCTTACTTAAATCAATTACACTATTTCTCTCATATGAACTCAGTTCATTTCCTGTACAAGGTGGTGGTGGGTGGGGGGTTCAGTTTGTACAAGCATGTCTCAGTTTGGGAGATTGTTGATCTTCAGCGAGCGCTCAGAGACAGATGTTAACAGCTTATCAATGATATTTGTTCTTTAAACATCTCAGTCTGGAACCTAGAAGTCTGATGAAGGCCAGAGGTCTGATAGTCTGTCATACATCCAACCAGTCTCAGTAAAAAAGACAACAAAACAACATTATATGCAGATCCTGATCCAGATGAATGTGTTTGTCTCATTAGATGCATGAAACTATATTAAATTCTTATTCAACCCACTTTGACTCTTGGTTAATCATTTTTCCACAACACGGTGTAAAAAGTTGCATCAAATGTCAGATTGGTTTTGAAACAGACCAAAGTACCAGCTAATGTTACTACTGTTAAACATTAACCTTCCTCCAGTGAAACATCTGGTTCCCCTGAAAGCAGCGTCTCACTTCAACTCTCTGTCCACAAAACCTCCACCGGAGACTCTTTCTAAGTCATGGCTGTTTTAGACGTCCTCCTCGAGTCTTCTTCAGTCTCTCTGTTGGTGGTTCTGGTAGTCCTTCTGCTTTCATTTTTACTGTTTTCAACCAACTTCAGTTCTAAAAGATCTGAAGAACCACCAGGTCCAACACCACTTCCTGTGCTTGGGAACCTTCTGCAGATTGATCTCAGGAGACCCTACCACACATTACTGCAGGTGAGGACGATATTTCATGGAAGCATAATTATTCTTGGTGCCACAGATTTTTGAGAAAATGTAGGTGGAAATCTTTGTTGGTCCATCAGAATTTCTAGAGACTAAAGTTCTGCTCTTAAAACACGTTTAATTTAAAATGTCGGAGTTTAACTCTGAAAACTTTGTACCATTATTTTCTGTTTGTATTCTGAATGTTAGCAGTAGATCTTGTTTCTGACTGTATTTGATGTTTGGATGCACGGTGGTGCAGTGGCTCAGTGCTGATTGTGTGAGTGTGTTTGAATGGTTTTTGTCTCAGTGTGGTTTTTTGGATACCTGTCCAGGTGAACCCTGTCCCTCACTCAGTGACCACTGGAGACACACATCAGGGTTTAAATTACGTTTCCAGCATGTGGAACGTTCCACGTTGTTCCTGTTCCTCAGCTGAATTATTCTCACATGATCCTGTTCTTCTGTTTTTAGTTGTCCAAGAAATATGGATCAATCTTCACGGTCCACTTTGGACCTAATAAAGTGGTGGTTCTGGCAGGATACAAGACAGTGAAGGACGCTCTTGTTCAACATGACGAGGAGTTTGGAGAGAGGGACACCTTTCAGATTCTGCGAGACTTTAACAAAGGGCACGGTAATGAAGGAAAAGATCAGTCAGAGTTTGGATTTATTAACTACAGTCTGAGTTAATGAGTCCTTTATGTCGGATTTCAGGGGTTTTATGGTCAAACGGTGACTCGTGGAGAGAAATGAGACGTTTTGCTTTGACTAACCTCAGAGACTTTGGGATGGGAAAGAAGGTGTGTGAAGACAAGATTATTGAAGAATGTCAACACCTCCTCCAAGTTTTTAGGAAATTCAAAGGTACAATTAACCAGTTTTATAATCACAACCACAAACTGTTGGACATTTGGCTTAAATATTTCACAATAAAAGCACAGAGACATGAACATCTTGTTTCATGCGTTTTGTTCACCAAATATAAGTATTTAATCCTAGAATTAGAAATTTCATCAGGTTTGAACTCACTTATTTTAAAGAACAAGCTGTAGTTTTGAGATTTGACTTTATAATAGTTTCTTATAAAACCTTGAAAATCTACATTTTTTTTTACATTTGGTCACATGTAGAAAAACATGAAAACATCAAGATGTTGCTACATTTCCCATTTGCAATTGTTGTTGTTTCACACATTAATTTAACACATTTTCTAATTTGAAAACAATATTTTTTAGATGTGAAATTAATGTAGTTTTCTTAAGGATATATTTTGCAAAGGAAACAATTACAATGAAAAAATAGCAATTATTCAAATTTGATTTTGTTTAATTCTCTCTGTGGGAAAATGTAACTCTATTCAGTTACATTTAAAAGGAATTCAGCTGATTAATTAAGTTTTATGTCTGTTTTTATTCCAGGAGAAGCTTTTGATACCATGAAGTCTATAAACTATGCCGTCTCTAACATCATCTGCTCCATGGTTTATGGCAGCAGGTTTGAATATGATGATCCAGAGTTCACATCCATGGTGGATCGAACCAACAGGAACATCCAGCTGACTGGATCTCCCTCCATTGTGGTATTATGACCTACATTAATCAAACTTTGACAATTTCCAAGAAGTTGTGTAATTAACTGCTGAACCTTGTCTTTTAAAAGATTTACAACCTGTTTCCGTGGCTCTTCAAATGGATAGCAAGACGGAAAGAATTCCTTGAAGTTGTTGCCACCAACAAGAATCAGAACTTCGCCCTCTTCCGTCAGTTAAAAGAAACCCTGAACCCGGACATGTGCAGAGGGTTTGTAGACGCTTTCTTGGTCAAGAAAAAAAAACTAGAGGTTTGTGTTATCTGATGTAACATGTTTATTGTTTAGCATTAATGATTTTCAAAATAATACAAAAGAAGTTATGGAGGACCAAAACGGACATAATTAAAAATAAAAGCATATATTGTTTTTCCTTTTCTATATACATGTATTCCTTGTTAATGAGGCAGAAATGCATAAGGTAAAGTAAAAAGAGGAGACAAGGGAATGTACACCTTCTCATTCAAATAGAATACATATTTATATATATATGCTTTTATTTTTAATTATATTAGTTTTGGTCCTCCATAACAAGTGACTCATCTGGTATTAATACAACTACAGTTGCTGTGTGTTCATGTACAACAAGTACATTTACACACAGGGAAAATTCTGACAATTTAATTGAAACGAGTCAGTATTATGAGTTATATACAGATAATTTTATTTATAATCATCATGCATTACAGGTTGTAAAATTTATGAATGAGAATAAATAAGAAAAGTAAAGAAAATGTTTGTTTCTAAAGCCTGTGATGGATGGTGGACTAACTCCTCTTCAAAGTTCCACCTTTGTGTTTATGAACATTTGTTATTGAAGTATTATCAAATATTAATTGCACTAGTGTTCTGGAGAAGAGATCCGGAAGCAGAGGTGGCAAGAATAACAATAAGTGAGATGAATATGTGTTCATGTTACTCTAGTACACGCAAAGTTACACGTTTACAAATCCATTCAAGTAAAAAGTTACTTATAAAACAGACTCAAAGCAGAACTTCATGTGTTTTAGAGCATGAAGTAGAAAAACAACTAAAATAATAAGTGAGGTGTTAAAGTTTAAAGGTTTTGGTTTCAGCTTGTTTGAGCTGCTCTTGTTCAGTTTGTTCATGTTTCTCAGGATCACTGCAGGAAGCTGAACAGACGTTTATTCACAGGAACGAATATTAATGAAAATGTTGTGAAGAAAAACCCTCACAGAAACCTCACAATAAAAGAAATAGATTGATAGATTCAAATATAGAGCTGAACCGAAGCAAAATAATCATTCCATGTCTCTGAGTGTTAGGAAACATCTGCAGTAAGTTGTAAAGAAACAACCAACATCCATCTTCATCCTTCTTCTGAGCAGCAATAATATAAAATAAAAACTGTAAAAGGACAAAACCATAAAACATTTTGTGATCAAATAACCAGAAAAAAAAATCAATGAAATGTGAATGTGTTCAACAATGTGAAACATTAAGACATCAGCTCCTGGAAGTTCCTGCCTCAGATTACAACACTGTTTGTTTTCTATTTGCAGGAATCTGGGATTACAAACAGTCACTTCCATGATAACAACCTTTTAATGACCGTCACAAACCTGTTCAACGCTGGTACGGAAACAACATCCACCACTCTGAGATGGGGACTTCTTCTCATGGCCAAAAACCCAAAGATCCAAGGTAAAAACAAACATCAGTCATCCAACACCTCATCATCAGTAGCAAGAAATAACTTCCACCCATTAAAGTTCAGAGCTTTAAATTATATATGTGTTTAAATAAGTTCGTCATGGTAAGTGATTTACCTGGACTCCCATTCTGTTTCAATACAAAGACCAGGTCCAGGAGGAACTGAAGAGGGTCATAGGAGACCGCCAGGTTCAGGTTGCAGACAGGAAGAACCTGCCGTTCACTGACGCCGTCATCCACGAGACACAAAGACTGGCGAGCATCATCCCCACTTCACTTCCTCACAGAACCAGCAGAGACATCAACTTTCATGGATACTTCATCAAGAAGGCGAGTCCAAACGAAACCAGACCTGTAAATGAACATGAATAAAGAAAAATATTAATTCCAGTCAGATTAAAGGTCTGAAAATATTTAGATAGTTTTGAGACAGTTTGACTTCAGTTGTTTATTTAACTGGTGAATGTTCACATCCTTTAACAACATTTAAAAACAAGCTGTTGTTGAAGCCTAATGAGTTTTAATTATAATCCATCAGATTTTCAAATTAGTGTTCAAAGAAATAAAAAGATCAACTTTACAACTTTATCTGTTAAAATGTTCTTTTGGAGAAGTTCTGCAAGTGTTTGAAAACTAAATAATGCTGAAATAAACACAATGTGTTCAACTGCACAACCTGAAAGAAGTAAACATCAAACAACTTTGCAAACATTAATATCTGACATTAACTATAGAAATAAGAGGTTAATTATACAATTAAATCCTTTATTTTGGTTCTTCATGGTTCACTTCAAACTTTTTAACATTCATTTTAATGGAAAAGTGACAAATTATTAACAAGAGTTTCCATTATTCATGCCGCGGTGCATTTGTGAAAGAATAACTGGATTCTGTTATCCGACTGAGTGATTCTGTATTTTGGTTTAGTTGTTTTTTTTAAACATTTTCAGAATTTAGTGTTCTGTTTTTAATCTTTTTCTACAAGTGTAGAGGTTTCTGGTACAACGTGCAAGGACTAAATGTTTCAGCAACACTTAGTCAACTTTACTGATCAAAGTGTTTCAATTTGTGGCGTTCACGGCCATGACACATATTGCTGGAAGATTTATATACAAAATATCCACTGAATATTCTTTTACTCTAATAAATGTCCAAAACTTGGAAATGTGGATCCTTTAAATAGTTCTAACAAAACTGTTGACATACTAGTTCGTTATAATAAAATGAAGTTTGGTTCCTGTGTTTGTATTCCTGCAGGGAACCACCGTTTATCCTCTCCTGACTTCTGTTCTGCATGATCCATCTGAGTGGGAGAAACCTCACAGCTTTCATCCTGCTCACTTTCTGGACAAAGATGGAAAATTTGTCAAGCGGGATGCCTTCCTGCCATTTTCTGCTGGTCTGTCTGAGTTCATCCATCATACATGAAGCTGCATTTACAGATGATGGTCTGAAGTTATTCTTCTTTCTCTCTTGCAGGTCGTAGGATTTGTCTTGGAGAGAGTTTGGCCAGAATGGAGCTCTTCATCTTCTTCACCACCCTGCTGCAGAACTTCCGTTTCACTCCTGCACCTGGAGTTTCAGAGGATGAACTGGATCTGACTCCATGTGGTGGTCTAACTCTCAGCCCATCACCTCATAAACTGTGTGCTGTTTCTCGCTTATAAGACAGAGGAACTTTAAAAAGCTGTGGACCAGAGTTCTGTTCTATAAAAAATAAATAAAATGCAGCTTTTATAAAATCTTATTGGATACAAACACATTTCAGTTCTCTTCCTTCAGACTTGATTAAAGAGTAAACTCTCATTTTCAAAATAAATTTTCCTTTTTGCCACAATAAAACAAATCAGTGTAAGAATCAATGAATTAACCCATTTGTTTGTCTCAGTTATTCTGTCATAAAAATATCAACACAATAAACCTAAAAATGTCCTGTCTGTATTAAAGGTGTTTAGATGATACTTGATAACAAGCAAAATCCACACACATCAAGCCTGTAATATTAAACTAAATTTGGCAGAGACCGAGTGCAAATATTCAAAATTCCTGGAAAATGGAAAATCAGAGTGATGAGGTGGAAAAAAAAACATGGTCAGTGTCAAAATAAAAAAAATATTTCTAAAATAAAGGTTGTCTTCATCTCTGACTCCAGATCAGTAGTTTAGCTATTTTTCACAAAATCTCATGAAGCACATGCAGTACTAACATTTAGCCACAAGATGTCACCAAAGTCCTTTATGTAACCTGCAGCTGTGAAATTTAAGTGATTACTGGGGAGGATGCAGATTAAGATTACAAAAGATGACAGAACCCAGTGAACCAGATTTCTGAAAGTGAAAATCCTAAAATGAGTCTTCAAGGTTCTGTATCCTGCTAATTTACAGCTTTCAACATCTGGGATAGACACATATATAATAAAATCTTACCTTTGGTGTTATATAGTATTTATTTATCCTAAAATATAACTTATATTCTCAAGTTATTCTCCAACCAGGAAGTAAAACATTTGGTTTACCAAAAATCCAAAACCTGTAGATTTCTAGGACTCTGAAGCCTGAAGGCTGATTCTTCTCATCCTTGACTTATACATTTCTGTCTCATTATGCAAATGAGGAGGGCTGCCCTTATTGGTTCAACTCCTATTATTTGTTTATAATCAGGAAGGAGCAGGATCCATGTGCAGATCCATTGTGCATGCCTGGAGAACACCTTATTTAATAGGAAGTGAAGTCTAGAGATGTCTCAGACGATTGCAGAAGAATTAAGGCATGTTTTCCATGCGATCAATAAACACTTTTACCATCTCATTTTCTGCAATGTTGAAAAGGGAATGTTCTTATAATGTTTCAGGCGTGGAAAAGATGTGAGAGTGCACAGCAAACGAGAGTGGAGACTGTTCTGGAAGTTAAAAGGTTCTGTGTTGGGGAAAAGGCCAGAGTCAGTAGGTGGAAACACAAGTGAGTCTTATCAGTGATATTGGAAACAAAGTTCAGTGTTACCCTAACAGTTCCAGATGGAAGGGAAGAATTGGAAGCCTCAGTTCCAGCTGCAAACAAAACCATTTAACCTTTACTAGCCTGAAATGGACTTTAAACACAAATTGTGATGATGTAACCTTGTTGTTACTCATTACTTTCAACTAACTTTAGTATTTATCGTCCTTAAAAACACAATTTAGAATACTATGCACAAATCTTTGGATGACAGCATTTATTTTTAAATGTGTTTTATAAAAAAATTGATTTCACTGATTGAACAACTGGAATTACAAATGAAGTTTTCAGTGACCATGAAATCAAACTGTGAAGACAAAGAAATGATTTCCATTTGTTTCATGTTCAGTGAAGGTTCAAACGAGCTTCTTTTTAAAAATGTTTTTCTAAAAGCTAAAAGAAAAATATGCACTGTTATTGAGTAACTCGCCCATATAGACACTGGTCAAGTGGGTCAACTCCTCCTCTCTCATTTTGCTTTAAGCAACAGCTTCTAGATGATATAATCCAGAGTTACCCAGTCAGAACACAGTTAACACCATCTCTCTATCAGTCATGGGGGCAGTAGATCTTCTCCTCCAGTCCTTCAGTCCAGTCTCACTTTTAGGGTCTGTGTTATTTCTTCTCTTCATCTATCTCCACTTCGTCTCCACGTCTCAGAAACACAGACGAGGACCCCCAGGTCCAAAACCACTTCCTGTCCTTGGTAACCTGCTGCAGCTGGATGCTAAGCGACCTGATAAAACATGTGTGGAGGTGAGTCAGAACCAGATCTGTGATTAGAGTTATAGAGTATAGTGGGTCAGCCTCACCATGAAGGTGATTTGTTATGTTTCCCTCTGGGAGGCGCTAGCTTGCTCCCACAAGGAAAATAAACAGATACAGCCTCTTCTTTATTCAATCTGCCTTCAGCCTATTAATCTCTAATGGCAGTGTTCAGAGATGTGCCGTGTTAGACTGACTGGGATGTTATTCTACATTTAGTAAAAGCACAGTTTCAGTGGCCAGATGCAGTGTTTTATCTTGTGTTTGGTATTTTATTATTATTATTAATAATAATAATATTATTAATATTATTATTATTATTATTATTTTTGTAGTAATAGTAGTAGTAGTAGTATGTGGCTCATGAATGTGTGACTTATCTGCCTGCAAACAGAATTGCCCCTTGGGGATTGATAAAATAATCTGAATTTGAATTTATTTCTGTTTGGATCATTTAAAAATGTGTGAAACTTTAATAATCAATGAGGCAGCATGAAACTGAATTAATTGTAACTTTATTAACTAATCATGAACAAAATATTAAAAATAATTCTGTAGTAGCTGCATGATGGACCTGAGTTTCTGGATCAAACTCTTTTTCTGTGATAAAAACTCTCTCAGGATACTAAAACTTATTTTAGGAATGAAATCTTATTATTTAACCATTAAAAATGAACCTTTATCTATTGTAGTTTTCCAGGAAATATGGATCTGTGTTCACCATCTACCTGGGAACACAGAAAGTGGTGGTTCTGGCAGGATACAAGACAGTGAAGGAGGCACTTGTTAACTATGCTGAAGTGTTTGGAGAGCGGGACGTACCGACCGTAGCAAAGGAAGCAGACTTAGATCACGGTAGAAGAATTTGATCATGTACCAAATATAACATATGTTACATAATGAGCATTTGGTTCACATGTTTCCTTCTACTATATACTATATAGAGATATATATATACAGTGGGGCAAAAAAGTATTTAGTCAGCCACCAATTGTGTAAGTCAGGGGTGTCAAACTCCAGGCCTCGAGGGCCACTATCCTGCATGTTTTAGATGTTTCCCTGTTTCAACACACCTGATTCAAATGAACAAGTCGTTAACAGGTTACTGCAGAACTTGTTGAAATGCAGAGGATTAGAATCAGGTGTGTTGAAGCAGGGAAACATCTAAAACATGCAGGATAGTGGCCCTCGAGGCCTGGAGCTTGACACCCCTGGTGTAAGTTCTCCCACTTAAAAAGATCAGAGAGGCCTGTAATTTTCATCATAGGTATACCTCAACTATGAGAGACAAAATGAGGAAAAAAATCCAGAAAATCACATTGTCTGATTTTTAAAGAATTTATTTGCAAATTATGGTGGAAAATAAGTATTTGGTCAATAACAAAAGTTAATCTCAATACTTTGTTATATAGCCTTTGTTGGCAATGACAGAGGTCAAATGTTTTCTGTAAGTCTTCACAAGGTTTTCACACACTGTTGCTGGTATTTTGGCCCATTCCTCCATGCAGATCTCCTCTAGAGCAGTGATGTTTTGGGGCTGACGCTGGGCAACACGGACTTTCAACTCCCTCCAGATATTTTCTATGGGGTTGAGATCTGGAGACTGGCTAGGCCACTCCAGGACCTTGAAATGCTTCTTACGAAGCCACTCCTTCGTTGCCCGGGCGGTGTGTTTGGGATCATTGTCATGCTGAAAGACCCAGCCACGTCTCATTTTCAATGCCCTTGCTGATGGAAGGAGGTTTTCACTCAAAATCTTACGATACATGGCCCCATTCATTCTTTCCTTTACACGGATCAGTCGTCCTGGTCCCCTTGCAGAAAAACAGCCCCAAAGCATGATGTTTCCACCCCCATGCTTTACAGTAGGTATGGTGTTCTTTGGATCCAACTCAGCATTCTTTCCCCTCCAAACACGACAAGTTGAGTTTCTACCAAAAAGTTCTATTTTGGTTTCATCTGACCATATGATGTTCTCCCAATCCTCTTCTGGATCATCCAAATGCTCTCTAGCAAACCGCAGACGGGCCTGGACGTGTCCTGGCTTCAGCAGGGGGACACGTCTGGCACTGCAGGATTTGAGTCCCTGGCGGCGTAGTGTGTTACTGATGGTAGCCTTTGTTACTTTGGTCCCAGCTCTCTGCAGGTCATTCACTAGGTCCCTCCGTGTGGTTCTGGGATTTTTGCTCACCGTTCTTGTGATCATTTTGACCCCACGGGGTGAGATCTTGCGTGGAGCCCCAGATCGAGGGAGATTATCAGTGGTCTTGTATGTCTTCCATTTTCTAATAATTGCTCCCACAGTTGATTTCTTCACACCAAGCTGCTTACCTATTGCAGATTCAGTCTTCCCAGCCTGGTGAAGGTCTACAATTTTGTTTCTGGTGTCCTTTGACAGCTCTTTGGTCTTGGCCATAGTGGAGTTTGGAGCGTGACTGTTTGAGGTTGTGGACAGGTGTCTTTTATACTGATAACGAGTTCACACAGGTGCCATTAATACAGGTAACGAGTGGAGGACCGAGGAGCCTCTTAAAGAAGTTACAGGTCTGTGAAAGCCAGAAATCTTACTTGTTTGTAGGTGACCAAATACTTATTTTCCACCATAATTTGCAAAAAAATTCTTTAAAAATCAGACAATGTGATTTTCTGGATTTTTTTTCCTCATTTTGTCTCTCATAGTTGAGGTATACCTATGATGAAAATTACATGCCTCTTTGATCTTTTTAAGTGGGAGAACTTACACAATTGGTGGCTGACTAAATACTTTTTTGCCCCACTGTACTACTATATATATTAAACAGGAATTGCGTGGACAAATGGTGACTCGTGGAAAGAAATGCGTCGCTTTGCTTTAACAAATCTGAAGGACTTTGGGATGGGAAAAAGAGCTTGTGAGGACAAAATTATTGAGGAAAGTCACTACCTCATTCAGGAATTTAAAAAGTTTGAAGGTAACTCCAGTTGAAAAGCCTGAAAAACAATTAATTCAAATATTTGTTATTCTTAAAGTCTGATGTAAGTGTGTGTAAAGTGTTGAAGGATGTTTTCATGTTCTTTATTGTAGGTGAAGCATTTGATATCACTCAACCCATAAGCCATGCTGTTTCTAATATCATTAGCTCGATGGTCTACGGCAGCAGGTTCGAATATGATGATCCAGATTTTAAAACGATTGTAAATCGAACAGCTAAAGGCCTTCAGCTTTTGGGCTCACCGGGGACACAGGTATTGTAGTTCTACTTAGAAATACTACAGAGTTCAGCAAAATGTTCCAACTGATGTCAATGTGAACTCATTATAAGAAGACCTCTCTTGAAAGACTCTCAGTTTTAGTATTTTGAGTGTTTTTCTGTTTTTTTGTGTTCATCAACAGCTGTACAACTTGTTTCCAAGGATTGGTAAACTGCTGTTCACTGCTGGGAAGAAAATAAACAACATCTTTACAGCCAACAGAAAACATCATTTAAAGCTACTGAATCATCTGAAGGAGACCCTCAATCCTCAGATGTGCAGAGGTGTTGCAGATGCATTTCTCGTGCACCAGCAAAAGCTACAGGTTTGAAACCCTGTTAACGAATCACGAATGTTCAGGTGCTGGTGCTAGAACTGCTGTGTAGAAGTTCACAAGGTGCAGCTTTTATTTTGGTAGTTCACTTCCTCTTATTGGCAATTTGCATATTGGTTAAATATAGCTAAAGAACTATTTATGTTGGAAAATAAAAATTTCGATCAGACCCAAATATTTAATTTTAAAAATAATTTGTAAATGGTAAATATCCTGTATTTGTACAGTGTTTTTCTAGTCATTCAGACCACTCAAAGCGCTTTAACACTACAAGTTTTACATTTAGCCATTCACACAACCCGATATGTAAATCGGGGGGAGAAGGGAGGGGCTAACATTCACACAACCTGATGTGCAAATCGGGGGGCAACATGGGGTTCAGTGTCTTGCCCAAGGACACTTCGACATGTGGTGGTGGAAGCTGCCAACCTTCCAATTGAAAAAACCACCGCTCCAACCACTGAGCCACAGCCGCCCCTATAAAATAAATATTTAGTTAATAAAATAAACATGTTAAAGGGACTTAAGGCAAGATTTGTGAAAAACTACACATGCATTTCCAGTTTATTCAATGCTAATGGGTCATGAAGCATTAAAAACCCAAAATAACGAGGCCATCCGCATATACAGTGGGGCAAAAAAGTATTTAGTCAGCCACCAATTGTGTAAGTTCTCCCACTTAAAAAGATCAGAGAGGCCTGTAATTTTCATCATAGGTATACCTCAACTATGAGAGACAAAATGAGGAAAAAAAATCCAGAAAATCACATTGTCTGATTTTTAAAGAATTTATTTGCAAATTATGGTGGAAAATAAGTATTTGGTCACCTACAAACAAGTAAGATTTCTGGCTTTCACAGACCTGTAACTTCTTTAAGAGGCTCCTCGGTCCTCCACTCGTTACCTGTATTAATGGCACCTGTGTGAACTCGTTATCAGTATAAAAGACACCTGTCCACAACCTCAAACAGTCACGCTCCAAACTCCACTATGGCCAAGACCAAAGAGCTGTCAAAGGACACCAGAAACAAAATTGTAGACCTTCACCAGGCTAGGAAGACTGAATCTGCAATAGGTAAGCAGCTTGGTGTGAAGAAATCAACTGTGGGAGCAATTATTAGAAAATGGAAGACATACAAGACCACTGATAATCTCCCTCGATCTGGGGCTCCACGCAAGATCTCACCCCGTGGGGTCAAAATGATCACAAGAACGGTGAGCAAAAATCCCAGAACCACACGGAGGGACCTAGTGAATGACCTGCAGAGAGCTGGGACCAAAGTAACAAAGGCTACCATCAGTAACACACTACGCCGCCAGGGACTCAAATCCTGCAGTGCCAGACGTGTCCCCCTGCTGAAGCCAGGACACGTCCAGGCCCGTCTGCGGTTTGCTAGAGAGCATTTGGATGATCCAGAAGAGGATTGGGAGAACATCATATGGTCAGATGAAACCAAAATAGAACTTTTTGGTAGAAACTCAACTTGTCGTGTTTGGAGGGGAAAGAATGCTGAGTTGGATCCAAAGAACACCATACCTACTGTAAAGCATGGGGGTGGAAACATCATGCTTTGGGGCTGTTTTTCTGCAAGGGGACCAGGACGACTGATCCGTGTAAAGGAAAGAATGAATGGGGCCATGTATCGTAAGATTTTGAGTGAAAACCTCCTTCCATCAGCAAGGGCATTGAAAATGAGACGTGGCTGGGTCTTTCAGCATGACAATGATCCCAAACACACCGCCCGGGCAACGAAGGAGTGGCTTCGTAAGAAGCATTTCAAGGTCCTGGAGTGGCCTAGCCAGTCTCCAGATCTCAACCCCATAGAAAATCTCTGGAGGGAGTTGAAAGTCCGTGTTGCCCAGCGTCAGCCCCAAAACATCACTGCTCTAGAGGAGATCTGCATGGAGGAATGGGCCAAAATACCAGCAACAGTGTGTGAAAACCTTGTGAAGACTTACAGAAAAAGTTTGACCTCTGTCTTTGCCAACAAAGGCTATATAACAAAGTATTGAGATTAACTTTTGTTATTGACCAAATACTTATTTTCCACCATAATTTGCAAATAAATTCTTTAAAAATCAGACAATGTGATTTTCTGGATTTTTTTTCCTCATTTTGTCTCTCATAGTTGAGGTATACCTATGATGAAAATTACATGCCTCTTTGATCTTTTTAAGTGGGAGAACTTACACAATTGGTGGCTGACTAAATACTTTTTTGCCCCACTGTATATGCGGATGGCCTCGTTATTTTGGGTTTTTAATGCTTCATGACCCATTAGCATTGAATAAACTGGAAATGCATGTGTAGTTTTTCACAAATCTTGCCTTAAGTCCCTTTAACATGTTTATTTTATTAACTAAATATTTATTTTATAGGGGCGGCTGTGGCTCAGTGGTTGGAGCGGTGGTTTTTTCAATTGGAAGGTTGGCAGCTTCCACCACCACATGTCGAAGTGTCCTTGGGCAAGACACTGAACCCCATGTTGCCCCCCGATTTGCACATCAGGTTGTGTGAATGTTAGCCCCTCCCTTCTCCCCCCGATTTACATATCGGGTTGTGTGAATGGCTAAATGTAAAACTTGTAGTGTTAAAGCGCTTTGAGTGGTCTGAATGACTAGAAAAACACTGTACAAATACAGGATATTTACCATTTACAAATTATTTTTAAAATTAAATATTTGGGTCTGATCGAAATTTTTATTTTCCAACATAAATAGTTCTTTAGCTATATTTAACCAATATGCAAATTGCCAATAAGAGGAAGTGAACTACCAAAATAAAAGCTGCACCTTGTGAACTTCTACACAGCAGTTCTAGCACCAGCACCTGAACATTCGTGATTCGTTAACAGGGTTTCAAACCTGTAGCTTTTGCTGGTGCACGAGAAATGCATCTGCAACACCTCTGCACATCTGAGGATTGAGGGTCTCCTTCAGATGATTCAGTAGCTTTAAATGATGTTTTCTGTTGGCTGTAAAGATGTTGTTTATTTTCTTCCCAGCAGTGAACAGCAGTTTACCAATCCTTGGAAACAAGTTGTACAGCTGTTGATGAACACAAAAAAACAGAAAAACACTCAAAATACTAAAACTGAGAGTCTTTCAAGAGAGGTCTTCTTATAATGAGTTCACATTGACATCAGTTGGAACATTTTGCTGAACTCTGTAGTATTTCTAAGTAGAACTACAATACCTGTGTCCCCGGTGAGCCCAAAAGCTGAAGGCCTTTAGCTGTTCGATTTACAATCGTTTTAAAATCTGGATCATCATATTCGAACCTGCTGCCGTAGACCATCGAGCTAATGATATTAGAAACAGCATGGCTTATGGGTTGAGTGATATCAAATGCTTCACCTACAATAAAGAACATGAAAACATCCTTCAACACTTTACACACACTTACATCAGACTTTAAGAATAACAAATATTTGAATTAATTGTTTTTCAGGCTTTTCAACTGGAGTTACCTTCAAACTTTTTAAATTCCTGAATGAGGTAGTGACTTTCCTCAATAATTTTGTCCTCACAAGCTCTTTTTCCCATCCCAAAGTCCTTCAGATTTGTTAAAGCAAAGCGACGCATTTCTTTCCACGAGTCACCATTTGTCCACGCAATTCCTGTTTAATATATATAGTAGTACAGTGGGGCAAAAAAGTATTTAGTCAGCCACCAATTGTGTAAGTTCTCCCACTTAAAAAGATCAAAGAGGCATGTAATTTTCATCATAGGTATACCTCAACTATGAGAGACAAAATGAGGAAAAAAAATCCAGAAAATCACATTGTCTGATTTTTAAAGAATTTATTTGCAAATTATGGTGGAAAATAAGTATTTGGTCACCTACAAACAAGTAAGATTTCTGGCTTTCACAGACCTGTAACTTCTTTAAGAGGCTCCTCGGTCCTCCACTCGTTACCTGTATTAATGGCACCTGTGTGAACTCGTTATCAGTATAAAAGACACCTGTCCACAACCTCAAACAGTCACGCTCCAAACTCCACTATGGCCAAGACCAAAGAGCTGTCAAAGGACACCAGAAACAAAATTGTAGACCTTCACCAGGCTAGGAAGACTGAATCTGCAATAGGTAAGCAGCTTGGTGTGAAGAAATCAACTGTGGGAGCAATTATTAGAAAATGGAAGACATACAAGACCACTGATAATCTCCCTCGATCTGGGGCTCCACGCAAGATCTCACCCCGTGGGGTCAAAATGATCACAAGAACGGTGAGCAAAAATCCCAGAACCACACGGAGGGACCTAGTGAATGACCTGCAGAGAGCTGGGACCAAAGTAACAAAGGCTACCATCAGTAACACACTACGCCGCCAGGGACTCAAATCCTGCAGTGCCAGACGTGTCCCCCTGCTGAAGCCAGGACACGTCCAGGCCCGTCTGCGGTTTGCTAGAGAGCATTTGGATGATCCAGAAGAGGATTGGGAGAACATCATATGGTCAGATGAAACCAAAATAGAACTTTTTGGTAGAAACTCAACTTGTCGTGTTTGGAGGGGAAAGAATGCTGAGTTGGATCCAAAGAACACCATACCTACTGTAAAGCATGGGGGTGGAAACATCATGCTTTGGGGCTGTTTTTCTGCAAGGGGACCAGGACGACTGATCCGTGTAAAGGAAAGAATGAATGGGGCCATGTATCGTAAGATTTTGAGTGAAAACCTCCTTCCATCAGCAAGGGCATTGAAAATGAGACGTGGCTGGGTCTTTCAGCATGACAATGATCCCAAACACACCGCCCGGGCAACGAAGGAGTGGCTTCGTAAGAAGCATTTCAAGGTCCTGGAGTGGCCTAGCCAGTCTCCAGATCTCAACCCCATAGAAAATCTCTGGAGGGAGTTGAAAGTCCGTGTTGCCCAGCGTCAGCCCCAAAACATCACTGCTCTAGAGGAGATCTGCATGGAGGAATGGGCCAAAATACCAGCAACAGTGTGTGAAAACCTTGTGAAGACTTACAGAAAAAGTTTGACCTCTGTCTTTGCCAACAAAGGCTATATAACAAAGTATTGAGATTAACTTTTGTTATTGACCAAATACTTATTTTCCACCATAATTTGCAAATAAATTCTTTAAAAATCAGACAATGTGATTTTCTGGATTTTTTTTCCTCATTTTGTCTCTCATAGTTGAGGTATACCTATGATGAAAATTACAGGCCTCTCTGATCTTTTTAAGTGGGAGAACTTTCACAATTGGTGGCTGACTAAATACTTTTTTGCCCCACTGTATGTCTGTTGCCTTGGAAACGCTGTGTGCTACATAATGCGCTGCAGTTCGACGTCCGAATTTCCCGCGCAGTTGTAGGGATGTGACGTAAATTGACGCTGCATGCGCGTTGCCGACAGCTCTTGAACAGGAAGTACATGGCCGCCGTGGACTTGGATTCAAACACTGAAGGTATACTTATGGATGTTTCTGCAGCCAGCAAACGACCTGCATCCACTCTCACCCCCCAAAAAAGTGGCACCACGAAGAAAAAAAAGACTTTATCAGCGGCATCTCGTGAGTCAAAAAAAAAAATATGACCGAAGCCGGGCAGGCACCCGCATAAATATTGGATATGCGTTCGGTTCATGGAGGGAACTTCAGCTGCATTTGGGAGTGAAAACGCATGCAGACATGGCTCATTTCCTTGTGACCAGGTGAGAAAACATTATAGGTCGTGTTTAGAGCCTGATACAGTATGAAAATGATGAAATCAAATCAAATAACAGAGTGGAGAGACCTGACGTGAAGTATGTTAGCCTCCCCGGTGCAGTGCTGTGAAGACGAACAGTCTGTAAAGTGTCTGTGCGCGCTCCCGTGCCGGCTTGGCTGGTGGCTGCAGTTAGCCACAGCGCCTGTCGCGGCAGCACTGAGTCAGATTTTGTAAAGCTGCCTTAAGTTCCTTTAAATATTTAGCTTGCTAACTAAATATTTAGTTAGTAATTGTAACATATATAAATAAACGAATAATAAGGTGAAAATAAATGAACCATTTTTTTCTCCAATGACAGGCTAAATAACCAAAAATATTGCTGTTAATATTTGACTGTGTAACTTTATAAATGACACCTCATAAAGTTTATCATCAGCTGATCTTCAATTTCAGGACTCAGGGACCTCCAACAGTCACTACAACAACGCAAACCTACTGGTGACAGTCATGAATCTGTTTGCTGCTGGAACTGACACAACATCAAACACACTGAGATGGGGCCTTCTGTTTATGGCTAAATATCCAAAAATTCAAGGTAAACATTGATTTTAGACATTTTTTAAAGTAAGAATATGTTTGTGTCTTGTTGAATCAGCAGAGTGAAATGAAAGATCCATCCAAACTTGATCATTTATCTTCTCTATTCTTGCAGAGAAGGTTCAGGAGGAGCTGAACAGAGTGATCGGAGGTCGCCAGGTGTCGGCTGAAGACAGACAGAATCTGCCTTTCACCAACGCCGTCATCCATGAAACACAGAGACTAGCTAACGTTGTTCCTTTAGCTCTTTCTCACAGAACGAGTCAAGACGTCACCTTCCAGGGTTATTTTATAGAAAAGGTTAGACTATAAAGAGTCCCTTCCATTAAAAACAGTTTTTCTGAGGTATCTGTTGAATATTTTAGCTCCACAGGTGTTCTTACCTTCATAGTGGGTGAAAACAGGTCAACAACTTCTCTTTCAGTTTTAATCTCTCAAACTACGCAGGTGGTGATAAAACCCGAGTTCTCCCGAGTCTGAACAGCCTGTATCTGTTTCATCACAACTCCTTTGTTCGTTAGTATTAATCAGCTCCTGCAGTTGAAACCACGCCTAACATGCTGCTAGCTAAAAGCTGTTAGCATAAGACGTATCAAACAGGAAGACACGACGTCTGACATTGCCATGCGCAGCGGGGCAGGAAACAGTATACCTTGCTCTCATAGGCTAGTTTGTTAGCCAATCAGAGTCCAGCAGATTCGAATAATGAATATTAATGAGCTGCTGCTCGAAGCCTGACGGAAGGAGCCGGAACCACCCGAATTTTAATGCAGACAGATTGAAAGGTCTGTTAATCAGTGTTTCCTGACGTTTTTTAGATATAAAATGTTTCATATTACTGGTTAATACTTAAGAAATAACCACAAAGTCCGGAAAGTCTGAACGACTCTGAAAGACTCTTTTTTGAAGTCAAATATCCTCATTGTGATAAGAAGAAAAACAACAAGAAATTAAATAAAGCTGTAAAAAAGAACTTTAGCAAATGTTTCTCTTAGATTCAACAAACAACATAAAACCCTGCTATGTAATAATAATTACTATTAATATTTACAGACATTGTGATATGAATCATGGCTTTGTGTTTTCAGGGAACCACAGTGATCCCTCTCTTGACATCTGTCCTGTATGATGAGACTGAATGGGAGAAGCCACATACCTTTTATCCTGCTCACTTCCTGGACAAAGATGGAAGGTTCATCAAACGTGACGCTTTCCTTCCATTTTCAGCAGGTTTGTGAATCTAAACATCATTTCACATGAATCTACAGGTATTAGCTGAGAGTCTGTTTCTTATAGGTACCAGGATGTGTATTGGAGAGAGTCTGGCCAGGATGGAGCTCTTCATCTTCTTCTGCAACCTCTTACAACACTTTAGATTCACTCCTGAACCTGGAGTTTCAGAGGAGGAGCTGGATCTGACCCCACGTATTGGTGGGACTCTCCGGCCACCACCCCATAAACTGTGTGCTGTCAGCCTGATGTGAGACAGAAACCTGCTGTAAAATTAATTCACTGTTATTTTAATACGTTTTTAATAGAGTTCTGTCTCAGTAACATGTAGGACAGAAAAGGCAGATTTAGTTTGTTAAGTCCAGTAAAATGTACTTTTAAAGTCATATTGTTCATTTACAATGTAGAGTTAGGAGCAGAATGGCACGACACAAGATGTTAATCACCAATAACAAATTGAACAGAAGTGCAATGCATTTTCATTCCATTTATTCATTTTGGGGAAAATGTTTGTAAAAGAAACTCCTTCGAAAAATGACAACAGAAAATGTAATGAATAACTGTAACTGTGTGCTCAATCATGCAACAAAGACAAGTTTCACTTGTTTTTCTTTTCAATAAGTGACTCGATAGTGACATCTAGTGTACACGAAAACTAATGTATCTCTCAAAGGTGCTGGTGAAGTTTCTCACTCATCCAGATTATCTGAGGATATGAAGGCAACTGGACTCTTTTTGGATTCTTTAAGTCATTACATTTTTATTCAGCTTAATTCAGTTCTAATTGAAAAGTTTCAGCTTTAACTCCTGCACTGGGTTCACTATAAAGAGTCCTGCTGACTTCTTTTGATTTGGAAATTTAACAAACAGGTTTAACTGTTCTCTCTTTACTTGTTTTTCTAGTCTGTTTCTTTCTGGTGATATACAGTATGACTGATATGTTTCTCAGTCTGACCACCGCTGACAGCTGATCTGATGCATCTCTTACTGCACATCTCTGTAACAGTTTGTCAGTGTGATGAGTCAAAAGGCATGAACATGACAATTTTTTCACGTAAACTCAGTTTTGTTCTGCATTTAATAGATAGATGGTCCTTGATGTCTAGAGTAAATATTATGTTATGCCACAAGTTAGTTGTAAAATCAGTTATATAGAAGATAACTTTATTTCAGTAAGTTAGACCGCGATGTGTGTCCCAGCTGCACGAGGGCGGAGTCAGCATGTCAGTGTGACGGATCAATAATTGTAGCACAAATCAGTATTTATGTAACTTGTTGTGATCACTAATATTAATGGAAGATTTTCACTTGACTTAAACTTGCTGCAAAACAACCCCGTAATGATGTGTGTGGAATTACGGGACTCGAGGCACAAGATGATCAACAGCTGAGTTAATAAAATACTTCTAACACACACACACAAAATGCTGACGTGGTAGCAATAATGTTCTCACAAACTGGAGCTTGAAATCAGAAGGTAACATTGTGAGGTATGCAGTGACAACAGGTGGAGAAAGAAGGAACAGTATAAGGATGCAGATAAGCTCTGTAATGAAAACTAAGAGTAGCAGCACAGCAAAAATACATCTGAAGGTAAGAAAAAAACTCACCAGAACTAATCACACAGACAAATATACACTCACTGGCCACTTTATTAGGTACACCTCGCTAGTACTGGGTTGGACCCCTTTTGCCTCAGAACTACCTTGATCCTTCATGGTATGAATTCAACAAGCTACTGGAAACATTCCTCAGAGATTTTGGTCCATATTGACATGATGGCATCACACAGTTGCTGCAGATTTGTCGGCTGCACAACCATGATGAGAATCTCCCGTTCCACCACAACCCAAAAGTGTTCTATTAGATAGAGATCTGGTGACTTTGGAGGCCATTTGAGTACAGTGAACTCATCGTCATGTTAAAGAAACCAGTCCGAGATGATTCCAGCTTATTATCCTGCTGAAAGTAGCCATCAGAAGATGGTACACTGTGGTCAGAAAGGGATGGACATGGTTAGCAACAATACTCAGGTAGGCTGTGGCGTTGCAATGATGCTCAGTTGGTACTAAGGGGCCCAAAATGGGCCAAGAAAATGTCCCCCACATCATCACACCATCAGGACCAGCCTGAACCGTTGATACAAGGCAGGATGGATCCATACTTTCATGTTGTTGATGCCAAATTCTGACCCTACCATCCGAATGTCGCAGCAGAAATCGAGACTCATCAGAACAGGAAACATTCTGATGAGTCTGTGTGAATTGTAGCCTCAGTTTCCTGTTAGCTGACAGAAGTGGCACCTGATGTGGTCTTCTGGGGCCCATCTGCTTCAAAGTTCAACGTGTAGTGCTCAGAGATGTTCTTCTACATACCTCGGTTGTAACAAGTGGTTATTTGAGTTACTGTTTCTATCAGCTTGAACCAGTCTGGTCATTCTTCTCTGACATCAACAACATATTTTCACCCACAGAACTGCTGCTCACTGGATATTTTCCCACTTTTGGACCATTCTTTGTAAACCTTAGAGATGGTTGTGGGTGAAAATCCCAGTAGATCAGCAGTTTCTGAAATATTCAGACCAGCTCGTCTATCATTAACAACCATGCCACGTTCAAAGTCACTGAAATCACCTTTCTTCTCCATTCTGATGCTGGTTTGAACTGCAGATGATTGTCTTGACCCTGCACACTCCCTGATGAGTGCAAAGCAGCTCAAACACTGAGCTGCTTTAAAAAAAAACTAAAAACTCTTCTGTTTAGAGCTGCGTTTGAATAAATGATTGATGTTTTTTATGTTTTATGCTAAACTGCTGTTTTTACTTTCCATGCCTTTATCATATCTAGTTTCCTTATCACTGAATCATGTAAAACATCTTGAATTACCGTGTTGCTGAAAGTGTGTAATACAGATAAAATTGCCTTACCTTACATAACACCTTTATCCTGTATATACCTCATTGTGTGCAACTTTTAAGAAACATGTTCACGGAGTCGACTAATTTAAACATGATACATTGGTTCAAGATTAAAATCTAAAATCTTTGGCAGAAAATAACTAAATGAAAATGAACCAATCAACTAACAATATTTGACAAATTATTAACCAAGTTCTTTCAAATTAAGTGAACTATTTTGAGAAATTTACCAAACAAAGATTAAATGTCTGTAAGTATTCAGTAATTTTACTCACTAACATAAAGCATCCAGATAAGAAAGAACTGGACGGTCCTGCAGTTTTTTTTTATTTACCACATTTTAAAATACAATTAAGATAAAAACAACACATGTATCAGTTTGATAGAATAACAAAAAAACAAATAATAAGTAAATAAATTAATTATATAAAATTAATTTGGTTTTAAAAACCAATGCAAAAACAAAACAAAAAAAACTTTGAGCAAAGATGTAAAATCTTCAGAGGTCTGATATGAAGAGGCAGAACATCCCATCATTTAGGGATAAATATTGAAAAGGCTCCGTCACTTCTTGTTTTTAATTTAGTGGTCAGGATGTGCAGAAGCAGCTGAGATACTGTTGGAGAGGTTCAAGTCACCTCACACACATTTGTATGACAATGTCACAGTAACCAACAATTACAGCTAGAACATCTTGTATTAGATTAGATTGACAGCTACAGCTCATCAATCTCTCCAGAATGTTCTGAGATTCAGAGTTCTAATGACGTCCATATTTCTGATAGCTCACGGTATCAGCATCTATAAGTATAACTAACCAGTGTTTTTACTTCATCACAAATAACTTTGCATTTGTCTGACTACTCTCACTTCATGCATGATTTTATAATAAATACTTTTATATAAAATTCACTCGCTTGATTCATTCTTATGGAATATTTCCACAACAACACTGACTCAGCGCTCTGACTGGAGCAAATACAAACACAAACAAACAACAGTTCAGTTCATCCCTCTGCCAAACCAGACCTGCACTTTGTACCAAGCTGCTGTCAAATTGTACCGACTGGTTGATCTTTTCTACCGACTGTGTATTAAATAATTACCAGTTTACACCAAAACTGTCAAAGAGTTACCACTCAGCTTTATCAGATGCACTTAAATATCCCTGACTGTGTACAACCAAACCCTGCATGTATACTGATGATCTGACCTGGAGCATCAAATCACAAATAAAGTGATTAATTTATTAATAAACAGCCTGAAGCAACATTTTCTGGTATGAATCAGAGTCTTTACCTGAAATATGATGCTTTAACTGGAACAGACTGACTGAGGCTGTGGTGGTGTGGGGCATGAATCCTGGTGAATCCAGATAATGATAATAACTATCACAATAAATAAAAGCATTAACAACAAAAAACAGCTGGTAATACAAAAACACAGGCAAATCTGGATAAACCATTTAGAGAACATAAAGAAAACAGACGAGGAAAGCTTAGAACACGACATTAACCTTGTTGTTACTTCCTATTAATTATTGTCCCGGCAGTTTTAAACATGGAACAAAATGATCTGCAAAAAGAACACAGTGTTTTTACAGAAAACCATGATCTTAAAATTAAAAGGAAATAAAACCAAACTAGAAAAGCACTCGGAGAGCGCAGACCTCCACCAAACACCTCAGATCCCCCATATTGGGATTCACACCAAAAATTCACCTGTATTTTGTTATTGATCACCTGGATCATTTACTGCAGAGTGTAATGCAGATTTGTTAAAAACAGCTTCTATATCACAATGATGAAGAATCATTTAAAACATTCCTGGATCCAGACAGACAGACAGACAGACAAACAGTCAGAGAGAGAGAGACACAGACAGACAGACAGACAGAGAAAGAGAGAGAGAGAGAGAGAGAGAGAGAGAGACAGACAGACAGACAGACAGAGACAGACAGACAGACAAACAGTCAGAGAGAGAGAGACACAGACAGACAGACAGACAGACAGACAGACAGACAGACAGACACAGACACAGACAGAGACAGAGACAGAGACAGAGACAGAGACAGAGACAGACAGACAGACAAACAGTCAGAGAGACAGACAGACAGAGACAGACAGACAGACAGAGAAAGAGAGAGAGAGAGAGACAGACAGACAGACAGACAGACAGACAGACAGACAAACAGTCAGAGAGAGAGAGACACAGACAGACAGACAGACAGACAAACAGTCAGAGAGAGAGAGACACAGACAGACAGACAGACAGACAGAGAAAGAGAGAGAGAGAGAGAGAGAGAGAGAGAGAGAGAGAGAGAGAGAGAGACAGACAGACAGACAGACAGACAGACAGACAGACAGACAGAGAGAGAGAGACACAGACAGACAGACAGACAGACAAACACTCAGAGAGAGAGAGACACAGACAGACAGACAGACAGACAGAGAGAGAGAGAGAGAGAGAGAGAGAGAGAGAGAGAGACAGACAGAGAGAGAGAGAGAAACAGAGAGAGAGAGAAAGAGAGAGAGAGACAGACAGACAGACAGACAGACAGACAGACAAACAGTCAGAGAGAGAGAGACAGACAGACAGACAGACAGACAGACAGACAGACAGAGAAAGAGAGAGAGAGAGAGAGAGAGAGAGAGAGAGAGACAGACAGACAGACAGACAGACAGACAGACAGACAGTTCAAAGCTTGTTTGGTAGCTGATATTAGTAATAATAACTAAAGCAGCTGCGTATAAAAAAATAACTTGACACACACTGATGTTTTAGTTTACCTGATTCAGCAGATTTGACATGCCCCGCCTCCTCACTCACATTGATATAAACAACAGTCTCTATTCATCCAGTCAGAACACAGTTAACACCATCTCTCTATCAGTCATGGGGGCAGTAGATCTTCTCCTCCAGTCCTTCAGTCCAGTCTCACTTTTAGGGTCTGTGTTATTTCTTCTCTTCATCTATTTCCACTTCGTCTCCACGTCTCAGAAACACAGGCGAGGACCACCAGGACCAAAACCACTTCCTGTCCTTGGTAACCTGCTGCAGGTGGATGCTAAGAGACTCGATAAAACATATGTGGAGGTGAGTCAGAACCAGATCTGTGATGAGACTTTTTATTTCTGTTTTGATCATTTGTGTTTGTGTTTTTAAAAATATTTGACACTTTAAAAATTAATGAGTCCTTTATCTATTGTAGTTTTCCAGGAAATATGGATCTGTGTTCACCATCTACCTGGGAACACAGAAAGTGGTGGTTCTGGCAGGATACAAGACAGTGAAGGAGGCACTTGTTAACTATGCTGAAGTGTTTGGAGAGCGGGACGTACCGACCGTAGCAAAGGAAGCAGACTTAGATCACGGTAGAAGAATTTGATCATGTACCAAATATAACACATGTCACATAATGAGCATTTGGTTCACATGTTTCCTTCTACTATATACTACATATAGATATACAGTGGGGCAAAAAAGTATTTAGTCAGCCACCAATTGTGTAAGTTCTCCCACTTAAAAAGATCAGAGAGGCCTGTAATTTTCATCATAGGTATACCTCAACTATGAGAGACAAAATGAGGAAAAAAAATCCAGAAAATCACATTGTCTGATTTTTAAAGAATTTATTTGCAAATTATGGTGGAAAATAAGTATTTGGTCACCTACAAACAAGTAAGATTTCTGGCTTTCACAGACCTGTAACTTCTTTAAGAGGCTCCTCGGTCCTCCACTCGTTACCTGTATTAATGGCACCTGTGTGAACTCGTTATCAGTATAAAAGACACCTGTCCACAACCTCAAACAGTCACGCTCCAAACTCCACTATGGCCAAGACCAAAGAGCTGTCAAAGGACACCAGAAACAAAATTGTAGACCTTCACCAGGCTGGGAAGACTGAATCTGCAATAGGTAAGCAGCTTGGTGTGAAGAAATCAACTGTGGGAGCAATTATTAGAAAATGGAAGACATACAAGACCACTGATAATCTCCCTCGATCTGGGGCTCCACGCAAGATCTCACCCTGTGGGGTCAAAATGATCACAAGAACGGTGAGCAAAAATCCCAGAACCACACGGAGGGACCTAGTGAATGACCTGCAGAGAGCTGGGACCAAAGTAACAAAGGCTACCATCAGTAACACACTACGCCGCCAGGGACTCAAATCCTGCAGTGCCAGACGTGTCCCCCTGCTGAAGCCAGGACACGTCCAGGCCCGTCTGAGGTTTGCTAGAGAGCATTTGGATGATCCAGAAGAGGATTGGGAGAACATCATATGGTCAGATGAAACCAAAATAGAACTTTTTGGGAGAAACTCAACTTGTCGTGTTTGGAGGGGAAAGAATGCTGAGTTGGATCCAAAGAACACCATACCTACTGTAAAGCATGGGGGTGGAAACATCATGCTTTGGGGCTGTTTTTCTGCAAGGGGACCAGGACGACTGATCCGTGTAAAGGAAAGAATGAATGGGGCCATGTATCGTAAGATTTTGAGTGAAAACCTCCTTCCATCAGCAAGGGCATTGAAAATGAGACGTGGCTGGGTCTTTCAGCATGACAATGATCCCAAACACACCGCCCGGGCAACGAAGGAGTGGCTTCGTAAGAAGCATTTCAAGGTCCTGGAGTGGCCTAGCCAGTCTCCAGATCTCAACCCCATAGAAAATCTCTGAAGGGAGCTGAAAGTCCATGTTGCCCAGCGTCAGCCCCAAAACATCACTGCTCTAGAGGAGATCTGCATGGAGGAATGGGCCAAAATACCAGCAACAGTGTGTGAAAACCTTGTGAAGACTTACAGAAAACGTTTGACCTCTGTCATTGCCAACAAAGGCTATATAACAAAGTATTGAGATTAACTTTTGTTATTGACCAAATACTTATTTTCCACCATAATTTGCAAATAAATTCTTTAAAAATCAGACAATGTGATTTTCTGGATTTTTTTTCCTCATTTTGTCTCTCATAGTTGAGGTATACCTATGATGAAAATTACAGGCCTCTCTGATCTTTTTAAGTGGGAGAACTTACACAATTGGTGGCTGACTAAATACTTTTTTGCCCCACTGTATATACTACTATATTAAACAGGAATTGCATGGACAAATGGTGACTTGTGGAAAGAAATGCGTCGCTTTGCTTTAACAAATCTGAAGGACTTTGGGATGGGAAAAAGAGCTTGTGAGGACAAAATTATTGAGGAAAGTCACTACCTCATTCAGGAATTTAAAAAGTTTGAAGGTAACTCCAGTTGAAAAGTCTGAAAAACAATTAATTCAAATATTTGTTATTCTTAAAGTCTGATGTAAGTGTGTGTAAAGTGTTGAAGGATGTTTTCATGTTCTTTATTGAAGGTGAAGTATTTGATATCACTCAACCCATAAGCCATGCTGTTTCTAATATCATTAGCTCGATGGTCTACGGCAGCAGGTTCGAATATGATGATCCAGATTTTAAAACGATTGTAAATCGAACAGCTAAAGGCCTTCAGCTTCTAGGCTCACCGGGGACACAGGTATTGTAGTTCTACTTAGAAATACTACAAGAGTTCAGCAAAATGTTCCAACTGATGTCAATGTGAACTCATTATCAGAAGACCTCTCTTGAAAGACTCTCAGTTTTAGTATTTTGAGTGTTTTTCTGTTTTTTTGTGTTCATCAACAGCTGTACAACTTGTTTCCAAGGATTGGTAAACTGCTGTTCACTGCTGGGAAGAAAATAAACAACATCTTTACAGCCAACAGAAAACATCATTTAAAGCTACTGAATCATCTGAAAGAGACCCTCAATCCTCAGATGTGCAGAGGTGTTGCAGATGCATTTCTCGTGCACCAGCAAAAGCTACAGGTTAGAAAGTCTGTTCCCGCTCAGAGATGATTTATATGTTGTTAAAGAAAGTTATTTAAATTACACTAACAGGAAAAAAGTAAAGTTTAGGTTTGGTGAACTCATCGATCCATTGTCCACTGCTTATCCGAGGTCAAAGTCAGAGGCCAGCTGGCCTTAATGACCTCTGGTATCAGGTTCAAGGTTACCCATCTCCTTGAGTCCTCAGGTTCTGATGATGTTTGATGTTGTCGATGCAACATTCCCTTGAATGGAAACAAAAATTTACATATAAGTTAAATATTTAGCTTTGGAGGTAAAAATTTAGCTTTCAAGTTAAATATTTAATTTCTAAACTTAATATTTAATTAGGAAATAAATATTCAGGTCAGACCTATATATTTAGTTTGCAAATTAAATATTTAAATTTGAAAATAAATATTTAGTTTGTAAAATAAGCATTTAACTTCAAGTTAAATATTTATCTTGCTAACTAAATATTTAGTTAGTAATTGTAACATATATAAATAAACGAATAACAAGGTGAAAATAAATGAACCATTTTTTTCTCCAATGACAGGCTAAATAACCAAAAATATTGCTGTTAATATTTGACTGTGTAACTTTATAAATGACACCTCATAAAGTTTATCATCAGCTGATCTTCAATTTCAGGACTCAGGGACCTCCAACAGTCACTACAACAACGCAAACCTACTGGTGACAGTCATGAATCTGTTTGCTGCTGGAACTGACACAACATCAAACACACTGAGATGGGGCCTTCTGTTTATGGCTAAATATCCAAAAATTCAAGGTGAAAATGATTGTTTTAATGAAAGAAAATTTTTGTGTCTTGTTGAATCAGCAGAGTGAAATGAAAGATCCATCCAAACTTGATCATTTATCTTCTCTATTCTTGCAGAGAAGGTTCAGGAGGAGCTGAACAGAGTGATCGGAGGTCGCCAGGTGTCGGCTGAAGATAGACAGAATCTGCCTTTCACCAACGCCGTCATCCATGAAACACAGAGACTAGCTAATGTTGTTCCTTTAGCTCTTTCTCACAGAACGAGTCAAGACGTCACCTTCCAGGGTTATTTTATAGAAAAGGTTAGACTTTAATACTTTATGTACTCATATAAAAATTAAATAAGATTTCAGGCTTCTTTCCAACCAATATGCTAAAATAACATAAAAAAATACAACAACATTAAAAAGCAGCAACAACTGAATGTCATTAAAAGTCAAATATCCTCATTGTGATAAGAAGAAAAACAACAAGAAATTAAATAAAGCTGTAAAAAAGAACTTTAGCAAATGTTTCTCTTAGATTCAACAAACAACATAAAACCCTGCTATGTAATAATAATTACTATTAATATTTACAGACAGTGTGATATGAATCATGGCTTTGTGTTTTCAGGGAACCACAGTGATCCCTCTCTTGACATCTGTCCTGTATGATGAGACTGAATGGGAGAAGCCACATACCTTTTATCCTGCTCACTTCCTGGACAAAGATGGAAGGTTCATCAAACGTGATGCTTTCCTTCCATTTTCAGCAGGTTTGTGAATCTAAACATCATTTCACATGGATCATGAATCTACAGGTATTAGCTGAGAGTCTGTTTCTTATAGGTACCAGGATGTGTATTGGAGAGAGTCTGGCCAGGATGGAGCTCTTCATCTTCTTCTGTAACCTCTTACAACACTTTAGATTCACTCCTGAACCTGGAGTTTCAGAGGAGGAGCTGGATCTGACCCCACGTATTGGTGGGACTCTCCGCCCACCACCCCATAAACTGTGTGCTGTCAGCCTGATGTGAGACAGAAACCTTCTGTGAAATTATTTAACAGTTATTTTAAGACATTCTTAATAGACTGAATTTTAGGGCTGAAAGTTTGGCGTCCTGTCTCAGTAACATGTAGGACAATAAAGGCTGATATTTAGTTTAAAGCAGAACTAAGTAAGTTTTTTCACCTCAATAAATGTTTTCTAGAGTCCCTGTGGGGGTAAACAAGGACTTGGCGGGGTGATTCGTGGGTCCCTCCCCTCCCTCCGGGGTCTGTGTCCTGAAAGCAGCACTTGCAACTTTCAGTGGATCGGACCCGACTAATCTCGCGAGAACAAACCTGCTTTACGGCACTCACACTCACGTACATAAATACAAGCATGAAGCCCTTGCCGTTGTTAGCAACGCCACCCTTAGGAGCGCAAAGATGACAATAATACTCACCTGTCGAGACATTTTCTTGGTTTTGTTTTTCTTTCTTCTTGCAAAAGCGTTCTCTGCGCGTTGTTGTTG
>SSNP01000161.1:259171-324497 GCA_006937955.1 Pachypanchax playfairii
GAGGGGGGGGGGGTCTGCGGCGGCGGCGGGGGAACGTTACGACATTGAGCTTTCACAGGGGACCAGTAGGGGGAGAGCGAGAGCAAAACTTACTTAGTTCTGCTTTAAGTCCAGTAAAATGTACTTTTACCATCAAAAATGGTCAGAAACAGGGCAGATGGTTGTGGACTTAAGGAAGAACTCACCCCTCAATACCCTTAGAGAGTCCCCAGTGGATACAGTGGAGTCCTTCCACTTCCTGGGCATCGATGATGGTGCATTTCTACACCTCCATCATCGAGTCCATCCTCACCTCCATCACCATCTGGTTCACTGCAGCTTCAGCCAAGGACAAGGACCGACTGCAGCATATCATCTGCTCTGCTGAGAAGGTGATTGGCTGCAGCCTTCCTTCCCTCCAGGACCTGTACACCTCCAGGGTTCTGAAGCATGCTGGAAAGATTGTGGTGAATTCTTCTCTTCTGGAATTCAGACTTTCAGACCCTTCTGGAAGAAGTTCGGGGTCCATCAGGACCTCCCGCAACAGGAACAGTTTCTTCCCCTCTATTATAAGGCCCATTGGGGTGGCCATGGCTCAGGTGGTAAAGCAAGTTGTTACTGGTTCAAATCCTGGCTCCGCCTGGAAAAGATTGCTTGGCTGTTGTGTCCTTGGGCAAGACACTTTACCCATTCTGCTTGTTTGATGGTGGTTGGAGGGTCTGGTGGCGTCTGGCAGCCTCGCCTCTGTCAGTGTCCCAGCTGTGGCTACAACATGTGTGTCGTTTATCACCACCAAACGTGTGCATGTATGTATGAATGGGTGTCAAATTCCTTATATTATGCAAATAAAACTTGGCAATATAACTGACAGTGGCGGTTGGCCAATAGAGGGCACTAGGGTGCTGCCCTCCTTATCAAAAACATGATGTGGCAACAAATAAGAAATATTTCTTTTTTTTTAATTACATGTATTTAGAGTTAAAAACACTCATATGTATATTTATATACTGAGAAAATTGTATAAAAGAAAGACAGAAATTGCTTTGTTTTGATTTCCTCCTGATTCTTCACTTCTCAGATGTCTAGTTCAAGTGCAACTTACCCCCAAATCAACTTTTTTTTGCTGATAAACTCTATAGATGAGTGTTTAATAGTCCTGTCTACATTTATTGGTCTTGTTTTTGGTAATTTAGCACATTTTTATACAACTACTCATTTTATACCAAAAACCGTTAGTGGAACGCCCTCTTCAGGTTAAAACACGACACTGCACTTGAATTTGAATTAGGCATTGCTATTGGCTGAGACCTTATTTTCTCTAAACGTGACGTCAAGATTCTGCCATTATGGGATATAAAAGAGTTCGGCCCTGGCCACACCTCCGCTCAGTAGTGAGTGAGTTTAAACAGGAAGTGTATTCGGCCATTATCAGAGTTCATTTTAGTGTTTGTGATTGTGTGCAAACATGTTTCTAGCACATTACTGAAGGGTTTTCTCTTCATGCTGAGATATTTTGATTTATACCTTGGACACCTCTCTGAAACATGATTTGGGGCAGACAATAATGTGCAGCCGTCGTGCGCGCAGTCACACATGATGAGGCTGAGTCACAGATATTACACAAGCTAATCAAAATTTTGCTTTTGCTTTGATCAACAATATACTATGAAGGGACAGGTCCCATTCTAAGACGCTGAAGTACGAACCATCGGCTTGAAACGGTAGTGCGGTCGCGCAGCTGCACCTGTTTGCAGAGTCACACGATGTAACTGGAGCTAATAGCGTTGGCTAACAGTGTACCAGTAGAGAAGAGCCTCATGCCGTCAATCCGCTTCAGGGCGAACTATCGGCTCGAAATGAAACGGATCAGAGCTGCTCGTCTCGTCCAAATATTCCTCCATTTCACCTGTCCCTCTCTAGCGCGTCAGTCAGAGTGACATGTCAGTCATAGCAAAGAATGCCATGCCTCCTTAGTCCGCCAGTCACTCCCATTTCTCATGTTGTTTTTAAAATCTCAGAATGTATCCGGGGAGGGGGGGTAAGTTTTCCTTTCTGCTCTGGGGTGCTGGAGAAAGCGCCCTCAGGAGGCGGTATTTTAGATCAAATTAGCCAATAGCAGATTTGCATTGCCAAACGTTAGAACTTAATTTAGCCAATAAATGCTGTGAAAATAACTTCACAAAGGGATTTTTGAAGCGCCCCAAACCACGTTAAAATACCACAAGATTATCTGCTATCAAACAGCCAGCAAATGAGAAAGGAAAGCAATCTGTTAGAGGCTTCACTCGGAGCTAGCTGGATGTAGCTATGCTAACTCGGTTTGTTTAAAACAAGCGGCTCTGATCCTGGATGGTTACAGGAGTGAGGAGGGAAAATATAAAGAAGAGAACACCAGGAGACACGTGGAGAACAGAAGTAACCCCGGGCTCACACTGCATCCGGAACGGCTTCGGTCCGGATTCGGTGCGGTTTTTCCGCAAGCTACCACTCACATCTGCTCCAGATAGGCAGTGCGGCCAGCTCCGGTGCTGGGTGCGTAAAACGTCACCCGCGAGAACAGAAGTTCACGTGGGTTATCGTTTTGTCGGGACTTCACACGAGAACACGTCCATTATTTAGCAAATGTGTGAAAATGTGTTGTGCTGCAGGCTTTCGGGACCCTGTGTCACCGGGTGTGATGTAATGTTTACATTTCCTATTAGCGCGTGTGCTGTCTAAAAAGAAGAGTCAAGTTACAATTGTTCGTACACTCGTTTATTTTGAAAAAACACCGGATATTCAAACCACACTTCCTGTATAGTTCATCAGATTTCATCAAACTTGACGCGGAGTTACTCCGGCGTCCGGAAAACATTGATCCTTGCGGATTCTTTCCGTAGTGCCGTACAGCCCCCGTAACCGGACCCGCACCGCACGGAGCTACTGTGAGCCTTCAAAAGGGATTTTAATCTAACGGAATACCTGCGGGGTCCGCACCGGACCGGATCCGGATGCAGTGTGAGCCCGGCGTAAGAACAATGTTTTCTTTTTGTTTTCTGGTAGAATAAAACTGAACAGAAGGGAAACTTGTTAAACCCAGAGATAGAGAAGTCTGTAAAGAAAAACAAGTTGTTAGGAAGTTTAATATTATAACTAGTAGATGCCTGTAAGTTTATTATAATGAAAACCAGTTTTCCAGGTGTGTGACACCATCCTGCTGCACATTGAGGAGTGTTTTGTCTTCACTCAGCATCTCGTCAGTGTGACCTGCTGCATGGTGAACTGTCTCTACAGCACAGTGGGACGTTTCCTGAGACACACTGGACACAACTGTGGAGGTTTTTCCAGTGCTGGACAATTAAAATGATCAAACATATTTAATGTTTATATTATTTTAAATATTATTTAAAATACAACATTTAATGTTAATACACAAAATTTGTCTGGCTGACTAGATGAACCTGTTCTGGTGATTATTTCTTTTAATTTTACAGTTGAATAAAGTCTTTGTTAAATATTTAACTGAAGTTGAAAATGTATTTTTAATACAGGGTTTACATTAACTCATCTTTGCAAATTTTTTATTGAACATCACTTAATTGGATTTATGCAGCCCCAAAAATATTTCACCAGCCACCACTGATAACTGATTCTAAATTTAAAGTTCTATTATTCATTTACAATGTAGAGTTAGGAGCAGAATGGCAGGACACAAGATGTTAATCACCAATAACTAATTGAACAGAAGTGAATTTTTGCTGAGAGTTTGCTGAAACTTCAAAATATGCATTACTAAGGCATTTTCATTTTATTAAAGAAACTTCTTTAAAAAACCCTTTAAACGACAATAAAAAAAATAATGAATAACTGTAACTGTGTGCGCAATCACGCAACAAAGATGATTTACACTTTGTTTTGCTGCTCAAGTGACTCAATAGTGACATCTAGTGTACACGAAAACTAACGTATCTCTCAAAGGTGCTGGTGAAGTTTCTCACTCATCCAGATTATCTGAGGATATGAAGGCAACTGGACTCTTTTTGGATTCTTTAAGTCATTACATTTTTATTCAGCTTAATTCAGTTCTAATTGAAAAGTGCTGAGTTTCAGCTTTAAAGGAAACATATCATGCTTTTAAAGGCACTGTAGTCTGTTATTTTACAGCTTTCAACATCTGGGATAGACACATATGATAAAATCTTACCTTTGGTGTCTGCATTTGTCCTAAAATATAACTTATATTCTCGAGTTATTCCTTAGGCCAGGAAGTAAAATGCTCGGTTTGCCTAAAATCCCATAATCCCACACACTTTTCTTGGTGACACACTCAATTCCATTGTGTCCCACAGTGCCATCAATCAACTTCCTCCAGAAGTATAAATCATTAAATTATATATCCACATATATTTTATAACAATTTGATAGACAATATTGAACTTTATTATGCAATTGAATCTGGTGAAAGTGTATTTCTTATTTACTTTTCTCCTCATATTGTACTTGTCCCAGAAGTATTTTTCCATCCTGTTAAAATGCGCTTTACAGCCTTAAAAACTACAATTCCATAAAAGTAAATTGCAGGAAGTGACATAATTTGTTTTTGGAGGTAATTCAGCTGTAAAACCTGAGGTAAGTTTCAACTGTCAAAATCACTTTACTTTTTTTTTGTCATGTGACATCTGTATGGGTCAACCTTAAAGTTCCACCCTGTTATGGTAAATTCTGGAAAATGTTAATTAAAGGTAGGAAAGAGGATTTTGTAGCAAATTTAGATGTCAAATTTACTTTAAAACCATTTTATCGACTTGTAGCGGCCTTGTATTTATGGTTTCCAAAAGACCCCTACGCTATGAGGGATAAATCACAACAAAACCCTATGAACCAACAAACTGAAAAGCAAAACAAAACAGTCATAACAGTAGAATTACTCACTGAAATAAAACATCCAGATACAAAAGAACTGGACAGTCCTGCAGTTTTTTTATTTACCACATTTTAAAAATGCAATTACGACAAAAACAACACATGTATCAGTTTGATGGAAATGGCAAAGAGAATCATATAAAAAAAAACATAATAATAAATTAATTATGTAAAACTCATTTTTATCTTTTTAATTTAGTGGTCAGGACGTATAGAAGCAGCTGACACTGACTCAGCGCTCTGACGGGAGCAAATACAAACACAAACAAACAACAGTTCAGTTCATCCCTCTGCCAAACCAGACCTGCACTTTGTACCAAGCTGCTGTCAAATTGTACTGACTGGTTGATCTTTTCTACCGACTGTGTTTTAAATGATTACCAGTTTGCACCCAAACTGTCAAAGAGTTACCACTCTGCTTTATCAGATGCACTTAAATATCCCTGACTGTGTACAATCAAACCCTGCATGTATACTGATGATCTGACCTGGAGCATCAAATGACAAATTAATTGATTACCAAAGTGACTGAAGCAACATTTTGTGGTATGAATCAAGAGTCTTTACCTGAAATATGATGCTTTAACTTTGTTGGTAGTTCCTATTAATTATTGTCCTGGTTGATTTCAACATGGAACACACTGATCTGCCAAAAGAACAGTGTTTTAAAGTAGCCTACGATTTTAATCAAAGGCAATACAACATAATGATAAGCATTCTAAACACATTTTTTGTAATTGTTTTTTGCCAAGTTGTTGTTCTTCCATATTTTAGTTTGTGTTACTTGTACTTGTAATAAATCAAGTGTCTTTTCTTGCTTCTTCTTTTCTATTTTGTGTGATTGAGGCTTCCAGATACCATGAGGTTGGTCTTCAAAACAATAGAAAGAATTTTTCTCCTTGTTCAAAGCGGTGATGAGCTTGTTTGGTAGCTGATATTAGTAATAATAACTAAAGCAGCTGCGTATAAAAGAATAACTTGACACACACTGATGTTTTAGTTTACCTGATTCAGCAGATTTGACATGCCCCGCCTCCTCACTCACATTGATATAAACAACAGTCTCTATTCATCCAGTCAGAACACAGTTAACACCATCTCTCTATCAGTCATGGGGGCAGTAGATCTTCTCCTCCAGTCCTTCAGTCCAGTCTCACTTTTAGGGTCTGTGTTATTTCTTCTCTTCATCTATTTCCACTTCGTCTCCACGTCTCAGAAACACAGGCGAGGACCACCAGGACCAAAACCACTTCCTGTCCTTGGTAACCTGCTGCAGCTGGATGCTAAGAGACTCGATAAAACATATGTGGAGGTGAGTCAGAACCAGATCTGTGATGAGACTTTTTATTTCTGTTTTGATCATCTGTGTTTGTGTTTTTAAAAATATTTGACACTTTCAAAATTAATGAAGCAACATGAAACATGACATCCAAATGTAGGTTTGTTTCATTTTAAAGCATTACTAAATAACTTCTCTACGGAAACGTAGAACTGCCAGAGCTGAGAAATAAATTTAGAAGCATCATCTCGTTATAACTACTACTGTCATTTAGCAGACGCTTTTATCCAAAGCGAATTACGAGAAAACTACACGAGAAAGTTTCTCATTTTTACGAAATATCAAACTCGCTATAACGAGAAAAAAAAAAAATTTTTTAGTTACCTTAAGAGAGATTAGTTTAAATATTTTATTTTGGCGGCCTTATGTCATGTGTCACTTCCTTCCTCGGGGGAAAACGCCACCAGTTAGGCTGAACCCGAACATCTGGGTACTTTGTTATTCACACAACACAGAATACTAGTGGTCCGGGTGAAGTAAGGTAGCGGAGCCCGGTAAAGCTTATGTGGCTTTACCTTCATTGTGTAGAATACAGGTATACTTTATAAACATATCAGGCTTATTTGTGTGAAATCAATGTTTCAGTAAATTACATGTCATTTCCAGTTGTAAAAGGTGCAGCCGACTGACATTATAACTGATTGTTTATGGGTTGCCATGACAACAGGCAGTACGAAGATAGCAGGGGTTTTCTCTGCGTTAAAATACGGTACCCCTGCACTGCAGATGCATTCAGTAATACAGTGGGGCAAATAAGTATTTAGTCAGCCACCAATTGTGTAAGTTCTCCCACTTAAAAAGATCAGAGAGGCCTGTAATTTTCATCATAGGTATACCTCAACTATGAGAGAAAAAATGAGGGAAAAAAATCCAGAAAATCACATTGTCTGATTTTTAAAGAATTTATTTGCAAATTATGGTGGAAAATAAGTATTTGGTCACCTACAAACAAGTAAGATTTCTGGCTTTCACAGACCTGTAACTTCTTTAAGAGGCTCCTCGGTCCTCCACTCGTTACCTGTATTAATGGCACCTGTGTGAACTCGTTATCAGTATAAAAGACACCTGTCCACAACCTCAAACAGTCACGCTCCAAACTCCACTATGGCCAAGACCAAAGAGCTGTCAAAGGACACCAGAAACAAAATTGTAGACCTTCACCAGGCTGGGGAGACTGAATCTGCAATAGGTAAGCAGCTTGGTGTGAAGAAATCAACTGTGGGAGCAATTATTAGAAAATGGAAGACATACAAGACCACTGATAATCTCCCTCGATCTGGGGCTCCACGCAAGATCTCACCCCGTGGGGTCAAAATGATCACAAGAACGGTGAGCAAAAATCCCAGAACCACACGGAGGGACCTAGTGAATGACCTGCAGAGAGCTGGGACCAAAGTAACAAAGGCTACCATCAGTAACACACTACGCCGCCAGGGACTCAAATCCTGCAGTGCCAGACGTGTCCCCCTGCTGAAGCCAGGACACGTCCAGGCCCGTCTGCGGTTTGCTAGAGAGCATTTGGATGATCCAGAAAAGGATTGGGAGAACATCATATGGTCAGATGAAACCAAAATAGAACTTTTTGGTAGAAACTCAACTTGTCGTGTTTGGAGGGGAAAGACTGCTGAGTTGGATCCAAAGAACACCATACCTACTGTAAAGCATGGGGGTGGAAACATCATGCTTTGGGGCTGTTTTTCTGCAAGGGGACCAGGACGACTGATCCGTGTAAAGGAAAGAATGAATGGGGCCATGTATCGTAAGATTTTGAGTGAAAACCTCCTTCCATCAGCAAGGGCATTGAAAATGAGACGTGGCTGGGTCTTTCAGCATGACAATGATCCCAAACACACCGCCCGGGCAACGAAGGAGTGGCTTCGTAAGAAGCATTTCAAGGTCCTGGAGTGGCCTAGCCAGTCTCCAGATCTCAACCCCATAGAAAATCTCTGGAGGGAGTTGAAAGTCCGTGTTGCCCAGCGTCAGCCCCAAAACATCACTGCTCTAGAGGAGATCTGCATGGAGGAATGGGCCAAAATACCAGCAACAGTGTGTGAAAACCTTGTGAAGACTTACAGAAAACGTTTGACCAACAAAGGCTATATAACAAAGTATTGAGATTGACTTTTGTTATTGAACAAATACTTATTTTCCACCATAATTTGCAAATAAATTCTTTAAAAATCAGACAATGTGATTTTCTGGATTTTTTTCCCTCATTTTTTCTCTCATAGTTGAGGTATACCTATGATGAAAATTACAGGCCTCTCTGATCTTTTTAAGTGGGAGAACTTACACAATTGGTGGCTGACTAAATACTTCTTTGCCCCACTGTATACTGCGTTAAGAACAATATGTCAAATCGATTATAATTTCAGTGTATGAATGTGCGTGAGAATGAATGAATGTATGAAGCGCTTCGTCCTCTGACTAAGCAAAGCACTATTACAGGCCATTTACCATTTACCACTCATGCAGGCTAAGTATTTTACATGCATTATTTAATTTCTCACTCCTCAGTGCAGAAATATGTTCTATGCTTCTAAATTTATTTCCCAGCTCTGGCAGCACTAGGTTTCCGTACTTTTCCCACCCAGTGGTTAAAAGCAGAATTACAACTGTCGTAAACAACCATGTCTCAGACAGCCATTGCTCAAACCAGCTTTGCAGATACCAATGTCTACTCTGGTTGTAGCTCTTTCCCTGTCTTGCACAAACTTTTTTTTGCCATTCATCAGAAGACATTACTATTTTCTTTTTTTTCTTTCATGTTCCAACATGATGCAAACGAAATGCGAAATCCGGTCAGTGAGCTGATAAAGCTAACTGCAACAAACAGCTGTTGCCACAAAGCAGCAAAGGAACCACCCACTTAGGGCCATGACCCAAACTGCCAAAGTTTTTCAGTGTAGTGTAGAGCTACCAGAGGCGTCCAGAGTGATGTATAATATGAAGCTGAACATATTTTTCAGTTATTATCTACTTAAAGGTGCAGTATATAAGAATTAGACCTTGTTATCCAATCTTAGTCCTGCAGTTAATGTAGAAAATTAAACATTTTATTTATCTTTATTTGTTCAGTTCTTGGGAAGGATGTGGTGTTTTCTTAGGTTTACCACAAGTTACCTCAGGGCTGCTTCTTTTACTCTTTGCCGCTGTGGAATTAAAGCCGCTTGTGTTGAAGACTTGGCAACCTTGCAGGCTCATACATGATTCACTATGGAACCAGGAAGTCTGGACGTGGAATAGTTATTGTAAACAATGATTCCATCACAGAACAGCGTTTTTAAAGTGACAGAAACTAGTGACCGCCCAGCCGACTGAAATCGAAATATGTTACAATGTAACTTTACTATCAACATCAGTGGGACATTAAACTGTTGTGTGAGTATTTCATTGTAAAATTTCTTAAATATTATACCTTTAAAGAGGCCCTTCTATTAAAAACAGTTTTTCTGAGGTTTCTGTTGAATATTTTAGGTCCACAGGTGAGATTGAAAGGTCTGTTAATCAGTGTTTTCTAATGTTTTTTTTAGAAATAAAATGTTTCATGTTACAGGTTAATACTTCAGAAATAACCACAAAGAAATGAAATTTGTGTGAAATTGCCTCTTTAAACAGGTTTCAAAACAGTAGCTTAAAGTTTTAAAAGTTATTTAATACTGCTTTAACTTTATTAAATAATCAAAATATTAAAAATAATCCTGTAGTAGCTGCATGATGGACCTGAGTTTCTGGATCAGACTCTTTTTCTGTGTTTGAAACACTTTGATGATGCTAAAACAAACTTAAATAATAAAAATGAACCTTTATCTATTGTAGTTTTCCAGGAAATATGGATCTGTGTTCACCATCTACCTGGGATCACAGAAAGTGGTGGTTCTGGCAGGATACAAGACAGTGAAGGAGGCACTTGTTAACTATGCTGAAGTGTTCGGAGAGCGGGACGCACCAACAGTGATCAAAGAAGCTAACTTAGATTTTGGTAGAAGATTTTTAACATTTTATTGTTATTTTAAAGGTGGGTATGGAATATTTTCATAAAAAGCAATATTTTTAATAAAATAATACCTCCACGGGGTGTTTAGAGGGTTGTAGAGTGAAAATACACTATTTCCTTTAAAAAATATATTTGAAGTAAAATATTATAAAATATTAATTTTGACGGGCACGACGTTGGCATTTTGTTTACATCTACCAGCCAATAGCTGGCAGAGCAGCGGGCACCATTTTGGGTTGCCTAATACCGTAAATACTCCAGCACAGTGAGGCTGGTACTGTGGAGTCTGCAGGTCAAGCAGCTGGAAGCACCTTATTTGCCTGCCATAGGTGATTCTTCTGGGGTTTCACATATGACGAGCAAGTTCTGTGTGGAAATGTTTTTATTAGCAGTTAGCTAACACGGAGCTACATGTTGCTGAAGTGGAGGAGCTACGGGCCACGTCACTAGAAGACACACCACGTAGGATTTTAATGCTTTTTTTATTTTATTGGATAAGTGGGGCGTGCAGGATGGTGTGTGAGGAGGAGAGAGGATCTTAAGAGGGACTGCAGAAAGTTTTGGAGCCGCGGTGCAACTATGAACTCTTTGCCACGGACTGAATCGATGACTGAGCTTCAAACAGGAAAGAGTTGCTTTTATCAGAATCAATGTGTGATCATCGGGGCTGGAGAGCATGATTAGTGAACTGAACTCATGATATTTTATTGTCCGAGTGGGTTTGGTGAGGAATATTGATCCACCTGAGCATCGAAGCGCGAGCGTGCGGGGGGGGGTTAACGAGCCTGACACCCAGATGGCTGAAGGATTTGTGCCGTGTTATTCTGTTCCAAGTTCCATATACCACCTTTAATCTCACATTTTAATTTATGGCTTATGTACAACAGTTACAGATTTGTGCTTACTTTTAAAACAGGTATTACATGGGGAAACGGGAACTCGTGGAAAGAAATGCGTCGCTTTGCTTTAACAAATCTGAAGGACTTTGGGATGGGAAAAAGAGCTTGTGAGGACAAAATTATTGAGGAAAGTCACTACCTCATTCAGGAATTTAAAAAGTTTGAAGGTAACTCCAGTTAAAAAGCCTCAAAAACAATTAATTCAAATATTTTTGTTCTTAAAGCAGAACTAAGTAAGTTTTTTCACCTCAATAAATGTTTTCTAGAGTCCCTGTGGGGGTAAACAAGGACTTGGCGGGGTGATTCGTGGGTCCCTCTCCTCCCTCCGGGGTCTGTATCCTGAAAGCAGCACTTGCAACTTTCAGTGGATCGGACCCGACTAATCTCGCGAGAACAAACCTGCTTTACGGCACTCACACTCACGTACATAAATACAAGCATGAAGCCCTTGCCGTTGTTAGCAACGCCACCCTTAGGAGCGCAAAGATGACAATAATACTCACCTGTCGAGACATTTTCTTGGTTTTGTTTTTCTTTCTTCTTGCAAAAGCGTTCTCTGCGCGTTGTTGTTGTTGTGGGGGGCGGCGGCGGGGTGGAGGGGGTGAGGGGGGGTCTGCGGCGGCGGCGGGGGAACGTTACGACAGTGAGCTTTCACAGGGGACCAGTAGGGGGAGAGCGAGAGCAAAACTTACTTAGTTCTGCTTTAAAGTCTGATGTAAGTGTGTGTAAAGTGTTGAAGGATGTTTTCATGTTCTTTATTGTAGGTGAAGCATTTGATATCACTCAACCCATAAGCCATGCTGTTTCTAATATCATTAGCTCAATGGTATATGGCAGCAGGTTCGAATATGATGATCCAGATTTTAAAACAATTGTAAATCGAACAGCTAAAGGCCTTCAGCTTCTAGGCTCACCGGGGACACAGGTATTGTAGTTCTACTTAGAAATACTACAGAGTTCAGCAAAATGTTCCAACTGATGTCAATGTGAACTCATTATAAGAAGACCTCTCTTGAAAGACTCTCAGTTTTAGTATTTTGAGTGTGTTTGTGTTCATCAACAGCTGTACAACTTGTTTCCAAGGATTGGTAAACTGCTGTTCACTGCTGGGAAGAAAATAAACAACATCTTTACAGCCAACAAAAAACATCATTTAAAGCTACTGAATCATCTGAAGGAGACCCTCAATCCTCAGATGTGCAGAGGTGTTGCAGATGCATTTATCCTGCACCAGCAAAAGCTACAGGTTAGAAACCTCAGTGCTCCTCAAAGATGATTTGTATTTAACTATGTAATTTCAACCATGCTATTGGTGTTAGTGTAGAAAAAAATTTTTTTTTCTTTGCATCAGAATCTGGCTTGTTTTTAATAGATTCACCTCTCAAATTGGGCCTTCTGAATGGTAAATGGTGTGTACTTGGGTAACACTTTTTTAAACTGAGATTTTTTTTCCTAATAAATTTTTTTACATCAACTACTATAATAAACAGGGGTACACATAATATTTTTGGCCTGGTTCTCAGGGGAGATCTTAGAGTTGTTGGTCCGCACATTTTTAAATGATTGAAAGATTGACGTGTTGAGGAGGGCCGTAGTGGTGCTGGCTGTGAAGAATGCTGAGGGTCATCTGGATTTCTCCATGAGCCTGGGTTGAACCACTCTCAGAGATGAAGAAGTCTAGTAGATTCTGGTGCTAACTGGACAAGGACCTTACCCTGTGTCTCCTAATGAATCACAATAGTTGGAAAGATAACCCCCTCATCCTCCTCCTTTTGACTGGGACATTGTTTCAAGGTGGACGGCCTTCCTGGGTTCGGCCAACAGTGGATCCTGCCAGATGTTACTCTCCTCCTCTACAAATCACCCCCCACAATTTTATCCTGCTGTGCTCAGCTCGATCTTTGGGGAAAGATAGCAACCACACATATCTTACTTTGTTATGATTTATAGGCAAATTCTGAGTTAAATTTCTTCCCTTATAAAAGGTTCTTGCAGAAAGTAAAACTTACAGATGTCGGGGGTAAAGAAACTTCTTATAGGTTGCCAGCTCCCCTTTCACTTCTAACAGTAACCTTATAGCCAACTCCCAACCTGGCTATTAAACTATCCCAGATGAATACAAATGCAACAACTAAGAGCAGAGCTATTAAAATTGGTGTGGTCGGTTCAATTCGTCTTTTCGACTGCTGGAGATAATTTTAGGATGAAGGAAGATAAGTCATGGCGCTGGAGTAAAGTAGTTAAATCTGGGTGAAAATCTGGGTGGGGGGGGCTGATGCGGAAAGTTGGGATAAAAATGGCAAGCCTCCAGATGCCAGTCAACCAGTCTTCCCCACGAATATACAGCATTGTTCGCTTCTTAAGATTGCTTGTCTATGTCAGTGCACTATTAAGGTAATTATGTATATCCCAGGTATGATTATGAACTTGTAAATATCAGTTGTTTTCTTTTGAATAGTGTGTTATCATGAAAAGTTTACTTTGCAAAGTTTACTAATCTGACTCATGGTCAGTATGATGGCAGTACAATTAAAATAATTCAAAGAACCAATGTTAACTTGTGATTTTAAAAGATTAATATAGAGAGTTTAGAGATTATTTTTATTATTAGATTTTTTGGAAAAAGTACAATGAATTTTATAACATTTATTGCATTAAGTGAAGATTTTTTGTATGTGATGGACAAAAGCCATATTTACACACCATCTCTTAATAAAGGTGACGCTTCTTTGAACAGCAGCTTATATTTTTTTGTAGGACTCTGGGATCTCCAACAGCCACTACAACAGTACCAACCTTTTGGTGACAATCATGAACCTGTTTGTTGCTGGAACTGAAACAACATCAACTGCACTGACATGGGGGATCGTGTTTATGGCTAAATATCCGAAAATTCAAGGTGAATTTAATAATTGTTAAAAAACAGCCCCAATTCCCCCCACCACCAACACTACCCCACACAAGAACAAGGGTTTACTAAAAATAGATGCATGGATGGGTTTAATTTGTCTTTGTTCTTGCAGAGAAGGTTCAGGAGGAGCTGAACAGAGTGATCGGAGGTCGCCAGGTGTCGGCTGAAGACAGACAGAATCTGCCTTTCACCAACGCCGTCATCCATGAAACACAGAGACTAGCTAACGTCGCTCCTTTATCTATTCCTCACAGAACGAGCCAAGATGTCACCTTCCAGGGTCATTTTATTGAAAAGGTTTGGGTTTTCTTCTGCAACAAGCAGGACACATTTGACATGACACTTCTTACTGAACACAGTGATAAAGTAATTTTAATAGGATATTTTATTACTCGTAGCATTCACGTGGCGCTAGTGCTGGGACTATATAAAACACTCTAACAGGCCTCTCTGGTCATGGTAGAATAGTCTCTCAGTCACATTGCATTAGATTATTAGACTGCAAGTATGTATTAAAGGCATGAATGACACTAATTGCAGCATTTTAGCCCCCACCCCACACACACACCAGAAACGCCTCCGTTAGAAATATGTGCAGGAGCCTACCCTTGTGTGTTCACTAACAGCATTGCTGAAGTTTTTTCTGGAACTACATCTTAGTTTCTTCGAACATGTCAGACTCATCAATGGTAAAGGGCTATTTATTGCTACTGTCAGGATATTTTAATACCCCAAAGTTAAATAACTATCAAAAAGACCATCAGTCAGATACAGAGGTATGGTTTCAATGAGCTTTGCAAAGGAGAATGCCCCAACCAAGGTGTTGAGACGATTCTGATGTGTTCACCTCTGCATTGCCTTTTTCTTCACAAAGACACCTCCCGTCTGGATGGAGCAGGGGAGGGAAACAAGTGTGGGTCAGGTAATGAAGTCAGAGTGGAATAAACAATCACACCTGTGGATAAACAACAGGAACAAGTTGTAAACCAACTGGTTTCTAAGATAAAGACAGAAGTGTTTATACAAGTCAGGGCAAATCTAGATCACTGACTCCTGCAGCATGACCTGTGACCTTTTACCAACATCGTAAAACCTTAAAATCTCCAACAGCTACTCTTAGCAGTACAAGTGTGATTGACAATCTAGTAGCCAATAGATAACGAAACAGGCTTGTTATTTATTGGCTACTTTATTTCAAGCCCCACAAGGTCTATGATTAGGGATTGCCATAATGAATGGAGTCCTATACAAATGCATTGCTAAGCATTGCATTTGTATAGGGCTCCATTCAAATGGCAAGCCTATCATTCTACACCTCTAAACTGGTCTCTTTATAGATTTATTTATTTCTTCTTCTTCTGCGGATGTTAATGTGGCCTGAACTGCAAAACGCACCCAGACACAACATACATCAAATCGTCTGGCTCGTTTACGGGACGATTGCTATTACTTTTGTGAACCATCATATGAACAGTTATTTTTGGGTTAACATGGCAACAGCATTGACTCAAATTCACACTTTTTGATTGCTTGTCAGATGTCATTCCAACTTGTATGTGTTCAGTAGACATTGGTCTATAACATATTGAAACCACGTTTACATATCTGTTACCGTATTGCCATGGCAACGCCATTCGCCACCAATGCACCCGGTTAGCTCACAGCAGACACTGTGGGATGTGGGTGCACATGTGATACATTAAAGTGATCGGGTTGACCAGGAGAAGTCAACCATCATGTGTACCTTAAATTTTGTGTTATCATAGCAACAACATCCATTAAAAATCATATCCCTATTGTGTTCGAATGGAATAAAATCTGCAATCATCACGTTTCCCCAGTACACTCCTATATTGGCTCTAATCTTTCAGCCTTGTCATCACAACTTCAGCATCTGTCGGCTGTGGAATGCAGCTTTCTGATTGGCTGAGGGTTTCAGAGTGCCGCAAAGAGTGGCAATCCCTCTCAAAGTGGAATTACTTTTATTTCAGAACCGAGTTACCATGGCAACACAGCACGCCAAAAACCACCCCCGAAATGACCCCCAGCCCACACCGCGACATGTGATGATGTCTATCAAACGTCATGTGAACTGGATCGGAGACCCGAAGTGATTGATCTCTGTTTCGTGGAGTTTCGAGTTGCTGGTATTCACAAAAAACCCCTCTCATTGAAAATGAATGTAAAACGCCAAAAACATGCGACAACATACTTTCACCTACCAACACCGTTCCACCTTATTTCTGGTCACAAGAGATGGGTTTACTTTAGATTTAAAGATCTCGTACAAAACTCAGACCGCGTGGTTGTGGTGACGCCAAACGCCATGAGAAGCACCCGTTTTCTACACAGGACAGACAGAACCACCTGTGATGACATGTGACACATCAAATCGATCGGGTTGGCAAGGAAAAGTGAACTCAGGTGTCTACAGCCTTGTCATCTTGATTGCAGCAGCTGTCACACCTGTTTAGTATCAGAAATTGCAGCTTTCTGATTGGCTGAGGGTTTCAGAGTCTCGCACAGAGTGGCAATCCCTCTCTCAAACTTTTTTAGTTTATGGATATTATAACCTTTTCTTTTGGAAACCACAAGTACAAGATTGCTACAAGTTGATTTTAAAGTAACTTTGATATCTAAATTTGCTAGAAAATCCTGTTTACCACCTTTAACTGGGCCTCCAACAATAATGTAGGGAACTACATACATGTCCTTTAAATCACAGGTAAAATACCTCACAAGGACTGCCTTCCTCCACCTGCATAATGTTGCTAAAATTAGGAGCATTCTGACCCAAAGTGATGCAGAAACCTTAGTCCATGCATATATTACATATAAGCTTGACTATTTCAACGATATTGGATGTTCTAACAGTTCTGTAAAAGACCTCCAGCTGATCCAAAATGCTGCCGCCAGAGTTCTGACAACAATGGAGGATGGACTTCATGAACCTCCTTCTTTATTATGCTGAATTTGTAATGTGTTTTTCAGTGAGTGTTTGGATGCTGTAAACTGCTGTAACTGTACTCACTCCTTGCGGCAAGGAGACATCACATTTATCCAGTTTAGCATCACTTCATTGCCTCCCTGTAAAATCCAGAATACAGTTTAAAATGTTATTTCTCACATATAAAGATCTAAACAACCAAGATCCATCTGATATTAAAGATCTTATTGTTCCACGTGTTCCTAATGGAACACTTCGCTCTCAGGCTGCAGGTCTGCTTCTGGTTCCTAGAGGTTCTAAAAGTAGAATGGGAAGAAGAGCTTTCAGTTATCCGGCTCCTCTCCTGTAGAACCAGCTTCCACTTTTAATCTGTGAGGCATAAATTCTATTCAATTTTGTCAATATTTACAGACATTGTGATATGAATCATGGCTTTGTGTTTTCAGGGAACAACAGTGATCCCTCTCTTGACATCTGTCCTGTATGATGAGACTGAATGGGAGAAGCCACATACCTTTTATCCTGCTCACTTCCTGGACAAAGATGGAAGGTTCATCAAACGTGACGCTTTCCTTCCATTTTCAGCAGGTTTGTGAATCTAAACATCATTTCACATGGATCATGAATCTACAGGTATTAGCTGAGAGTCTGTTTCTTATAGGTACCAGGATGTGTATTGGAGAGAGTCTGGCCAGGATGGAGCTCTTCATCTTCTTCTGTAACCTCTTACAACACTTTAGATTCACTCCTGAACCTGGAGTTTCAGAGGAGGAGCTGGATATGACCCCACGTATTGGTGGGACTCTCCGCCCACCACCCCATAAACTGTGTGCTGTCAGCCTGATGTGAGACAGAAACCTGCTGTAAAATTAATTCAGTTATTTTAACAGACAGTTTTCAGTAGAAAGTTTGAAAATACACTTTTAGACACTTGTAGGCCAGAAAAGGTAGAACAAATATAAGTTCAGAGAAGGGAAAACACAAAGGCATCAAGTTTTAAAATTTTTTTAATCTTAAAACAACAAATAACAACACAATTATTTTTCCTTTTTCTTTAAAGAGGAACTCACCCCCTCTAAATTATCTTCCTGCCTTCTAACTGCTTTTTCAAAAAATGCTGAAGAAGTCGTTACTTAAGAGGCGGTCCTGAGCTGTGATTGACATGTAGCACTTCTCCGTGTTTAGATTAGCATCAGTGTGACTCTGCCGTGTTGTAGAGAGAATATAATGTCTATAAATTACATCCACACAATCACAACCACTGCAGTGAAGTCTTTGCCCCGATTTAATTATTATTTTACTGATATTAGTTATTCTCTTTGTCGTAGTTTACTGATTGATTGTTAGCCACAATGCTAAAGCTACTGCCGTGTTGCTAAGAGGGGTCTCAGTAAGTGTCTGAATAAAAATATAACGTGCACAAATCACATCCACACAATCACTGCAGTAAAATAAAGTCTTTGTCCAGATTTTAATGATATTAGTTATTCTGTTTGTCGTAGTTTTCAGCCAGTTGCTCTAAATCCCTCTGTGCAGCTTAGGAGAGAAGCTAGAGACAACGGGCGGGCGGGTGCAAGCGTGTCTGTCTGAGAGATGGTTTTATACTCCAGGAGGCGTGTCTTAGAGACGATGCTGACGTGGCCATGAACCGCTGACGTAGGCATGAACCGCTTTCAGCCAATCACAAAATTCAAATGCAGTAGCCACCTTTCAACCCTAAGAGGGCAGCACTAAGATGTTTTTAGACCAACAAGTGTAGAATTTAACAAGTTTACATATAAATGTCAAAAAATGTCCAGAAACTGAAAGGATGCATTAGTAAAGACCCACTAATACAGTTTATTAGCAGACAAAAGCTGTTTTGAGGGTGAGTTGCTCTTTAATGAAGTGATTCAGTTTTGTCTTTAACAAAGCCAATTATTTTCACAGTTAATGTAGCTATATTTTCTCTGAATGGTTTGCTCAAGGCCACAATGTATTGATCAGAGTTGCTTATGGCTATCCAAACCATTAAACTTCATGTGCACAAACACATTTATTTTTCTTAAAAAGGTATTTTTATCTGCTCATCTGTGATTCTTCTTGTTTTAATTTCTGAGCAGAGTTTTAGAAGCAGAAGTTTCAAATATCTGATGCCTGACTTTCTTGGAGAGGACGTTCAAAAACATGCCAATGTCACAAATGTCTTTTTTACGGAAAGGGAAACACATTACATATAACAAAAGATAATACAGGATAAAAGTCAAAAAGTCAACTTTTATATAAGTTATACTGTTATCATCAAATTTAAGCAGAATTTTGTATTTTTAGCAAAATTGGCAAATTTCAAAACAGATTTGATGAATTTATAAAGCAGAACTTGTGGATCCCTGACATCTGTCCTGATGAATGGAAGAAGCTGAATACTTTTTATCCTGCTCACTTCCTGGACAAAGATGAGCCTAAACATCATTTCACATGGATCATAAATCTAGTGGCATCATATATCTTGAGTCTTTTATTTATTCACTAATCAGTAAAGCACAATAAAAACAACAACTATTAACATGAAATTACATGTTTATACAATAAACTGCAACAATAAAAATGCTCCATATAAAAAAACTGGAAAAAGATTTCAGTCCATATTATTTCATGCAGTCCCACTTTCCCAATACATAGGTATGTCTCACTAGAAACTAAAGCTCAGAATGAAAATGAAGCCTTTGTTACAGCAAAACATTTGAATGAGTCTGTCAGAGAAACTCTGTTGGACTCATCCAGAAAAGATCTGAAATATAATTTATATCACAGACTCAGGTTTATTTTTAAAAATTTGATGGTTGATGGATGGATGATGTTTCACAAATAGTTGGTTGGACTGTTGCCTTGCAGTGAGAGGTTCAGGGGTTTTGAAACTCAGCTGGTCTCATCTGTTAGGGGGTTTGTATGTTCCTGCTGTGAATGTGTGGGTTTTCTCATGAGACAGTTTACTTTCAAACACCAAAAATATGCAAAAATACACTCGGTTATTTAATGACTCTAAATTTGCTCCTAGATGTGAGGGTGCATTCACACTAGCCCTGTTTAGTCCGCTTGAATCGAACTCTAGTTCATTTGCACAGAAAGTCTGGTACGTTTGGGGAGGTGTGAACGGGCAACCGAACTTTGATTCGGACCAAACAACCGAACTCTAGTCCGCCATAAAATGTGAGTCTTGGTTTGATTGAAACGTTCGATTGCATGTGTGAACGCAACCGGACTGGGACCGCACCAAAAGCAGGAAATGGACTATATTGTGCAGCCGTCTCAGCCGCCTCGTTATCTGCTCATCCTGAGCCCATTGCTGTAGAATACTGATCTGATACATTCACCAAACACAAAAGAGCAAAACGCCCAGAATCTGCTGCCACTTCACATTTGTTTATGTTTCACTCTCCCGCAGCAGCAACAACAATAAAAAAGTAGTGCAGAAACTCTACAGCGCCACCACATGGGGGGGTGTAACATGCTCCTAATCTTATTTGGTCTGTTTAATAACGTGCAGTGTGAATCCAAACCGTACCAACTAAAAACATGTTGCTACTTTGGTCCCCAATAGAACCGAGTCCACCGGACTATCAGGTGTGAATACAGTCTGAGTGTCAGGAGTCATGTTCTGTGTATGTCTGATTATGTTCTGAGTGAGAGTTTTGTTGTTTTTCTTGTCCTCCTGTGTTTCTTGTGTATTTTCTGGTTTGTGTTTATATTCTGTGCTCCCAGTTCTCCTTGTGTCTCAGCTGTTGCTCGTTTCCATCTCCCTCTCTTCCCCAGGTGTTTTTCATTTGTGTTGATTGCCTTCTTGTGTTGTGTTAGTTTAAAAAGGGTGTGTCAGTGTTAGTCAAGTGTCGGAGTATTGTCTTGCGTGCCGTGTGTTTCTCCTCCCGAGCCCTCCATTTCATGTAAGTGTTTTGCTGCTTGTCAGCCCCTTTGATTTTTATTATTAAAAAGATTAATTTTGAGTTTCGAGTCTCCCCGTGTCTCCCTGCATCTTGGGTCCTGCCCCGAGTCCTCACAGCACGAGATCGTGACAGAATACTCCGACCAGACTATGGATCCGGCCACAGCAGTTTCTTCTCCTCCCCTCAAGCTCGAGGTCAGTCAGGAGGAGATTGATCTGCTGGAGGAGAGGTTGGTGAAGATCCTGGGCGCAGCCAGTACATCTACGGACGTATCGTACATCCGTGCTGCGCTGGAGGTTGCGGAGGAGCTGCTTCGTAAGAGCCCACTTACAGCCTGGTGTTCACGATATCAGCAGCTCCTCACAGAAGTCATCACCACCAAGGGTAAGGCACTCCTCCAGATGTGGTCTGCACGGGCTGCTGAGCCAGCCCCGTGCCCATCAGCATGTGCCGCTGAGCCAGCCCCGTGCCCGTCAGCATGTGCCGCTGAGCCAGCCCCGTGCCCGTCAGCATGTGCCGCTGAGCCAGCCCCGTGCCCGTCAGCATGTGCCGCTGAGCCAGCCCCGTGCCTGTCAGCAGGTCTCGCCGAGCCTGAGCTCCTGAGACCTCAGCCGAGCGGTAGACCCCGCCGCCGCAGACGCCGTGGAGGGGCTTCAGCTTCGGGTCTTCCACCCTTCCGTGTCTCCGAGGAGGTCCAGGTGGACGCTCCTCCTCCCTTCCGTGTCTCCGAGGAGGTCCAGGTGGACGCTCCTCCATCCTTCCGAGTCTCCGAGGAGGTCCAGGTGGACGCTCCTCCACCTCCAGAGGGTCCCGGTTCCAGAGTTCGAGAGGGTCCCGGTTCCAGAGTTCGAGAGGGTCCCGGTTCCAGAGTTCGAGAGGGTCCCGGTTCCAGAGTTCGAGAGGGTCCCGGTTCCAGAGTTCGAGAGGGTCCCGGTTCCAGAGTTCGAGAGGGTCCCGACGCCTCCAGTTCCACCGAGGGTCCCGACGCCTCCAGTTCCACCGAGGGTCCCGCCGACTGCTGCCCGCCTGTGGGTCCCGCCGACTGCTGCCCGCCTGTGGGTCCCGCCGACTGCGGTCTGCCGTCTCCCGGGTTCGAGGGCGTCGCCGTCCGCGACGGCCCTCCAGCGCTTCCTCCTGGGTTCGAGGACGTCGCCATCCGCGACGGTCCTCCAACGCCAGGGTCCGAGGACGTCGCCGTCCGCGACGTGCCTTCAACGCCAGGGTCCGAGGGCGTCGCCGTCCGCGACGGCCCTCCAGCGCTTCCTCCTGGGTTCGAGGACGTCGCCGTCCGCGACGGTCCCCCAACGCCAGGGTCCGAGGGCGTCGCCGTCCGCGACGGCCCTCCTGCGCCTCCTCCGGGGTTCGAGGACGTCGCCGTCCGCGACGGTCCTCCAACGCCAGGGTCCGAGGATGTCGCCGTCCGCGACGGTCCTCCAGCGCTTCCTCCTGGGTTCGAGGACGTCGCCGTCCGCGACGTGCCTTCAACGCCAGGGTTCGAGGGCGTCGCCGTCTGCGACGGCCCTCCAGTGCTTCCTCCTGGGTTCGAGGACGTCGCCGTCCGCGACGTGCCTCCAACGCCGGGGTCCGAGGGCGTCGCCGTCCGCGACGGCCCTCCAGCGCTTCCTCCTGGGTTCGGGGACGTCGCCGTCCGCGACGTGCCTCCAGCGCCGGGGTCCGAGGGCGTCGCCGTCCGCGACGTGCCTCCAACGCTTCCTCCTGGGTTCGGGGACGTCGCCGTCCGCGACGTGCCTCCAACGCTTCCTCCTGGGTTCGGGGACGTCGCCGTCCGCGACGTGCCTCCAGCGCCGGGGTCCGAGGGCGTCGCCGTCCGCGACGGCCCTCCAGCGCTTCTTCCTGGGTTCGAGGACGTCGCCGTCCGCGACGTGCCTCCAGCGCCGGGGTCCGAGGGCGTCGCCGTCCGCGACGGCCCTCCAGCGCTTCCTCCTGGGTTCGGGGGCGTCGCCGTCCGCGACGGCCCTCCAGCGCTTCCTCCTGGGTTCGGGGACGTCGCCGTCCGCGACGTGCCTCCAGCGCCGGGGTCCGAGGGCGTCGCCGTCCGCGACGGCCCTCCAGCGCTTCTTCCTGGGTTCGAGGACGTCGCCGTCCGCGACGGTCCTCCAACGCCAGGGTCCGAGGACGTCGCCGTCCGCGACGGTCCTCCAGCGCCTCCTCCTGGGTTCGAGGACGTCGCCGTCCGCGACGTGCCTTCAACGCCAGGGTCCGAGGGCGTCGCCGTCCGCGACGGTCCTCCAACGCCAGGGTCCGAGGGCGTCGCCGTCCGCGACGGCCCTCCAGCGCTTCCTCCTGGGTTCGGGGACGTCGCCGTCCGCGACGTGCCTCCAGCGCCGGGGTCCGAGGGCGTCGCCGTCCGCGACGGCCCTCCAGCGCTTCTTCCTGGGTTCGAGGACGTCGCCGTCCGCGACGGTCCTCCAACGCCAGGGTCCGAGGACGTCGCCGTCCGCGACGGCCCTCCAGCGCCTCCTCCTGGGTTCGAGGACGTCGCCGTCCGCGACGGTCCTCCAACGCCAGGGTCCGAGGGCGTCGCCGTCCGCGACGGCCCTCCAGCTCTTCCTCCTGGGTTCGAGGACGTCGCCGTCCGCGACGGTCCTCCAACGCCAGGGTCCGAGGACGTCGCCGTCCGCGACGGTCCTCCAACGCCAGGGTCCGAGGACGTCGCCGTCCGCGACGGTCCTCCAGAATCATCAGCTCCAGTGCCAGACTCATCTGCTCCAGTGCCAGAATCATCAGCGCCAGTGCCAGACTCATCAGCTCCTGATCCACCGGTTTCAGTGCCCATCGCCTCGGCCTCCAGCCATCCCAGACCTCCCAGACCTTCTAGACCTCCACCATCCAGCATCAGCAGTAGCGGCCGCACTCCAGACGCCAGGCGCCTCTTCGCTCCGCGGCTCCCAGGCCGCACTCCAGACGCCAGGCGCCTCTTTGCTCCGCGGCTCCCAGGCCGCACTCCAGGCGCGCTGCGCCTCTTCGCTCCGCGGCTCCCAGGCCGCACTCCAGGCGCGCTGCGCCTCTTCGCTCCGCGGCTCCCAGGCCGCACTCCAGGCGCCAGGCGCCTCTTCGCTCCGCGGCTCCCAGGCCGCACTCCTGGCGCGCTGCGCCTCTTCGCTCCGCGGCTCCCAGGCCGCACTCCAGGCGCGCTGCGCCTCTTCGCTCCGCGGCTCCCAGGCCGCATCCTCGACCTTCGGCGCCAGTCATCGCGGCCTCCGGGCCGTCCTCCGGACTTTCTGAGATTCTCTTCGCGGCCTCCGGGCCGCCCCCCAGACTTTTTGAGCCTCTCCTCGCGGCCTCCGGGCCGTCCCCCAGACTTTGTGAGTCTCTCCTCGTGGCCTCCAGGCTGCCCTCCGGGCCGCCCCCCAGACATTCTGAGTCTCTCCTCGTGGCCTCCAGGCTGCCCTCCGGGCCGCCCCCCAGACATTCTGAGTCTCTCCTCGTGGCCTCCAGGCTGCCCTCCGGGCCGCCCTCCAGACTTTCTGCGCTCTCTTGTTTTCCCTAGTGGCGCTTTTTGAGTTAAATTTTGTGAATTCTGAGTTGGGTTTTTTTTCTGTGCCCTTGGGTTTTTTGTGTTTTTTCCCTCCTCCGGGTCCCCCACCTCCCGCCCTTCTGAGTTTCAGGATGCCTCTTTTTGTTGTTTTCAGGGGACGTCCAGGGGCCGTCCCTTGAAGGGGGGGTAATGTCAGGAGTCATGTTCTGTGTATGTCTGATTATGTTCTGAGTGAGAGTTTTGTTGTTTTTCTTGTCCTCCTGTGTTTCTTGTGTATTTTCTGGTTTGTGTTTATATTCTGTGCTCCCAGTTCTCCTTGTGTCTCAGCTGTTGCTCGTTTCCATCTCCCTCTCTTCCCCAGGTGTTTTTCATTTGTGTTGATTGCCTTCTTGTGTTGTGTTAGTTTAAAAAGGGTGTGTCAGTGTTAGTCAAGTGTCGGAGTATTGTCTTGCGTGCCGTGTGTTTCTCCTCCCGAGCCCTCCATTTCATGTAAGTGTTTTGCTGCTTGTCAGCCCCTTTGATTTTTATTATTAAAAAGATTAATTTTGAGTTTCGAGTCTCCCCGTGTCTCCCTGCATCTTGGGTCCTGCCCCGAGTCCTCACAGCACGAGATCGTGACACTGAGTGTGTGAGTGGTTGTTTGTCTCTGTGTGATCTGGTGATGGACGGGTGACCTGTCAAGCTGTAGCCCCACCTCTCACACAACAACCTCTGGAGATGAACTCCAGCTCCTTGTGACCATAGGAACAAGAAAAATGGATGGATGAAGTTTTAAACTAATAAACAGGTTAACAAACTGTATTTTATAGTGTAATGTTAATTTAATGGGCGCTTTCACATTCAAACACTATTTTAAACCAGATTATGCCTCTTTTTTTAGAAAAAAGTGAGTTTTTTCCAATTTACACTTTTAAAAATCCTGTTATTGTTCTTCTCTTGCTTTATAAACGTTCTGTGTTTTTATGTTATTTTTATCTTTTGCTTAAGTTATTCTTCACATTCAAAGTGTTTGTTCTTGTTACTCAGCTCTCTCACACAGACTGACATGATAAACATTAATTTTCTAAATTATTAAACTAACTTCAGTGTATAATTTAATACACATCATGGTCGCTAACACTTTAACACATACTAAACTAACCACTAACTGGTTTAATGCTCTGATGAGATGAACTCGATGCGGCTGTAGAGACTGCTGGGATCGATGTCAGACTCTGTCTTTGATTTAGTCTTAACATCAGAATAAGTCACCGCTTCTTCCGTCCTTTTGACCTGAAATACACAAACCACATATTGTATTTCATTCAAAACACTAACAGACAAACGGATTTTACTTGTTTCAGAACAATCTGATAAAAACTAGATTTAGAAACTCTCCAAAAGGGGAATTTTGTATTTGGACACATTTTTTGGGCTAAATTCAAAAACTCTCTGACTTGTAGTTTAGATGGTTTAACAATAACAGAACTGAAAACAGAAGCGTTATTTGTTATTATCAAACTGAACAGCTGGAGTCGTTCACCTTTGGATTAGAAGAAGCTTTTGGATTGGAGTGATCAACAGTAGCATAGGTGAGATTAGAAGGTAAATCCTCCTGAAGACAAATAGAAAGTACAACTTTACTAACACAGAGAAGAAAAACTAACAAGCTTTTAAAAAATATCAGAGAAATGTCACTTTTGGTAAATAAAAACAAATTCTATCAAATATTCAAACTGTTTTGAGTGATTATTGATTGATTCTTTATGTTTACTGTAATTTAACAGAAATTTTAATCTCATTTCAAAAGCATCAACATAGAATTAGATAAACACAATCTAAATTGAAATCTCACATGTTACCAGTGGACATTAATGTAAAGGGAAAACGCAGAAGAATAACGTAAGAAACTTTATTTTTTATTCTAACATGTTTAAGTGTTAAACTTATTGTACAAAACAGCTGTGAACGACTGATTCTTTCCCATAATAAGAGTATAAAAGTCTCAGTTGATCAACAGAACTGTCTGAGTGTTTTTTAAGAACCAAGGACGCCATGATGGAAAGTAACTCTGTGATAACGTTGCCTAGTTATATTATTTGTTGGAGATTGAACTTCATGAACCTCCTTCTTTATAAAGCTAAATTTGTAATTCAGTTTGTGTTGGGATGCTGTAAACTATTGTAACTGTACTCACTCCTTGCGGCAAGTAAAACTTTTAAAATTTATATTCTGCTGTCTGAGGATTTAAGTGTGTTTGATGTCTAGGAAAAATTTCCCTTACAAAGAACTAAGTTGATATATATAAAACTGATGAAGATTCAGCAGATGCTGCAGATCAAACACAGTTAATTAACTGATCGTTATCAGTGTGAGTTCTTTAAAAAGTAGAAGTTTTGTCAGTTTACTGAGATGGAGCATAAAGTTGTGTGTTAACATGATAACAGGGGTTTAGGAAGCCTTCACAGCACTCACACACACACACGCACGCACGCATGCGCACACACACACACACACACAAACGCACAGCAATGCAGATGAAGTTATCAGTCTATAAAAAGGCCTGAACCAATCAGCTCTTTCTAATTTAAGGATGAACATAATGTTTCAACAGGAAGCTGATTGATTCATTTCCTGGTAGTTTACACGCTTGGGGATCAGTGTTATTACAGATGTGCAGTAAACATCTTGTGACTAAAAAGCACATAAACTTTTCAAAAATCATCTATTTAAAAGTAACTTTGAAACACTAAGTTGTGATTTTAGGACATTAGAAAGTTTTAGTTACTTACATAGAGATGGTTTGGACTTTCAGCATCTGCAACAAAAAGTCCAATTTCAAAAACGGATCGGTATAACTTTTTTATCACAAGTCTGATATTTAAAAATAATTAGACTGAAACTCTGGTCAGCAGTTTATGGCTACCACAAGCTCATTACGTCACAGTAACCATGGAAACAGGACTTCCTGCTCTTCTCTTTCACAAGTGTCCGGTGTCAAAATAACAGATCTGCAACAACAACCCTGATTACAAAGAAACTGGCACGCAAGTTGTATAAAATGTCAATAAAAACAGAATGAGCTTGTTTACAAAGTTCATAAACTCATATTTGATTTACAGTAGAACATAAACAACATGAATGTAAACATTATGAACATAAACAACGTGTCCGTTTTGAAACTCAGATATTTTAACATTTCATTGAAGATATGATCTCTGCTTGACTTTATTAGCAGCAACTCATAATAAAACAGCTGAAACAGAGAAAAGAAGAAGATCCATCATCTATAGTGAATAATATTATCAAAAGATTCAGAGAATCAGGAGAAATCTCTGTACACAAAGGTCAAAGGTCAAAGCTGGGATTTTCAGTTTTTGAGGCAGCGCTGTATTGACAACTAGTTTAGGAGGATGATGTTGGTTTAGCTTTGAGTTCACTGCATCTGATCATTTTAATGATAAACAATAATACTATAGATTAGTACTATTACTTTAATAGAGCTGAACAACCAGCGACAACCAAATAAAACAACCAGAAGTAAAAGTTTAGGTTTATTTATGGTTCATGAGATGTTTCACTAACACTCGTCGAGCTCACAGTAGCTACGTTTACATGCGCCAAATTTCCCCAATCTGATTAAAATCTTGGTCGATCTGAATTTCCAAATCCCTGTTTACATGGACACTAACTGAAATGATCTGATCATGTCATGAGTACACATGCACCAAACACTCAATCAGGTTAAATGAGTTGAGCATGCGCAGAGCGAGTTGTCTTTCCGGGGGAAGAAAAAAAAGTAAACAAACTCCGTCCTTTCTGCACGTCTTTCCCGCCCCATCGTGTGCTCGAGCTGACTCACGTTTTCCCCAATATGGACCTTCTGCAGGTGATTACCTTTATGTTTGGGTTTTTACTGGTCGCATTAACCAAGCTAGAGGCTGAATACATATTACTACTGCTCCTCCACCACAGGAGAGGAGAGCAGGATGACAGGATGACTGCACCAGCAGACCACTTCTGTTTACTTCCCGCTATGTTTTCTACTTGGGTCTGCGAAAGCGGAAAGACGTCACGCTGAAGTTGTACGCATGCGCAGTGGGCTCTTTTCACCCTTTCTTTCCGAATGGGTGTATACATGCACGTCTATCTGAATGAAGATCGGACAAAACCACCCCTCTCGATCGGAAGTAAATTTCATTCTGATCAGGCTGCATCGGATCAAAACATTCTGATTGACATGTTTACATGACGTATTTTTTTTCCGATTGGGCGTTTATTCCAATTAAATGTGCCCATGTAAACGTAGCTAGTGTCTGTTGGACATTAATCTCAGCTAACAAAACATTAATAGCTAAAAAAATGATTATTATAATAACTTTTGTATTTTCTAAGTTCAACTGGCTGCAGCAGCCATATTGAATTAGGTTGATTCTAAGGTGAAAAGGTGAGAAACAAACAGAGTTAAATAAAACTACCTGTCCTTCAGGTGGTAATAAAGTATCAAAGGTTTGTGCTCAAATATTTATCAATGAAATATACGAAGAACCAACTTTAGATTCAGAAAACTTTCTTCTATGATCATCTTCACTGTATCTGAGACAGAGTGTCATGTTAATATGCTGCAGCATGTGACCAGTACCTGTACCTGTCCTCACAAAGAGGAAAGACCACCGTCCCTCTGAGTATTAATAGAACCAGTGATTAGTTCAGTTTGTCCAAGGAGCTGATTTCACCTGCTGCTGACATCACATGACTTTACTAGAATCTGTTTCTCTACAAGTTCCTGTGGACGTCCAACAATTAAACATCATTTAAAAACATTCCTACCTGTTGTGTTTGTCTGGTTGTTTGTAATTTTGGTTCTTTTTTTGTATTTGATGAAAACAGCAGCAGCAAAAACAGCCAGCAGCACCAAAACCCCGATCACTACTCCAGTGATGATGATGTTGTTGTTGTTTTGGATTGGAACTGTAAAAATAAAAATACCAAAGTTAAAACAATGATCTTCATATAAACTATAATTATTTTAAACATAAAACTTCGAATCAGAACTTTTTTTAAAATGTCACAAGATTTCAACATGTAGAGATTCAGACAGTTTGAGCTGATTTTTTCTTTTCATCTTGTTATAATTAACATATTTAATTAAATCCATCTTACCTGTAGAGACAGGTGTGTATTGAGCTTCTACCTTTACCACGTCATTCTCAACAAACTGGCAGGTGAATCTTCTGTTTCTGTCACTTTGATGCTTCACAGTCAGAACAGAAACACAGTCACTGTGTCTTCTGACACTGAACGCATCACCGTCACCAGGCAGTTCAGTTCCTGTTTCATCCACCCAGCGGAAGATGTTCTCCTGACAAGACCAGTTCTCTGAGTATTTCCACAGAGAACACTGTAGTGTGAACTCTTTATCTGCTGCTGGATCAACATCTGATGGAGAAACTGAAAGAACAAATATCTCAGCTTGATGATGTTCAGAAGAAACTTGGACAAGATGTTTCATCTTTTATGTTCTAGTCTCACTTTGACTTGGTGATTATTTAATGGATGAATTACAGATATAAAACGATATAATTAATATTGATTTATACTTTATTGATCATCTTGGGGAACATTGACCTTTATTTGACCTTCCATTTGTTCGACACACAGAGGAAACGTTAGAGTTTGTTATTTTACCATGTGACCTGCAGAGCCTGGGGATTGAACCAATCGCCTGCTGATCAGTGACTGACCTCCATTAGGCCACACCCACCTCAGGTATAAAGATGGAACAAACTACCATCTTTATATTTAATGTAAAATCTTTCTGTTTCTCACATATAAAGACAAATTCTTCTCTGTATTAAAACACTGAGAGGATCCTCGTGTTAAGAGACGTTTCAAAAATGTTCAAGTCTCTAAGAAACAGATACTCATCATGATTTTAGGAACAACTCGTCCACACGAGTATTTAATGGAGATAAAAAGGTGATTTACTGTGTCAAAATGTCATTTAGTTCATAAACACTCACCTGTCAGAAGATTTAGAAACACAAATGCATCAAAGTCTTCTCCGTCATAAGGTCGACAGATGTAACGTCCAGCGTCTTTAGCTGTGATGTTGTGGATGATCAGAGAACATTCAGTGTTCAGACTCAGTCTGGAAGCTCGAGGTGATCTCTGATAAACTTTTCCTTTGTAAACCTCCTGTTGACCTCCAGTTCTATCATCTCTGTCATAGATCCAGTAAACATGTGAACATGAGTGAGAAGTTGAAGAACTTTTACAAGGTAAAACAACATCTTCTCCAGTTCTATGATAGAGGAAGAGGTCGGTTTCTCCACTGATTCCTGATGAAGAGAAAAACATTTTCAGATAAAACACTAACAAACATCTACTAACAAAATCCTGAATTCAGGCGTCTGATTTACAGTCACAGAGAAACAATGTGTTACTGTCATGTATCTGCTTTTCTTCTATGTCAGTGTTTTTTATTGTTCCTCATTAATGGAATCAGACTCACCTGCAGACAGGTAGTCTGTCTTCAACGTGGCCAGTTTGTTGAGGTTTAATTAGTCTCACTTACCAACCTGGACCCATTTCATCTGGACCTTTCTCTCTGTGCCTCCCTGTCTGTACCTCTGTCATCTCTACCACCAGTACAGTCCAGCTTCCTGCTCATCACCAGCTGTTTATCTTCCATATTGTAGAAGTTCATGACCAACCTGTTCTCATCCTGTTTAAACCCAAGTCCCACTGAATCTGAATACTGCTCACCTTTATCATCCTTCTCTGAGTGTAGCACTGTCTCAATCTTTCTCTGTCAGCATGTGACTCTGAAGGCCTCCTGCTCTGTTCTAAACATCTGTTCTAATGCTACAGACAGTTCATGTCCAGTGTGGTTCTGCCCTGAGAGGAAATCTGATCCTTAACGTTCTAACAAGAAACAGTGTTAAATGTTTAACCAAAACTCTGGTGTATTTCTGGATTTATTATTCAGTCTGAACAGTTACTTTTTAATCAGCAAATGTATCTTTTAGTGAACAGAAATGTTTAAATTTGAGTTTTCTGGAAAGTCTACACTGACTCAGAGCTGCTGTTTACATTCATCAGATATAAACGCTCTATAAAACTTTCTGTAGTTTATAAGCAGATTAAAACAGAATTAAAACTTACCTTTAAACTGAAACATAAAAAGCAACATGAATCCAAATAACTCCATTTCATGTCACTCCGTCAGGTTGAATGTTCGGAGTCTTTTCTCGTCCTCAGAGCTGCTGCTGTTATTTCCTCATTGTGGTTGATTTTCTATATAAATGACCTCACAGCAACACCCACGTTTCATCTTGTCTTTTAGTCTCATCACACGCTAATCAGACATTTAATATCTGCATTTCCTCTCTGTCACAAGTTGCTGAAGCTTTCTGTCTTTTCAATAAATCATTTTTAATTAAACATGTCATTAATTTGAGATAATTTCCAAGTCTGTCACGTCACAAAACTGATTTTTTTCTGTCCCCTTCTCGTCAAATAAATGAGTTTAAAACTCAGACTGAAAGTAATAAAAATCCTCTCTCATTACTTTTTACTGAATGCCTTCAATCTGTGCATCTATGTAAGAAGTTCCCTTTTTCTTTGAAAAAGTATTTTCCTTTTTTAGTTTAACTTCCTCCTTTCAGACACTCGTCTCATGTCTCATTACTCAGTCTGGTTAAATACATCATCGTTATCTTCTACAGGAAGCAGCTGAATCAGGATTCTGACAGTTAAAGAACAACTTTCTAAAAGAGAAAAGAAGACTGAGCTCACTGAGCAGCTGTTTTAAACATTCAAATCAAACTATCATATTGTTTTAAGAGTGACAGCGTCTTCATCGGATATTTAGACATTGATTAACTGATCCGTGAGCTCTGGCGCCGCTCTGTGTTGTAACAAGAATCTAACTAATCAAAGCTGTGATGTGAGTTTGCAGCAGCAGTTCTTCACTAAAAATATCAACAAAAACTCAGTCAAGAAATCAAATATTTGTATTTTATTAAATGTCGGCACAAGAAGAACAAACAGGATATGATATTAATCAATTAAAGGTTTTGTTTGATTTTTTGGAAACCTGATCTGAAAAGTAAATAAAACACAGACTCAATTTATAAGTTAGAAATCCAAAGTGTTTTTATATTTATACATATTTCTGTCATGTTGGATGGAGACTCAGGAGGAGGCAGGAAACAGGGACACAAGAATAGAGAAATAAAACACTTTAATAAATGGAAAACAAAGAACACGGCAGCAGAAAGAACTCACAGAAAAGTGGTGACAGAAACACAAAGACAAACAGAGGATGATGTAAATACTCATAAATAAGAACAAACCAAGAAATAGTTATACTGTGAACAGCTGATCACTGAGTGAGAACAGCTGGAGAAAGACAAAGAAACTAGTAATGTGTGACACGATGAGTGATGTGAAGAACAGAAGGAAATATGACACAAAGAAATCTGAAACAAACAGACTGAAGAACTAAATCACACAAAACTAAATCACATAGAAGTAAATCATAAAGAATTCAATCATAAAGAAATAAATCATAAAGAACTAAATCATAAAGAACTAAATCATAAAGAAATAAATCATATAGAACTAAATCATAAAGAATTAAATCATAAAGAAATAAATCATAAAGAAATAAATCATAAAGAATTAAATCAGAAAGAAATAAATCACATAGAACTAAATCATAAAGAATTCAATCATATAGAAGTAAATCTAATAAAGAAGTAAAAAAAATAAATAAAAACAGCAACATTTTGTTCATGACTGAAATAAACAATGTCTCATTTTTCATGACTGTCAGTTAATCTGCTGAAGTTCAGTTCGGTTCAGGAGCAGCTGGATAACTTCCAACATTTTCATAGTTCACTGCAGCAACATCATCATAAACATCATGAACCTGAGACAAAACACAAGAAACATCTTCTGAAATTAAACATGAAACTTAAAGGACTCTGAAACTGATGATCAGAAGGTTGATTTAACTTCAACTAAGATCCTAAAACAGAACATCAAAAATCTCCACAAATAAAAACAGTATTAATATCATTTTAACTGAGCTCAGTCAGTCACATATAAGAACTCTGTTTATTTAAACTGCATTCAGCTCGTGTGTTAGCTTCAGTGTTACAATCATCTGTTTAATGTTAGAGAGGGTCCGTTTCAATATTTAACCTGTTTTACCTTCATGACTAACTCCTAGAACATGTAGTAAATATTTACAGGACACCAACAAAGTAGGTTCAACACCATGTTGAATCTGTGTACATAGAATATTCTGGATATGATAATCCAGAGAGGATGAACTCATACGACTCATGAAATATTGAGACTGTGTTGATGAAGATGTTTCATCAGGAAGTTTGTAGCTACATCCAGAAGAAAACCACTATCATAGAAATGTTATTTAAATAGATAATTATTGAGTAAATCACATTATCAAAGTGATTCCAAATACTTAGGGGATGTTTTCATCATCAAGGATTTTTACTAAAGTTGATCCAGTTAATGAAGGACTGTTAGTTTCAGGCATGGACGTAGTTTTAGGGGGGGCAACGGGGGACATGTCCCCTGCACTTTTTCAAAAGGCCGTTTTGGTCCCCTGTACTCTGCAACTGTCCAAAAACAATGTTTCGCTACATTAAACAGAGAAGAGTTGAGCACTAGGACCAAGTAGAAAACGGCCGCTCAAGCTGAAGCCCGCCTCCCCTAGTTTAGCCCGCCTACCAGTTCCTCTTGTGTGATTGGCTGTTTCTGCTGTCACTCCCCCTTGCCTGTTTGCACACTGCAGACAGACAGACCGGTGTGGTGGCGAGCTAACCTGCGGTCAGGTTTGGCCGGCGTTTGGGTTTATGATGTCAAAGATAAAAAAAGGCGACATAAGAGACTTTTTTAGAAGTCAAACTGTAAGTTACTCAAAGAAATATGTTCCAGCCGTCCTTCAACACCTTTTCTTCCCAAATGTAATGCCAGTTTAACTTACCCACCAGTAGGTGGTGCTAATTAAATGATAATATTCCATAAATAGGCAAAATTGTTACTAAGTTGGTGTGATGTTGACTCAGGTAAAACACAGAATTGGGTGATAATGTTCGGCTACATGCTTTACAACCAGTCAAACCAAGGAAAATTGGGCTTAACAGTAGCAATAGAAAACTAAAAGAAACAATGGAGGACACAGTAAGCTGAAAGATTAGTTTTATGAAAAACACTTCTGTCCCCCCCACCTCTGAAATCAAAATTTCGTCCATGGTTTCAGATGTAAATTATATTATAGAGGAATGAACTTCTTGGAGGACGTCTGTGATCTCCGAGTGTTTTCTGGTTACATGATGGAACTGATGAGTTTATGCAATAATCAATTTGTATAAAGTACAAAACCCACTAAAAGTATTTCACTATATTCACTGATATAAACCATTTACAGTCTATAAAATAAGTTTTAATATAAATATGAACCGTATGTATATAATGTTTTTTACATACTCACTGTGGTTTTGGATGTCCTGTTTCTTCCTGCTGAAAAGAAACAAATGATTTATGTTTAGACGTCTGGTGAATATTAATTGGTTCTAATTAATGATCTAAATGGTCTCACCTCTGGTTCTGATGATACCAACAGTTATTCCAATCATTAGAATCAGTCCTGTTATACGCAGAGTCCACATGATGGCGCTCAGAGGAGACCAGCCTGTGGAACAGATTACATGAAAAGGTTTTTTGTTAAAATCTTGTATTAAATTGTGATGGTGAGTGGATTTAAATGCAGGTAGCAGATGCAGAGGCACAGGAGATGTGATGAAACCAAAATACTTCTATTAAAGGAGAAACAAAAGAGCCGACGTGGCAGCAAATGTACTTACAAGGAGGGGACATGAGACAAGAGGACAAATGGAGATGAAGATATATGCAAGCACAACTGATGGGGAGGAAGGAGACATATATACAGAGGATCGATGATTATAACGTGGAGCTAAAATATTCAACAGAAACCTCAGAAAAAACGTTTTTAATGGAATGGCCTCTTTAAATGATATTTCTATTCTGGTGGAAAATTTATTATTTAAAGCACAAACACAGTAACTGATAATTAAATAGTCTTTATTCTGCAGAAGAGAGATGTCACACAACCGCTCGCAAGCAATTCAGTGAGTCTCTGCCTGAGAGACAACTCTCACAACCTTATATAACATTAACAAACAAACATAATAAAACAATAAAAGTAGTATCTCCTTGTCCAAATGGGTTTTATTACCCAGGATGGTTTTATTGATGGTAGAAGTGTTATTCCTGGCCAAAATATTGTTCTCGCTCAGCCCAAAGCTTAAAGTCCCTGATGAGACAGACATCTAATATCCACACAGTTACATCAGACTCACTAACATGTAGAATAAATAAGGTATATAACAGTAGTTCCTTATAACTAAACCTAGTACGCAAGTTTCTTCCACAGTGACGTTCCTGTTTCTTCAGGTGACCTTTGCTGACCTGTCATTCCAACAGGTGGAACCCAATCTGATCAGACCTAAAAACAGAAATACAGAACGTTTAATTTTAGCTCTACGTGTTAATAATAATGTTGCTAGCAGGCTATTAAATGTGATAATATTATGTAAATAGCTTGATATGAATGATATTATTATCATCACATTGAAAAATAATTTAAGAGCTGCTGATAACAATTCACTTACCTGAAGAAATGGCTGAAAAAATTCAGATCTTGTCCAGATTTTTGCTTCGTAGATCCTGGTTTAGCTTCATGAACCATAAGCACCTCCTTTCCTCTGATAACGTTTGGCAGTCAACTGCAAATGTTTTCACAGTCTGACCGATTGGTACGGCCAAAAAACACGGCAATAATTCACCATTTCCTTTCGTTCAACATTTGGAATCCTCTGCTTGAGTCCGTGGCCTCGACGTACACGGACCAAGGTTCCGCCATGTTTGATCTTTCTGTCTGCTGCTGAATGTAGTGAGGTTGTTTACTGCTACTGATCTGAAGGTGTTAGTTCCTCTTTACTGATGACTTAATGGATACAAATAACTCTACAGAAACATGCAGCAGTCGTGCATTTATTTAGTCACTATGATATTTGACTGTTTCTTCTAAAAAAAGAAGAGTCTAGACTAAAAATACACATTTAAATAGATCAAACTGAACATGGAAAAGACTGTTTGTTTCACTTTATATAGGTATGTGGCAGGTTTAATGAATAAATATATGCCAAAGTGTTTTTTTAGAAAGCCTCATCACTTCCTGCCTTTCAAAGGTCTAATAAAACAGGAAGTGCCTGTATTCTAATGTACTATAATTATTCTATTAACAGCTTGCAGCCATCAGAAACTGCCAAATGTGTTTTCAGTTGAATACTACTGAAACTTTTATCCAACATGTTGCTAGAATTATTTTAGCCCAACCAGTATCAACTTTCACCTTAAAGACAATTAAACCTCATAACTTGAACTCAGATCATGTATCAGTTTATATAAAGTGTAAACATTCAAAGTGTCAGTGTACTTTTTTATCTTGTTATAATTAACATATTTAATTCAAATCCATCTTACCTGTAGAGACAGGTGTGTATTGAGCTTCTACCTTTACCACGTCATTCTCAACAAACTGGCAGGTGAATCTTCTGTTTCTGTCACTTTGATGCTTCACAGTCAGAACAGACACCCAGTCACTGTGTCTTCTGACACTGAACGCATCACCGTCACCAGGCAGTTCAGTTCCTGTTTCATCCACCCAGCGGAAGATGTTCTCCTGACAAGACCAGTTGCCTGAGTATTTCCACAGAGAACACTGTAGTGTGAACTCTTTATCTGCTGCTGGATCAACAACTGATGGAGAAACTGAAAGAACAAATATCTCAGCTTGATGATGTTCAGAAGAAACTTGGACAAGATGTTTCATCTTTTATGTTCTAGTCTTACTTTGACTTGGCGATTGTTCAATGGACGAATTACAGATGTATATAATTAATACTGATTTATACTTTATTGGTAGTCTTGGGCACTGTCCCCGACCTCCACACGAAATTGCAGAGACGTGTCAACCAAGACAGTCCTACAACATCCAGAAACATGAGGTACTCAGGACGGATTTCATCCACCTCCGGAGCCTTGCCACCGAGGAGCTTTTTAACTACCTCATTGACTTCAGCTTGGGTGATGGGCGAGTCCCCCTCTAAGTCTCCACTCTCTGCCTCCTCAGCAGACGACATTATGGTGGGATTGAGGAGATCCTCAAATTATTCCTTCCACTGTCCAACTATGTCTCCCGTCGAGGTCAGCAGCTCCCCGTGTGCGCTGCAAACAGTGTTGGTAAAGCACTGCTTACCCCTCCCGAGGTGTCGGACGGTTTGCCAGAATTTTTTCGCGGTCGACTGATAGTCATCCTCCGTGCCCTTGCCGAACTCCTCCCAAATCTGAGTTTTTGCCTCCACTACCACACGAGCCGCTGTGCGCTTGGCCTGCCATTACCCATCAGCTGCTTCCGGAGTCCCATGAGACAACAAGTTCAAGTGGGACTCCTTCAAGTGTGAAGCGGCTGGGAGGAGAAACAGCACCTCCAAATCCAAGGCCATGGTTCTCGATTGGAAAAAAGTGTGGCTTGTCCTCTTTAGGTCATTGGAGTGTCCTTGCCTCAAGTGAAGGAGTTCAAGTATCTCGGGGTCTCATTCACGAGTAAGGAGCGGATGAAGCGCGAGATTGACAGACACATTGGTGAAGCATCTGCAGTGATGCGGTCACTGTATCGGACTGTTGTGGTGAAGAAGGAGCTGAGTCAAAAGGCTAAGCTCTCGATTTACCAGTCAATCTACATTCCAACCCTCACCTATGGTCATGAGACTTAGTTCATGACCACAAGGACGAGATCGCGGATACAAGTGGTTGAAATGAGTTCCTCTACAGGGTGGCTGGGCTCTCCCCTAGAGATAAGGTGAGGAGCTCGGTCACCCAGGAGGAGCTAGGAGCAAAGCCGCTGCTCCTTCACATTGAGAGGAGCCAGTTGAGGTGGCCTGGGTATCTGTTCCAGATGCCTCCTGGACCCCTGTTCGGTTCTGGGCGCATTCCACTGGGAGGAGGTCTCGAGGAAGACCTAGGACACGCTAGCAGGACTGTCTCTCAGCTGGCCTGGGAATGCCTTTGGGGTCCCCCCTGTTGAGCTGAAGGGGATGGATGGATGGATGGATGGATGGATGGATGGATGGATGGATGGATGGATGGATGGATGGATGGATGGATGGATGGATGGATGCTCTGAGGGAAATTTGACCTTTATTTGACCTTCCATCTGTTCGACACACAGAGGAAACGTTAGAGTTTGTTATTTTACCATGTGACCTGCAGAGCCTGGGGATTGAACCAATCACCTGCTGATTAGTGACTGACCTCCATTAGGCCACACCCACCTCAGGTATAAAGATGGAACAAACCACCATCTTTATATTTAATGTAAAATCTTTATGTTTCTCACATATAAAGACAAATTCTTCTCTGTATTAAAACACTGAGAGGATCCTCGTGTTAAGAGACGTTTCAAAAATGTTCAAGTCTCTAAGAAACAGATACTCATCATGATTTTAGGAACAACTCGTCCACACGAGTATTTAATGGAGATAAAAAGGTGATTTACTGTGTCAAAATGTCATTTAGTTCATAAACACTCACCTGTCAGAATATTTAGAAATGCATCAAAGTCTTCTCTTTCATAAAGTCGACAGATGTAACGTCCAGCGTCTTCAGCTGTGATGTTGTTGATGATCAGAGAACATTCAGTGTTCAGACTCAGTCTGGAAGCTCGAGGTGAACTCTGATCAACTTTACCTTTGTAAACCTCCCGTTGACTTCCAGTTCTATCTCTGCTGTAGAACCAGTAAACATCTGAACATGAGTGAGAAGTTGAAGAACTTTTACAAGGTAAAACAACATCTTCTCCAGTTCTATGATAGAGGAAGAGGTCGGTTTCTCCACTGATTCCTGATGAAGAGAAAAACATTTTCAGATTAAAGACTAACAAACATCTACTAACAAAATCCTGAATTCAGGCGTCTGATTTACAGTCACAGAGAAACAATTTGTTACTTTAACAATTTTCATTGAGACTTTAATGTGCAAACTTTGAACGTTTCTGTTCACTAACACAAAACTTTGAGCTTCTTGGAAAGTCGAAACTGACCCAGAGCTGCTGTTCACTTTCATTAAATAAACGCTCTATAAAACTTTGTGCAGTTTATAAACAAATTAAAACAGAATTAAAACTTACCTTTAAACTGAAACAATAAAAGCAACATTATTCCGATTAACGCCATTTCATGTCACTCTGTCAGGCTGTAAATGTCCGGAGTCTTTTCTCGTCCTCAGAGCTGCTGCTGTTATTTCCTTTTTGTGGTTGATTTTCTAATGACCTCACAGCAACACCCACGTTTCATCTTGTCTTTTAGTCTCATCACACGCTAATCAGACAGACATGAAACAGGCATTTCATTCAAGTGTTTCATCTGTTATACTTTGCTGTTGATTGTTCGTTGGATAAATCATTTCTATAATATTTGTAGAACATGTGTTGGTCTGTAAATAAATAGATTATTCCAGTTGTGCAGGAATGGAACAATTCATTCATTCCACACAGAGACAAAATAGTTCCACGCTTGACAGATCACACCAGGAAGTGGAAAAGACAAAGTTCCCCAAGATTTTCATCAGAAGTGACTTTACTGGTTTGGCACCAAAGAGCTGAATATGCTGAGTAGATATTTTCCCTGGAGAGCAGGTGATCAATACCAAACACCACTACCTGTGTTTACAATCCAAATGACCCCCAACAGACAAATATGCACAAAACTGCTGGGCACTGAGGTCGTGCATATAACCATCGCCCACTGTATTATTCCGAAATTTAACATCCATGGGACCGTAGCCAACCTCTCTGGACATGGCTGCAGTAGGAAAACTGATGACAAATCAAAGAGACAAATAATTTGAATGGTAACAAAAACCCTAGAAAGACTTCTAAAGAGATTCAAGGTGAACTTAATGCTCAAGGAACATCAGTGTCAGATCGCACCATCCGTCATTGTTTGAGCCAAAGTGGGAGACAACCAAGGAGGACACCATTGTTGAAAACAAATCATAAAAAAAACAGACTGGAATATACCAAACTACACGTTGACAAGCCACAAAGCTGCAGGGACAATGTCCTCTGGAGAGATGAGACAAAAATTGAACTTTTTGACATGGCACATCAGCTCTATGTTCACAGGCAGAAAAACTAAGAATATCAAAAAAAGAAGACTGTCCCTACTGTGAAACATGGAGCAGGTTCTGTTATGTTCTGGAGCTGCTTTGCGGCATCTGACACAGGGTGTCTTGCATCTGTGCACGCTACAAGGAAATCTCAAGACTATCAAGGGATTCTAGAGAGAAATGTGCTGGCGAGTGTCAGAAAGCTTGGTCTCAGTCACAGGTCATGGGTCTTACAACAGGACAATGACCCAAAACACACAGCTAAAAATTCCCAAGAATGGCTAAGAGGAAAACATTGGACTATTCTACAGTGTCCTTCTATGAACCCTGACCCCAATCCTATTGAGCATCTTTAGAAGGAGCTGAAACATGACGTCTGGAAAAGGAACCCTTTAAACCTAAAACAACTGGAGTAGTTTGCTCATGAGGAGTGGAGCCAGAATACCTGCTGACAGGTGCAGAAGTCTCATTGACAGTTACAGGAATCATTTGATTGAAATGATTGACTCAAAGGGTTGTGCAACAAAATATTCAGTTAGGGGTACCGTCACTTTTGTCGAGACCTGTTCCACGAGTTTATTTATATTTTTAACAATTCCCTTGAAGCATGGTTGAAAGGAACATGTGAATGTTCCAGTTGCCCATTCTGCATCAGGTGTTGTAGTTCCCCAACACCTGATGCAGACCTTGTTTGGCTGGGTGGCGTCTGAGCCGACATGTTATATGTTTCATTGTCTTTCATTATTAGATGAAGTAGGCAGTAGCGCAAAGGGTCTTGCCTAAGAACTCACAGTGGAAGCTGGTATTTTATTGCGTACTTCCCCAGCAGAGATCTGAATCTGGATCCCTTGAGGGCAAGTTGGGCAACTTTACCAGTTGAGCTATCCAATTGAGGGTTCCATCCCAAATCCAGCACTCTGAGCAAAAGAGCCACTGTCTACGATGAAACATCAAACATTAAAGATAAGGCCCCAACCAATGACATGCTCAGTGAATGTCTCAGACAATGTGGAACAGAGGATGAGGTACTGGAGGGACTGTCATGGGAGGACCAGCTCCTACATGGGATGTACCATTGAAGTATCTCAAGAAAACTCACCAATATCTAGAAAGAGCTGGACTGAAAGACAGCAGAGGCTCATCATGGCAGAACAAGAGCAGGACCTGAACAACAGAGACCCAGATCATCCACACCTGATAAGACCCCAGGTGCAAAGAGACCCCACCTCTAAAGGTGTTAGAGAATGACCAAGCTAAGATCCTGTAGGACTTACACATACAGACTGACAGAATGGTGATGGTGAACCAACCAGACATTGTGGTGGTGGACAAACAGCAGAGGAAAGCCGTGGTGGTTGACATATCAATACCAGCGACATCAGGGAAAAGGAACTTGAGAAACTAGAGAAACACCAGGGTCTCAGAAGAGCTGCAGAAGGTCTGGAAGGTGAAGGCATCAGGCAGGCCTGTGATCATCAGAACACTCGGGGTAGTAACCCCCAAACTGGAGGAGAGACTACAGCAGATCCAGGAAACATCTGATATCTCAGTCCTGAAAAGTGCAGTTCTAGAAAAAGCAAAAAAACTGCTCAGAACTCTTAATCTCTCAGACCTCTGGTAGAGGACCAGAGTTTGGAAGGAGGAGAGACCACCTGCAGAGGGCGAGGATGAGTTTTTTTCATTTCACGTACATTTCTGTTGTCTGAAAGAGACTATAAGACTCAGGAGCAGGCAAGGAAAGAAAAAAGAAACTGAAACAGTAACATGTACAAGACAAGACTCAGACACAGCCAGGATAAGAACAAGTTCACAGAAAATAACTAAATAACTAGAAACATGTGGCCAAAACACTAAAACTAAGACACAGAGAAACTCTGGAAAAACACAATAAAAACAAAAACAGAACAAACTCAAGTCTCTGAACTATGACACATTTCATTACATGTCACACTTTAGTTTTATTATTTCTTTACAAATAACTGAATGATTTATAATCCTGAAAATGAAGTAAAAATAAAAACAAAGCAAGTATTTATTTATTAATGAAATGAAATAAACAATGTCTCATTTTTCATGACTGTCAGTTTATCTGGTGAAGTTCAGTTCGGTTCAGGAGCAGCTGGATAACTTCCAACATTTTCATAGTTCACTGCAGCAACATCCTCATAAACATCATGAACCTGAGACAAAACACAAGAAACATCTTCTGAAATTAAACATGAAACTTAAAGGACTCTGAAACTGATGATCAGAAGGTTGATTTAACATCTTGGTGGATGTCTGTGATCTCCGAGTGTTTCCTGGTTACAGGATGGAACTGATGAGTTTATTCAATAATCAATATGACTAAAGTTCTTTTACTCACTGTGGTTTTGGATGGCCTGTTTCTTCCTGCTGAAAAGAAACAAATGATTTATGTTTAGACGTCTGGTGAATATTAATTGGTTCTAATTAATGATCTAAATGGTCTCACCTCTGGTTCTGATGATACCAACAGTTATTCCAATCATTAGAATCAGTCCTGTTATACGCAGAGTCCACATGAAGGCGCTCAGAGGAGACCAGCCTGTGGAACAGATTACATGAAAAGGTTTTTGGGATTCTTGTATCTAAAATCTTAATTTCCAAAACACATGTAACCCATCCTGGACCTCGAGGCTGCCATCTTGTTTGTTGTTTTCCTGCGCCAGCACGTCTTATTCCATGTCCAGCAGAAGATTATTATTCTGTTATGTTATTATTATTATTATGAATCATCCACTCATTTAAATCAAGTTTGTGGGAGTAAAGAAACATCTAAAACATGCAGAACACTGGCCCTCAAAGACCAGGACGGGACACAAATGTTTGTCATAGGTGTCTATGATATTTCTTTCTTACCCATAATGCACCCTTTGTATTCAGCTTGTACCTTCACATTGTTTCCCTCAACAAACTGGCATCTGTAGCATTTGCTGTAATGGCTCAGATGTTTCACAGTAAGAAGAGAGGAACAGTTCATCTGTCCTCTGAACTTGTATCCATCATCTTCACCAAGCAGCAGCATTCCTGCTTCATCCACCCAGCGGAGGCTGCCGTCTGAGCAAGGACCGTTGTCTCTGTATCTCCACAGAGAACACTCTAATGTGACATCTCCATCCTTTGTTGGATCCGAATCTGATGAAGAAACTGAAAGAAAACAAGTAAAACCTGCTGTCTCAGTTAAAACAATGTAGAATTATTTATAAGAAAGTGATAAACTTTCATAACAAAACTTTTCTTTTAACTGTCTCAGATTTACGATGGATGGATGGATGGATGGATGGATGGATGGATGGATGGATGGATGGATTAGTGGGTGGTTGGATGGATGGATGGATGGATGGATGGATGGATGGATGGATGGATGGATGGATGGATGGATGGATGGATGGATGGATGGATGGATGGATGGATGGATGTGAACTTGAACACATCACAGTCACTAAAGTCTAAATACTCACCGGTCAGAATATTTAGCTGAACACTGGAATCGAACATGTCTGAATCTCCGGACCGACAGGTGTACCATCCAGCATCTTCAGCAGTGATGTTCCTGATGATCAGAGAACATTCACTGTTCAAACTCAGTCTGGCAGCTCGAGATGAACTCTGGAGAACTTTTTCATTCAGGACCTCGTGTTTAGTGAAAGTCTTTCCAGCTCTGTTGTAAATCCAGTTGGGACACGAGTGAGAAGGACTGTGACAAGATAAAATAACATCTTCTCCAGCTCTGTGGTAGAGAACGAGCCCAGTTCCTCTGAAATCTGAGGAAAAATAAGAAAACATTAGAGTTTTACATCAAAACAACATTAACAAACAAAGTGTGAGCTTTAAATTTGTAACAACAAAAAAAAAACATGTGTTCACACCCTCTACTGTAAAGTTTAAAAGCCACACCCAAACTCAGATGTGTAGCAGGTTTTTTAAGAAAGTCTCACTACTTCCTGTCTTTCAAAGGTCTAATAAAACAGGGAGTTCCTCTATTCTGATGTACTATAATTATTACTAAATACTATGATTAAATACACGATAACTTTTGTACTGACTCCATAACAACCACCAGTCAGAGGTTCAATGATGAAAAACAGTTATAGATGATCTGTGGTCGGAAGAGTCAAAGTAACCAACAAAATAATTATAAACTATAAGTTAAACTTCTTTAAACTATTAAAATCAGTTTATTTAATGTGTAAATAATCAGTTTTTTTGTGATTTTTTTTTATCTTGTTATAATTAACATATTTAATTCAAATCCATCTTACCTGTAGAGACAGGTGTGTATTGAGCTTCTACCTTTACCACGTCATTCTCAACAAACTGGCAGGTGAATCTTCTGTTTCTGTCACTTTGATGCTTCACAGTCAGAACAGAAACACATTCACTGTGTCTTCTGACACTGAACGCATCACCGTCACCAGGCAGTTCAGTTCCTGTTTCATCCACCCAGCGGAAGATGTTCCTCTGATCATACCTGCAGTCTGAGTATTTCCACAGAGAACACTGTAGTGTGAACTCTTTATCTGCTGCTGGATCAACATCTGATGGAGAAACTGAAAGAACAAATATCTCAGCTTGATGATGTTCAGAAGAAACTTGGACAAGATGTTTCATCTTTTATGTTCTAGTCTCACTTTGACTTGGTGATTATTTAATGGATGAATTACAGATATAAAACGATATAATTAATATTGATTTATACTTTATTGATCATCTTGGGAAATTTGACCTTTATTTGACCTTCCATTTGTTCGACACACAGAGGAAACGTTAGAGTTTGTTATTTTACCATGTGACCTGCAGAGCCTGGGGATTGAACCAATCACCTGCTGATCAGTGACTGACCTCCATTAGGCCACACCCACCTCAGGTATAAAGATGGAACAAACTACCATCTTTATATTTAATGTAAAATCTTTCTGTTTCTCACATATAAAGACAAATTCTTCTCTGTATTAAAACACTGAGAGGATCCTCGTGTTAAGAGACGTTTCAAAAATGTTCAAGTCTCTAAGAAACAGATACTCATCATGATTTTAGGAACAACTCGTCCACACGAGAATTTAATGGAGATAAAAAGGTGATTTACTGTGTCAAAATGTCATTTAGTTCATAAACACTCACCTGTCAGAAGATTTAGATACACAAATGCATCAAAGCCGCCTCTGTCATAAGGTCGACAGATGTAACGTCCAGCGTCTTCAGCTGTGATGTTCCTGATGATCAGAGAACATTCAGTGTTCAGACTCAGTCTGGAAGCTTGAGGTGATCTCTGATAAACTTTTCCTTTGTAAACCTCCTGTTGACCTCCAGTTCTATCATCTCTGTCATAGATCCAGTAAACATGTGAACATGAGTGAGAAGTTAAAGAACTTTTACAAGGTAAAACAACATCTTCTCCAGTTCTATGATAGAGGAAGAGTTCGGTTCTTCCACTGATTCCTGATGAAGAGAAAAAAAAAAATCAATATCAGTGAAGTTTAATATCACAAACATCAAGATTTACAGAGTCAGAGACCAAGTCAGTGTTTCTAATCTGCAGTTTCCTAAATTAGTTTTGTTTGTTTATTAAATAATCATAAATAATTTTTCTGCTGATGTCTCTTAAGAATCTTTGTTTTACTATTTTTACCCTTTTAATAATATTTTACAGTTAAAGCAAAGTGTTTGTCATTTAAACTAAATTAAATGTAGTTTTACCTTCAAACTGAAGCATGAAAAGTAGAATCAATTCCAATGAGATCATTTTCTGTCACACCGGCAGCTGAACGCTGTGAGACGTTTCTCTGCTACAGATCTGAAGACAGTGAAGTTACTTCCTCTCTTCAGTTCTAATGATTAACTCAAAAAATCTTCACAGCAAGACTCACCGTGAATCATCTGTCCTTTATTTTTTCTCAGCAATAAATAAAAGGAACAAACCAGCGATGTGTCTTACTCAATTAAAGAAAAAGATTTGTGCAACAATTTAATGTTGTAATTTCCTTTTTGTGAGTGTTTGTAAGATCTCCCACATATTCTATATTTACTCCACTACCAGGCAAACAGCTCTGAGTCATGCTCTGTGACCAGATCATGACACTATAAGTTTCAGGGTGACACAAAAACCAAAAGCCAGAGTCGAATTTCAGGAATTCTATTATATTACTGTAGTAATCTAAGCCTACTGATATACTGGTACTTTAGTTTCTTATTTTACAATGAAAGAGGTCCTTCCATTAAAAACAGTTTTTCTGAGGTTTCTGTTAAATATTTTAGCTCCACAGGTGTTCTTACCTTCATAGTGGGTGAAAACAGGTCAACAACTTCTCTTTCAGTTTTAATCTCTCAAACTACGCAGGTGGTGATAAAACCCGAGTTCTCCCGAGTTCTAACGGCCTGTATCTGTTTCATCACAACTCCTTTGTTCGTTAGTATTCATCAGCTCCTGCAGTAGAAACCACGCCTAGCATGCTGCTGGCTAAAAGCTGTTAGCATGAGACGTAACAAACAGGAAGACATGACGTCTGATGTTACCATGCGCAGCGGGGCAGGAAACAGTATACCTTGCTCTCATAGGCTAGTTTGTTAGCCAATCAGAGTCCAGCAAATTTGAACAATGAATATGAATGATCTGCTGCTGGAGGCCTGATGGAAGGAGCCGGAACCACCCGAATTTTAACCCAGACAGATTGAAAGGTCTGTTAATCAGTGTTTCCTGACGTTTTTTAGATATAAAATGTTTCATATTACTGGTTAATACTTAAGAAATAACCACAAAGTCCTGAAATGTGTATGAAATGGCCTCTTTAATGTTGCTCATGTGCACGTACGTGCACCTGCACAAGGAACACATTGAACATGTTGAAAACAATAATCCATCAGAGTCTGTGACTTTGCCTCTGTGCACATTTGAACTCAGCAAAAACTCGTACCGGACAATTTACTGAACTAAATTCTAAATCTGATTTCATAAAAACATCAGCGTCATCATCTTATTTTTAAACTAAATATGTTGTCATTTCCTTTTTGTCTTTCTTCTTATGATCTTATACATATTCTGATGTTCTATATTTACTCCACTACCAGACAAACAGCTCTGAGTCACGACCCCAACAAGCAGCTGAGAGAGTTTGAGTTCAATAAATGTGTGTAAAATAAAGAAAATACTTTATTTAGTTGATATACAGGAAAAAGATATTTTCAACTCACTCTATTTCTTGGTACATAAATCTTCCACAATAAAAGCTACTTTAAAAACACAAAGACCGAAGACAGTTCTGTAAAACGTAAAGATGAAGCCAAATAAAGTTTAAGGTGGAATATCAAAGATCAAACAGAGAAAAGTCTGTATAATTATTTAATCACTGATAAGATGAACTAAAAAAAAAGATGAAAATAGACTGTTTTTGCTGTATGATGTAAAATTTTACTAATAAAAAAAAGAATGAGATCTTGTAGAACTTGTAAATAATCAATCACTTGAATAAAAATGTTTTCATAATAAAAAAAGGACAGAATGAAACTTTTTAATGATTCAGTAAAATAATTTAATCCATTCAGATGTAAAAATGTTAAAGTTTTTATTTTAATCTGAAAGAACACTGAACTAAGAGCATTTCATGCAGGTAGATTATTACAGTCTGTATAACTCACTGTATCCTCATCACATAACCTGAAACATACAGTTCTGTTCAGGACTCTGTTTGGGTCAGCTGACTGGTCTGTCAGTCCACATTCAGTTCAGTTTCTGGTTAGAGTATCCAGACTACAGCGAGACCAGCTGTCCACTTCCTGTTGACAGGATTACAAGCTCTGACACAATGAGACGTCACTTCCTCTGGTTTATTCTGGCTGGTTGACACAGCTGTAGAGACTGTTGGGATCGATGGCCGCCTCCGTTCCAGTTTTAGTCCTGACAGCAGAATAAGTCACCATTTCTTCCTCTTCTTTGATCTGCATCACACAAACACGGTTTCATGTTATTTAGATCATTAACTGAACATGATCACTGATGGTGGTGTAGGACTCGGAAGCAGCAACACGATTTAACTGAGATCATGAGCAACAAAACGGACTTGACTACATGAACATAAACACACTAACACACCCATCAAAGGATGGACTACAGAGGAAGCAGGTGACACAAGACAGGTGAATCAGAAGAACATGATTCCAGAGCAGGTGACATAAGTTTGGTCCTTTAACCAGGTGTTGGATTTGATCTTCTTCTTTATTCATTAAACATTTGTTTCTGATTGTTTCATGTTGAAGAAGGAAAAATCCACAGCTGGATCATATATTATATGTTTTGTGTTTGTAAAACAGTTAAACTTTTCTACCTGGGGCGGGCAAGACACTGAACCCCATGTTGCCCCCCGATCTGCGTATCGGGTTGTGTGAGTGTTAGCCCCTACCCTCTCCCCCCGGTTTACATATTGGGTTGTGTGAATGGGTGAATGCAAAACCTTGTAGTGTTAAAGCGCTTTGAGTGGTCTGAATGACTAGAAAACACTATACAAATACAGGACATTTACCTGAAACATGTAAATAACTGATAAGATGTATCAAAAAGTACAGAGACAGATTTAAGTAACAAACCCCAGCGCAGCGCATTACGCACCTTTATGTTACGAGAAGCCTTCAGATTGGAATGATCAACAGTAGCATATGTCAGATTCTGACCCGGTTCATCCTGGAGAAAAAAAACAGAAAATATAAACTAATGAACTGGCAAAAGTACTAATTAAATAAAATCAAAAATTAATAACTAAAAGAAAATATTGAAGATAACAACATGTAGCTTGACTGTGATGTAACGGGATCGTTTTATGAAAAAGTTTCATCACATAAAGACATGTTTTCTGACTCCAGTTCAAAACTTCTCAGTGTCCGACTGGGTGGAAAACAGGAAGTACATGTTGTCATTTCCTGTCAGTTTTTATCTTGCAAGTGGAAAATGTTGCACAAAGATTTGTTTAAATATCTGTAAATCCATTAAAACAAAACATGATAGTGTTTCTATTCTGTTTTATTGACAGAATAAATTATTAGTAACAATACTTACATCATGATGAGTTTCAGGCGGGTGATCAGTTGAACTTTTAACATCTACAACAAAATAAATCATTGAAATCAGTTTATCGGTGTTGTTTCATGTTGTTTCCATGAACAGACTCTAATGTTACAGAGTATTTTGTAATGAATTGTGACACCCAGTGTCACATCATGTGGTCAGAGATGATTACTTGTGGTAACCATGGAAACAGATCTAATATTAATAATAATGTATACTTTATTGATCCCTCTATGAGAAATTATACTCTGGATTTGAACCCTCCCTGAGGAGTAGAGAGCTTTCTGTACAGTTTCAGGGTTCAGTATCTTGCTTAAGGACACTTCAACTCATGGCCTTCTGGAACCCGGTATCGAACCTCTCACCTACTGATCAGAGGACAACCTCCTTCCCCACTAGACAACAGCTGCACTTTAGATACAATAAAAGAGTTGTTGAGTATCTTAATGCAGCAGTCTAAGTTCACAGTATCAAATGAATCTGCAGTAAAATCCAGTTTTCATTTAAATTAATAACAAAAGAACCTGATTTTTGTGTTTGTTTATACTGTATTTTGTTGTTTGTCAGTTATAATCCAGGTGTAGCTCTGAGTTCATTCTGTTTGATCAGAGTACTGTTACGTTACAGCAGGAAGGTTCTGAGTTCAAAACTTGTCCGGGTTCTTTTTGCATGAAGTTTGAATGTTAATGTGAGTTTTTGTTTGATCCCATAGACCCAAACATGCACACGTGACTGGTACCATGTGTCCCTGTGATCAACTAGTGACCTTCCAGGGTTTGGCCCCGCCTCTAATCCCATGACCACTGGAGAAAAACACCTGAGTGACCTGCCACCATGACAATCAGAGAAAAATCTGAATCCAAACAAAGCTGCAGAGTCTGAAAACATTCTGACACGTATGAAACACATCACCTCTTCATCACACTGTCAGATTACAGGTCACAGAAGATCCATGTGTCAGAAGAATTACTGTTTCATATCTGTTTTTATTTGTTCCTTTTGATCCTAATAACTGAATTCAGTTTAAATAATTTACCTGCTGTGTTTTTCTGATCTTCCGTCACTTTGGTTCTTCTCCTGCATTTAATAAGAGCAACAAAAACAAAAACCAGCAGCACCAAAACTCCGATCACTGCTCCGATGATGATGATAATAAAAGAGTTCTTATTAGATGAATCTACAGTTAGAAGGTGTAAAACAGCATAAAATATAAAGATTATAATCCCTCCTCAAACAGAAAGAGATTATTTCAGACAAACATTATTAATATTATGCTCATGTGCCACAGCAGCTGATCAGAGGTTAAATGACAGTCTCAGTGTTCTTGTGAAACTGATCTGGGGTCAGATGAATCAAAGTGTCTAAATCAATGATCATCAAAGATGTTCCACTTGTTTTAAAAACATGTCATTTCTACTTATATATATAATCTAATACAACATGAAGACAGTGGTGTTTTACCAACTTCTCGTACCTGTAAAACCAGGTGGATAGTGACTTTCTACCTTCACACTGTTTCCTTTGACAAACTGGCAGGTGAATCTTCTGTTTCGGACACTTTGATGTTTCACAGTCAGAATAGAAACACAGTTTGTTTGTCCTCCAAACTTGTAGGTATCATCTTCACCAAGCAGCACCGTTCCCGTCTCGTTCACCCAGTGGAAGCTGTTCTCTGGACAAGAACCAACTAAACTGTATCTCCATAGAGAACAATGTAAGGTGATGTCATCATCCTCATCATCCTCATCATCTGATGAAGAGACTGAAAGAAAACACGTGTTAACTTTTCTCTCTGGCTGGAAAATCTAGATTGTATAACTTTAAAAATATAATCTATCTTTTTAATCTCCAGATTAGTTTATATGAAAGTTTTTACATGTGTGCTGGTATTATTACTAAACAGGTAAAAGAACTAAATCCCACAGAATCAAGGTAAATACATCTCTCATTACTTAAAAACAGAAACTTGTTTTAGGTTCGGTTCTGTCCCGATCACTGAGGAATAAATGTTCATATTAATGAGAGAAACAGCTGTTTCCAGATGTTCAGGACTAATTGAGCCTGATGATTTAATTTATTTAAAGGTGGGATATGGAATATTTTCATGAGTAATATTTTTAACAAAATAATACCTCCACGGGGTGTTCAGAGGGTTGTAGAATGAAAATACAACATTTCCTTTCAAAATTATATTTGAAGTAAAATATTATAAAATATTAATGTTGACGGGCACGACGTTGACATTTTGTTTACATCTACCAGCCAATAGTTGGCAGAGCAGCGGGCACCATTTTGGGTTGTTTAATACAGTAAATAATCCTGCACAGTGAGGCTGGTACTGTGGAGTCTGCAGGTCAAGCAGCTGGAAGCACCGGGGACATGTGGTGATTATATACTGTATTTGCTTGCCATAGTGGGTTTTCCCCGGGGTATCCCATGTGACGAGCAAGTTCGTGTGTTTCTATTAGCAGCTATTAGCAGCTAGCTAACATGTAGCTCCATGTTGCTGAAGTGAGGGAAACTCCGGGCTGCAGGTTCGGCTGGAGTACACACCACGAAGGATTTTTTTTGCTGCTTGGATAAGTGGGGCCTGCAGGATAGTGTGAAGAGGACAGAAGATCTTAGGAGGGACTGCAGGAAGTTTTGGTTTGCTCTAGAAGAGCCGCAGGACAACTATGAACTCTTTGCCACAGACTGAATCAATGAGCTGCTTTTATCAGAGTCAGTGTGTGATCAGCGGGGCTGGAGAGCATGATTAGTGGGCTGAACTTATATTTTATTGTCCTGCTCGGATCGAGAAAAGGCGGGGCTACACACACATCTGGCAGAGCCAGGTTATGTCTGACTGCCTGTCTGTTAACAAGATAATTCAAAAACTTCGTGATGAATTTTCAGGACAGGTTGGAAATTATACAATGGTCAATTATTTAGATTTTGGTGGTGATCCGGATCACTGTCTGGATCCGGGAATAATTTAAATCAAAATCCCAGACAGTGACGGTTCTTGTACAATTTCTGACTGATCAAGAAAGTTTATTTAAAATCCATCCAGATGTTTTTGAGTTATCTTGTAGACAGACAGACAGAGAAACCCTGATAAAATCATTACCTCCAGGCGGAGGTAAAATACTCACTAGTCAGAATATTCAGATACACGGTGCCGTCTGTGGTGGTTCCTGTTCCAGGTCGACAGATGTAACGTCCAGCGTCTTCAGCTGTGATGTTGTTGATGATCAGAGAACAGTTACTGTTTAAACTCAGTCTGGAAGCTCGAGGTGATCTAATGGTTCCTTTTAAAACCACGTTATGAGTCTGTGTGTTTGTGTCTCTGTTGTACAACCAGCTAAAAATGGAGCATCTATCAGGATATTTAGGACTGTTACAAGGTAGAACAACATCATCTCCACCTCTGTGATAGAGAACGAGTTCTGCTCCTCGAGTGACATCTGTAACAGAGAAAAGGTTTTAATGGAGATTATTATTCTTTTTAAAAAAAATCATTTTACCAGGAAGGTTCCACTGAGATAAATCTCTATGAAGGGGGTCCTAGCTTGGTGGTGATGTGATTTAAACCTAAATTTTATGTTTAAATGTCCACAAATATTTGAATAGTTATTTAAACATTTTTATATTAGTTACGGCTATGAAACTTGAATAAATAAATAAATAAAACAAACAAACAAACAGATCTTTACCGTCAAGCTGAAGCAAAAAAATCAGAATTAATTCCAGAAACATCATTTCATGTGATTCTGTCCGTCACCGAATGCTGAAAGATTTTTTTTCTGCTACAGATCTGTAGATGTTGTTTCCTGTTTATGCATCAGAATGACTTCATCCACCGTGACTCATCCGTCATTTAGTTCATCATATTCCTGCTTTTTACCCCAAATGAACTGAAAAGCTCCATTTAGAAGAATCAAACTTTAATTATGTGAAATCAGAAATTAAAAAAGATAAACTAAATATATTTTTGTTTCAGATAAATTATTTAGTTTCCAACTTTCTTCTGAAAATGTCATCATTTCTTTCCAATTTTCTAATGAAACAGGAAGTGTGATGTTGTAAGAAACAACCATTTGTCAACAAACACAAACAGTTCTGAACCTCGACCCGCAGAGTTTTTGGGCGAGGCTGAACTCCTTCTGGAAGGTTCCAGCCTCATCGGCCCTTTTATCTCTTTTAATCGTGCTGTTGCTGGAAACCTTGTGTTCAATTTGATAAACTGTTTTAAATCTGATAAGCAGACCAGTGCAGTGGTGCAGTCCAGTTTTTACCAGTTAAGGCTGATTAGTATAATTAGGTCATACTTGTCTTATGCTGGACTTGAAGGAGTGATTCATGTTCTCATCACTTCCAGACTGGTCTACTGTAACTCTCTATATGTCGGGTTAAACAACTCTCTGCTGCGTCGTTTGCAGCTCGTCCAGAACGCTGCTGCTCGTCTTCTGACGGGCTGCAAACGACGCGACCATGTCACTCCTCTAAATGTTAGGATGGTAAGCTCATTAGAAGTTTTAAAATCACTCTTAAAGACACATCTTTTTAAAATGGCCTTCGAATCTGGTTAAACTCACCAATAAGTTGGTTTTTTGTGTGTGTGTGTATACTCTATTTATATAGAAATGTATTTTTATTTTTGGGCACTTATTGAGTGCTTCTTTAGTTGATTTTATCACTTTGTGCAGCTTTTTGGTCTCCTCATCAGATGTGTAAAGTGTTTTATAAATAAAGGTTATTATTAGTAGTAGTATTATTAAAGATTCAGGCAGTTCTGGTTATTTGTTCTGATTTAGTTAGTAAATAAAGAACATGTTACCTGTGGAGAAAGGTGAGACATGAGCTTCTACCTCCACTTTGTTTCCTTTCATTAACTGGCAGGTGAATCTTTTATTGAGGCTCATCTGACGAGTCAGAGTTAAAGAGGAAACACACTCAGTTTGATGTCTTAAGGCACGTCCAACTTGTTCTCCTTGCATCTCCCTTCCCGTCTCATCTTTCCAGCGGACATTGTTCTCCAGACAAGAAGGAACGTCTTGATGTTTCCACAGAGAACATGTCAATGTGACGCTTCCATCCATCGACTGATCAGCAGCTGATGAAGAAACTGAAGGAAAACAAATGAAATTATTATGTTGATGTGAAAAATGTGTTATCTTGTAAGTTCTTTGTGTCTTTGGAGAAATACCAAATCTAAGATGATGTTGTCTATAGAAAATGGACTAAATCATGTATGATAAAGAAATGTCTCCAGTTAGAAAGTAAATAACAACAACAGATATATTGATCATAAGTCCCTCCTGCAAACGACCACTGAGAGGGTCCCTCATGTTAAGGACCTCCTACTCAGGTCACTGAGGAAAACATGGTCATGATGATGATGATGGAGAGAACGTCTCCTAAACACTGTTTCACTGTGTTAACAGGAAAAACTGAATCTTAAAGTTTTATTCACATCAGAATACTCACGAGTCAAAACATTTAGATACACGTATGTGTCAAATCTGACATCTTCACCAAGTCGACAAGTGTAACGTCCAGCATCTTCAGCTGTGATGTTGTTGATGATCAGAGAACAGTTACTGTTTAAACTCCATCTGCCAGCAGGACGTGAATTCTGAACTTTTCCTTTTTGGACTATGGTGTCAGTTCTGTCACCTCTTTCATGGAACAAGTAAGTAGTAGAACAGTCGTTAGTGACCTCCCTGTTACAAGGTAACACAACATCTTCTCCAGCTTGATGAAAGTAAAAGAAAGATCTCATTTCTCCTCTGACTCCTGCAGAAGAGAAAAAAATACAGTATAAATGTAACACACATCATCCACAATAACAATTATTAATATGGAGATTAGGATATAAGAATAAGACTGACTGGATTCATAACTAACAACAGATAATGTTCATGTAATAGCGCTACGACTGGTGGCAGCTTGTTGGAGTAGCTCTGTGACTTAGCTAGCATTTACTAGCATTTTTTTGTTCTTTTTGAGTATTTCTTGCTGCTTTTTTCTTCTGATAATATTTTCTAAATACTTTTCTTCTGATTTGGGTGCTGTGCTGATTTAGTTTTTTGCTTGATTTGTCACTTTTTTGCCACTTGTTATGATGCGTAACCATGGCAACAAGAGACTTGTTTACAAGAAAGAGCAGCTAACTGACATTTCTAAGGCTGAAATAATCCTCAAATTGAAACTCTGGATCCCTGATGAGCTCAAAAGAAGAAGACATGGATGCAGAGAAGGAGCAAAGTGAAGAGAGAGAAAGAGGAAGTTTAAACCTTCACTTCCATCAGTCATATTGATAAATGTGAGATCTCTTTGCTAACAAAATGGATGAACTTGAAACTCTGTTAAAATGCAGCATCATGTGTTTCACTGAGACATGGCTAAAGGGACATATCCTGGACTCCAGTGTGTCTCTGTCTGGCTTTCAAACAATACGGGCAGACAAGAAAAGGAGTTTGTCAGCTGATCACACCTGCAGTCACCTGTTGGGGGCGGAGCATCAGAGCAGGTGACATGAAGAGGCTGAACAGATGGATAAGGAGGACTGATTCTGTCCTGGAGACTGAACTGGAGTCTCTTGAGTTGATTGTCCAAAGGAGGATGAAGAACATGATGGAAAACCCTCATCGTCCTCTTCAGAACACAGTAACTCAACAACAGATCCACTACAGAAGATCCTTCCCGTCCACAGCTAGAACCCTCTACAGGAGATCCTTCCTGTCCACAGCTAGAACCCTCTACAGGAGATCCTTCCTGTCCACAGCTAGAACCCTCTACAGGAGATCCTTCCTGTCTACAGCTAGAACCCTCTACAGGAGATCCTTCCCGTCCACAGCTAGAACCCTCTACAGGAGATCCTTCCTGTCCACAGCTAGAACCCTCTACAGGAGATCCTTCCTGTCCACAGTTAGAACCTTCAAGAATGCCTCTCTGAAGAAACACTGACTCATTACACATTAAACTACAGATAGACATTAAGAAACTTAGAAATGAATAGAATAAATGAGGTCGAGCTAAATGAAAACTGAATTAATAAAAGCTGTTGAGATCATGAGACACACAAACCCCCAAAACAAAGTCTCACAGAAATCCTGGCAAACGTTCTAAACGATAAACAAAAAATGATCTTTATTTACAATTTGCTTTATGTGTTTTAATATGTGCCTATCAGTCATGCACGTTTACATCGTCAAATATAATAATAAATGACAAATAACTGATCAAATTATAAAAAAAGGATCAAGTGATCAAATTACTGATTATTTGATCTTTATACTGTTTATAGCTTCTTGTCTAATAATCTGTATCAGTATAAATAGATATTTACCTTCAAACTGAAGAAATAAAAGTAAAAGTATTTCCAATGTGGCCATTTTATGGGATTCTCTCAGCTGCTGAACATAGTAAGACTTCACTCTGCTACAAATATGGATGTTAGTTCCTCTTTGTGGTCGACATGATGAAGATATTAACCGTTTCTCATCATTTGTGTCACTCCTACACGTTTCCTCACCAGCTGCAGCTAAAAGGAATTAAAAACAAAGTTTTCTCAAGCTGAACATAAAAAATATTCATAATATATCTCATAAAATTCATGTTAACTTGTGAGCATGTTTTAACTAAATGATATAATTGTGTATCACAAATAAAGATAAGCAATTTTTCTTCTTTGTTTTGGAGGGTTCATGATGTGTTTTAATACACAGTGATGTCATTTCCTGTCTGTTAGTGTTCTGTTAAAAGAGGAAGTAACAAACACTTTAATATATCACTAAAGACTCTGAGGGACGGGACAGAGCAGGAAATACAGATACGTTTTGACAGCTGATAAAATAATTTAAAGTTTCAGAATATAAACCTGAATTTATTCAGTAGGTAGAACATTTCACAATAAAAGTCTTGGAATAAATAAACAAATGGGTCAAAGTGGGTTCTTAATTTGAAAGTTATCAGCTGAGCAGTTTTTGCTTCCTGTCTGATTCACTGATCTCTAACCACGACTCTAAGTGGGTTTTACGGCTCGTTATAGATGCATGGTGAAATGTCCCGCCCACTAACACAGAAACAAAACAGTCCAAATACATTTATCAATATTTATCATAATCATAAAGATATTAGATATTTTTATACAAAAGTTTTCAATTTTACACAAAGATTTGTTTGCTCGTGTGTATGTGTACATGTGTTCATGTGTGTGTGTGTGTGTGTGCAGGGGCTCTGCATGTATCAGTGTGTGTAAATTTCAGTCTCTGTGCAGTTTGTCTGAGCAAATCTCTGTTTGTGTGTCCATGTTTATATGTTTACGTGTGTGTGTGCGCGGTGTGTTTATGTTTATGTATATTAACATGTGGAATAACTGCACAGGAAGGGTAGAATATATCTAGAATGTGGTTGTGAATGTCCACCCGGTCCAAAGGGCACCAGAGTGCACCGGGTCCGAGTATCAGGAAGCACAGCAGCCTCAAGCAGACCAGCAACCATCAGCAGGCAGCCACAGGCTCAACACAGAGGGAATGTGTTTGCAAGTGCTTGGATACGTGTGGGCTATGATAGAGGGTAATTATGTATGTGACACTAGTGTGTTAAAAAGGGGAGGACAGTCCAGGGGGAGGCCCGTCCTTGTGGTGGACATCCCACTGCTGGCTGGCAGCAGAATCCCCCGCCCCCTAGAGCTGCTCCCCCTGTCCCTATATGTCTATAATGTAAATAAAATTGAGGGACAAGGACAAGGCGGGAGCATGTGGACGTGTAGGAGGCAGCTCCCACACACTGTCTAAGCCCTGTCCCCCCAAAACCCTAGCGTTAAGTCAAACTGCGTGGGCACTGAGGAGCACTGAGGGGTCATGTTCCTGACTGGACTCCCATCCACCTCTGTCCCCACCGATCCAACTGGGACCAGGAACAAGCGCAGCCCCCTGATGCAGCATGTCAACAGGCAGAGATTTTAGAGTCTGATGACCGAGAGAGTCAAATAACTGATTACAACTAAACATACTAGAGGTCACGTGAGGTCATCAGTGATGTGCACGCCCACGTATTTAATGCTGCTCACCTTCTGCACTTCAAGACCCTGGATGAAGAGTAGCTGGAGAGGTCTCCTCTCTCCCTCTTCATGTCCTCCATCATGTTAGAGTCAAATAACTGATTACAACTAAACATACTAGAAAAATAAAAATCAGAACATAAAGCAGCAACATAAAACTACATAAACCAAAAAAAGTCAACATCCTTTTAGTCAAAGAAATGTCCCATATATTTACATGAAGGGGGCGGGACTTAAAGAGTCCCTTCCATTGCAAACAGTTTTTCTGAGGTTTCTGTTGAATATTTTAGCTCCACAGGTGTTCTTACCTTCATAGTGGGTGAAAACAGGTCAACAACTTCTCTTTCAGTTTTAATCTCTCAAACTATGCAGGTGGTGATAAAACCCGAGTTCTCCCAAGTTCAGGGATGGAGAGGGAAACGGGTCTGTATCTGCATTCAGAGGAAATTTTTTTGTTTATAAAATGATTTAAATCTTTTTTTTATTTACTTGATGAAAAAAAAGGATGAGTTTGTGACATCATGATGGACTGAGAGAGTCCAAGTTAACAGAATCTTCTGTTCTGCTTATAAAAAGCAGATGTGTGTTGTGCTTCCGTCTCTATGTTGATTTCCTGAACAGAATATTAAATATTTCTTTATTTGGTCATTTTGACTCTTCAGAGTCAGAAAAGAGGAACATTTTCTCCTCGTTTCTCTAAAAGAACCGAACGTTCAACAAGCAGAACCGTTCCTGTTGATTCTGACTGAGACACTGACTTTTACACAATGTTGGATCATAAATTCACATTCAGTTACTAAAATCTGAGTTATAATTACCACAACAGTTTAATTAGCATCAAACTTGTGTAAAAATGTTTTTGATGAATAGAAACTTTACGTTGAACAAGTTTACATGAAAATATCAAAAAATGCCCAGAAACTGAAATGTTGCATTAAAGACCTACTAATATACACTCACCGGCCACTTTATTAGGTACACCATGCTAGTAACGGGTTGGACCCCTTTTGCCTTCAGAACTGCCTCAATTCTTCGTGGCATAGATTCAACAAGGTGCTGGAAGCATTCCTCAGAGAGTTTGGTCCATATTGACATGATGGCATCACACAGTTGGCGCAGATTTGTCGGCTGCACATCCATGATGCGAATCTCCCGTTCCACCACATCCCAAAGATGCTCTATTGGATTGAGATCTGGTGACTGTGGAGGCCATTTGAGTACAGTGAACTCATTGTCATGTTCAAGAAACCAGTCCGAGATGATTCCAGCTTTATGACATGGCGCATTATCCTGCTGAAAGTAGCCATCAGAAGTTGGGTACATTGTGGTCATAAAGGGATGGACATGGTCAGCAACAATACTCAGGTAGGCTGTGGCGTTGTAACGATGCTCAATTGGTACCAAGGGGCCCAAAGAGTGCCAAGAAAATATTCCCCACACCATTACACCACCACCACCAGCCTGAACCGTTGATACAAGGCAGGATGGATCCATGCTTTCATGTTGTTGACGCCAAATTCTGACCCTACCATCCGAATGTCGCAGCAGAAATCGAGACTCATCAGACCAGGCAACGTTTTTCCAATCTTCTATTGTCCAATTTCGATGAGCTTGTGCAAATTGTAGCCTCAGTTTCCTGTTCTTAGCTGAAAGGAGTGGCACCTGGCGTGGTCTTCTGCTGCTGTAGCCCATCTGCCTCAAAGTTCGACGTACTGTGCGTTCAGAGATGCTCTTCTGCCTACCTTGGTTGTAACGAGTGGTTATTTGAGTCACTGTTGCCTTTCTATCAGCTCCAACCAGTCTGGCCATTCTCCTCTGACCTCTGGCATCAACAAGGCAGTTCCGCCCACAGAACTGCCGCTGACTGGATATTTTTCAGACCATTCTCTGTAAACCCTAGAGATGGTTGTGCGTGAAAATCCCAGTAGATCAGCAGTTTCTGAAATACTCAGACCAGCCATTCTGGCACCAACAACCATGCCACGTTCAAAGTCACTCAAATCACCTTTCTTCCCCATACTGATGCTCGGTTTGAACTGCAGGAGATTGTCTTGACCATGTGTACATGCCTAAATGCACTGAGTTGCCGCCATGTGATTGGCTGATTAGAAATTTAAGTGTTAACGAGCAGTTGGACAGGTGTACCTAATAAAGTGGCCGGTGAGTGTAGTTTAGAAGCAAAAAAAATCTGTTTTTAGGGTGACTTGCTCTTTAAGAAAAATGCATCATTTGGTATGAATTTCCTTTTACAGGGTTTATGGGAATGTTACACATGGCATTCAGTGTTTATATCAGTGTTTCATAGTTAGTAGGAACTGAGTTCAGCAGTGTCAAAGAATCATACTCACTTTTCAAGACATTCAGATAAAACTCTATATCAACAAAAACTCTTCCCTCATAGAGACAGTCATATTCTCCAGCATCCTCTGCAGTGATGTTCTTAATGAGCAGATTGCACCGACTGTCCAGGCTCCATCGGTTAGCTCCAGATACATTTATTTCTTCTTCAATGTTTTTGTTACTTCTGTAGAACCAGCTCACACTGGAACATACAGGGATCCTGTTGTACGCAGTGGCACTGTAACAAGGCAGACCAACCTCATCTCCAGCTCTTTTAAACCAAAATGAACTTCCTCCACCGATGCCTGCAACACAAAAAGATTTAGAGAAGAGCTTCACACTTTTACTTTTACTTTGTGTCTCGGGATTGTCTAGGGAAAAAAATAGCAGTCAAAACACATAATACTTATTTTGATTTAATTAATTTTGCGTTGGATAAAAAACAGAACTCATTTTCAAGTAGACCTAAAAAGTTTGAGTCACTTCCTGCTTTCTGCTGGTGTCTAGGTTTAACTGTTACAGAAAAAAGCTGAGGTAGTTTCATGAAAAACAAACTTACATAAAGCTGAGCAGAAGGAGTTCAGAGAAAAACAAGTAGATTAACAGGACAGGTGGCAAACAACTGTAGAGTCTGACAGTAAATGAAGAAACCTTTTTTGTATGCTGGGAGAGCGATTAGTGGATGAGAAACAGCAGGGTGTCTGGCACATGGAGCCACAGGTGTGCAATGACCAGATGTGTAATGAGCAGGGTGCAATGAGCAGGGTGCAATGAGCAGGGTGCAATGAGCAGGGTGCAATGAGCAGGTGTGCAAAGACCAGATGTGCAATGAGCAGGTGTGCAATGACCAGATGTGCAATGAGATGTGCAATGACCAGATGTGTAATGAGCAGGTGTGCAATGAGCAGGTGTACAATGAGATGTGCAAAGACCAGATGTGTAATGAGCAGGTGTGCAATGAGCAGGTGTACAATGAGATGTGCAAAGACCAGATGTGTAATGAGCAGGTGTGCAATGAGCAGGTGTACAATGAGATGTGCAAAGACCAGATGTGTAATGAGCAGGTGTGCAATGAGCAGGTGTACAATGAGATGTGCAAAGACCAGATGTGTAATGAGCAGGTGTGCAATGAGCAGGTGTACAATGAGATGTGCAAAGACCAGATGTGTAATGAGCAGGTGTGCAATGAGCAGGTGTACAATGAGATGTGCAAAGACCAGATGTGTAATGAGCAGGTGTGCAATGAGCAGGTGTACAATGAGATGTGCAAAGACCAGATGTGTAATGAGCAGGTGTGCAATGAGCAGGTGTACAATGAGATGTGCAAAGACCAGATGTGTAATGAGCAGGTGTGCAATGAGCAGGTGTACAATGAGATGTGCAAAGACCAGATGTGTAATGAGCAGGTGTGCAATGAGCAGGTGTGCAATGACCAGATGTGCAATGAGATGTGCAAAGACCAGATGAGCAATGAGCAGGTGTGTAATGAGCAGGTGTGCAATGAGCAGGTGTGCAATGAGCAGGTGTACAATGAGCAGAAGAGAAGCTGAAAGCCAGAAAATAAACAGAGGAAACTGAAAACAGTAAATCACGGTGGAACAATGAAACTACTCAGAAACAAACGTGAAAAATAAATAAAGGACTCAAACCAACATCAGGTCATTAAGACCTTACTAAAAAAACAGAACACTAATAATACAGTCTGTAAATCCACTGTACTAATTACAGATAAGACTCCAGTTTCATTATCAACATGTTCTTTAAAGTAAATTTTTAGCATATTTTAATTTGTTTATAGCCAAAACAAATGTTTACCTTCAAACTGAAGCACAAAAAGGAGAATTATTTCCAGAAATGCCATTTCATGTGACTCACACAGACCCCTTAACGTTGCAGACTTCTCTGACAAGAATGCTGAGGCTATTTCCTCTTAAAAGTGAAATGAAAGACAGAAATAACATCCTTTTCTTCCTGTTTTTCCAGTGTTTCTTCCAAACAGTCTGTAAATCGTAGCTAAAAGGAAGTTTCAACACAATGTCAAAAGGAGAAAGTGTTATTTCTTTAAATGAAATCCAAAACTTTGGTTTTAGCTGAAATCTAATCACAAAAGCAACTTTTCTGTTTTAACATCTTCAACTTCCATACAGTGAAAAAAGAAAGTACCATAATTGTTTGTTTTTAATCATATATAAGAAGTCGTTTGACAGTCCAGCAGCTCTGAGACCTTCAACCTGGATTCAATTCAGCAGTTTATTCTGGTGGTAAAGCTATAATAGAATTCCTCTTTGCAAACTGAAAACTTCTTTGACCAGCAGGATGATGCTGCTTCTTCAATGATGAGAAAAGCATCAAAATTCTTTATCCTCCAGAATAAAAGATGGACATCTCTAATTTATCCACAAATATTAAAGCTGCTGTACTTCATTTGCATAACAAATTAGCTTAACATATTTTTTTCATGCCCATTAAAAACGTTTTAACACAGCATGGAGAAAAATATGTTGTGAAGATTGAAAAAAAAAACGAAAAAAAAAAAAAATAATAATTAAGTGGTTCTCCCGTATTTGTCTAAAAACATCAACCAATCAAATGGTTTGGTCTGAAAGGAATGATTGGACAGTCTCTCCAGCCATACGGAGTTCCGCATTTATTTGGCTTCTGTGCTGCTAAAAAACTGAGACATATTACCGCAGCACACCACTGCTGGGAGTGTTCGCCGCTCTACCATGTGACAGCAGGAGAAACAGCCGCCGGCTGGTTTCGCGTCACATTCAGGACAAAGTAACAATTAATGTCAGTTGTTCGTTGTTATATTGTTTTCACTTACCGGTGATTCCACCATGTTACGGTACTTGAATGAACTGCAGACCAGTGTCTTGCACTCGGTCGTCTTCTGGTGCTACACGTGTTTCCAAACCTGGGGGGGCGTGGCTTTAGAATTCTATCCGACGGGAGGGGCTGAGAGTTCTGTGACTTTGTTGACAGTCTAAGCTAGGCAATCTGAAATCAAGGATATCAGCTTTAACAGTTAATTTGTGTAGCTGAAAGTCCAAAAAAAATCTATGAGTCAATAAAATGAAGTCATTGTGAGATTTTGGTATTTACTAATAGAAACCAGCCTGTCAGTCATTTTAAAAAGAGAACTAGTTCAACCCTTTAACCAGCACTCAGCTGCGTTTAACCACATTTATATCTGCTGCTGACCACATCCTCATGAAAACATAACTCCTTTAATCCCAAAAAGATTTTCATCAGATGTGAAATCACAAACCACCAAAACACCTTTTGTGTTCTTTCCCAGCTGATAAAGGAATAAACTTCATTCACTGATTAAATGTCTTGTTTCATTAAAAGTTGAGACCACAAGCTAATAAATACAAAAAAAGCATCATTTACGTTCAACTGTTTACTTAAATATTTGTTGCTACAGATAGAAGGCTTGTTTATAATAGTTTGTGTGTTTGTTGTCTCAGCGAGGAGCATTCTGATTATAATTGATGATTATTTGAAGTAATTCTGAATTTCTGTGTTTTTCTGTTATCAAACAGTGTGATTCTTCATTTTAAGACCCAAAATACACCAAATGTTTATAAAGATGAAGATGTTACACCTTCCGACATTTTGATAAATATGGAAATTCAGATGTGATACTGTCTGTCTTTAATGGTCAGGATTCATAATTTAATATTTATTATTTGGAATTAGAATAAAAAATCTAATTTTCTTCAAACAATTCAAATGGGATTTTTCTATCTTTTAGAAAAGAACTCAGCAACTAAATCAACTTTTCTCCTAAAAACATCAACTTAAAGAGCAACTCACCCCCAAAACAGCTTTTTTTTCTGCTCATAAACTGTAATATATAAGCTAATATAGGATATACTTTATGTCTGGTGTTGGTCGGCGGGTCCGGTGCCATGAGGCTCTGCTTGAGATTGGAAAAACACCTCGGCAGGGGGAACAATTTAAGACGAGACACTGTGAGGACCATCAGGGGACGTGAGTGCAGTCAGTGTAGTGAAACGTGTGTAAGAGGTCATAAAAAACACCGTCGCTGGGCAACACTTCAGATGTTATGCTGTCCCTGACAGTCTGTCTGCCATGGTCCAGGCGTCTGAGGAGGAGGGAGGAGGGGAGAGGAGGAGGGGAGAGGAGGAGGGGAGAGGAGGAGGGGGGAGGAGGAGGTGGGAGGAGGGGAGAGGAGG